>OX451207.1:5683063-6127670 GCA_949628255.1 Macrophya alboannulata | reverse complement strand
ATGGTTGCGGAAGCGCCTTACGCGAATCTCATATATATATTCGAAGATTCGTCGCATATATAATAATATATACCTATATGATATACGCCTATATTATATATTATATATATTTATAATATATATATCTATAATATATAAGACGCGGTAAAATCGGATATATCGTGACAGAATTTTCTCGTTTCTCGAATTAGAAGTAAAGTTGAAGTAGGTATATTATATATATGTATATACTAAGGTAAAACGAAAAACTAAACAGGAAAAAACTAAGAAAAAAAAAAAAAAAGTACGATCCTTTTATATATACAACTTTATACTTCGTATGAGAAGAAAGTGAAAAAAAAAAAACAAAAATAAAAACGCTTATGTCGTGTATGGCTTATAAATATATTATATGTGTATGTATATAATATTTATGATTTGTAATTTGTGCACCGGTGCAGATATGGTATACACACGATATTGATAATAATAATAACAATGATAATAATAATAATAATAATAATAATAATAATAATAATAGTAATGATAATAATGTGAAAATATGAGGATACTGGTGAGAAGACGCAGCCACCCTATATAATATATCGCCCCGCAGCATGTGTATTTGTATAATGAGAAGAAACTTACAATAGTTTATGAATAAAAACAAATAAAAAAGAAAGAAAGAAAAAAACAAGAACAAAAAAAGGAGAACAGTTTTATAATCAAGTTCAAGATACAGATGCGAGGGACAATTACTAGGCTGGACGGGCTGGTGATAAAAATAAAAATAAAAATTATAATAGTAATCATAAAAATGGTTATAATAATAATTGTTATTATTATAGTCAAAATATTGATAATAATAATAATAATAATAATAATAATAAAAATAATAATAATAATAATAATAATAATAATAATAATAATAATAATAATAATAATAATAATAATAATAATAATAGTTCGATACAAGCTACAATGATTTCTTTGCTAGGCAGTGCTGCGAACCATATCCGCTACTCAGACAACAGGAATAATATGATAACTAATAGTGTACTTTTCTTATTTTTTGTTGTTTTTTTTTTTTTTTCTCTTTCTTATTCGTTTTATAATCTATTATAGGTATTCCGTATTACACATAATAATATATAGAGCTAAAGATAATATCTATATACATAGATATATATATATATATATATATATATATATATATATATATATATATATATATATATATATATATATATATATATATATATATATATATATATATATATATATATATATATATATATATGCATATACATTAAAGGTAAACGTCCATGGTTGGTGGTCAGTATATAAAGTAAAAATTACATAATATAATACATTGGATTTAGCGTGTAATTGTCGTTATTTATGATATATATGTATGTATAAATGTGTTTACAGTTATTACAATACAAAGCGCGATAATCAAGGTAGGGTATATTATGGTAAGTTTTTAAATTATATGGTATATGGTATAGTGAACGGTGACGGGAGATTGCAGACGCTCGGGAGTCGAATTAAATAATTAATTAATTCATTAATTAATTCATTTATTTATTCATTGAATGAATATATTAAATCGTATCCTTTTGTAGACGATCTTTGTATTTTTGTATCTTTTTAATTTTTTTTTTTCCATTCTTTTCTTTTTTTCTTTCTATAATTTATTGGGGGAAGATGCGACAAAACCCGCACATTCTTCCCGTAATCGTTCGGACATTATCATTGTCACGGTTAATTGTAAGGATCTAGGACGAAGAAATTATATATTACTCGTAAATTAATTATATAAAGTAATATAACAAATGTACTAGTATAATTTAATCCCCATATATATGTATGTATATAATATTTATGTATATATGCTGCGTCAACGCACGCACGCGCGATATTTTTAATCGGTTGTTTTTTTTTTTTTTTTTTTCTAGTTCAATTCTTCTTTTTCATTCATATTATAGATAGATATAAAGTTATATTATTCAACAAAGATTTAATCTTTTTTAAAGGTCCCCACCACTTTCCAGACCGCACTGGTTACATTGGAACACTGTTTGGCATCCTTGTACATGGTTCTGCGGTAATTTTTTTTTTTTTTATCTTCTCGTTTTATGTATTCCGTTTTTTTTTTTTTTTTTTTTTTTTTTTCTTCTAGATTCGGTTACAAGTTTTAAACACGATGAAAACACTGGTATTTCTGTTCATTTTTGTTTTTTTTTCTTCACACCGTACGATTATACTAACAATTCGTAATTCACATATATATTATTACTATATTTCGTTTACGATTTTTGTGGTCATATTTAATTCTCCTTATCTTTCTCCCAGTATGTTATAGGTATACGCATTCTATCGGGCGATACACTTCTACGCATTCGATGATATGCCCTCTTCCTATACGTATATTGATACGTAATATCCACTATAATGTAGATAATAGATACTACCGATTACATATCAATTTTTTTAACTATAGGTATTTATTTATTTATTTAATTAATAATTCATTTGTTTGTTTGTTCTTTATTCATTTATTCATTTATTTATTTTTTATTTTTTTTCTTCAATTTTTCCTAACATTTTTGTATAGTTTTAATTTTCAAGTTTCAATTTTTATTATTCATTTATTTTTTTTTTGTTTGTTTGTTTGTTTGTTTCTTTGTTTCCCTCTTGGCACAATTTACATACATTTTCTTTTTTTTTTTTCCTCAGTAAAAAAGGCACTGCTTTTATGCTCATATATGCGTCTATACACCTATAAACAATATAATTCGTGTTTATTATATACGTATATCCGTGTACAAACGCGTCTATTAAACATTATAAAAACGTTAATTAATGGAATCCTATAGAAATGAAAACGATGTTGAAACAATCATGTAAAACGTGAGGAAGTAAAACCGTACAAAGGCGTGGAGCTTCAACCGATACATATATAGTATATATACTATATTATTATACGTATATGTATAATGTATATACCTATTAACTCATAAGTTTCGTATTTTATTCCCAACAAGTTTGATGCGGGTAATATAATGCTATGGTACATCATATGTATGTAGATACATATGATTATCAATTTTATCTTCATTTAAGTATATAAACAATTCTCAATAAACGTATCTGACAAGTATACAGCCAATTATGAAATGTAATAAAATAAAGAAAATATAAAGTAAAAATAAGAAAATTAAAAAAAAAAAAAAATACTGAATACAAAAATTTTTCCTATTTTAAATTGACTGTACTTCGATGCAATGAAGTATTTCGATCTTTTTCGAAGTGTCAACAAAATCATTAGCTACCTCATGACAAGTCTTTTTTTTTTTTTCTCTTTTTTTCATTGGACTTTATAGGGATGAGTTGCCCCTTCGCCTGTGGCGGTTTAAATTTCTCGATTTAAGAAACTTTACGAGATTTAACTATTTTTTTTTTTTTTTTTTTGTGTTTTCTTACTTTTTCGATTGTTTAATTTTTCTATAAATATTTCTTTATTGCCGCCTATATGTATATAACCGCAATGCCGTGTCTCCAATTTCTTTTTTTCTTTATTTCTCTTCTGGAGACTTAAAAAATTTTGTTATATAATATTGTCTAAAAATGTAAACCAACTTCTGCAGTCGTAACTATTATGAATCCCGACAATTTTTTTATTTTTTCTCTTTTTTTTCTACATAGGTATTCTCGCGGATTTATCATGTATATATCGACTGCAGCGCGATAACAAAGCTAAGTCTTATTTTTCCCTCTGTCGTTTTCCGTTACTTTCGAATATTTTATAATATCGTCTCAAACTTTATATTTTTATTATAAATTCAACTCCTCCTTCCCACTTCCTCTCTATCTTTCTCTCTCTCGAATTAACGTCTCATAAAAAAAAAAATACAACACAGTGGGAAAAACAAATTTCATGACAGTTTTCACAATACAATTTAACGAAATGCAGATGACGCGAAACCTCGAAATTGAAAAAAAAAAAATAATAATAACAATAAAAAGAAAAAATTGATCGAGCTGTGCGTCGATTTGTTTCAGACTGACATAGAATCTGTCTATTTTATCATTTAATTGAATTTCATCAAACGTTAGATGAATACTGAACTTTTTTATTATTTTTTTTTCATGTAAATCTGGCACTCAGCGTCGTTTGCATTTCGATTTTCGTAGCCATGTTTTATATTTCTTATATATTTTTTAAGTTTAGTATATAGTTTCTTTTTTTTTTCAACACTCGTATTATGTCGCCTCGCTCAACACAGGCAGTAAAAATAGAAGAAAATAATTGAAGAATAAAAAATAAGGGGGGAAAAAATTTTATTATATACCCATAGAATAATGAATTGAATTGATTGAAATCCGATTCTGAAAAATACGAATCACGCGAAATCACGCGCCGCCACTCATCCATACCCTTAAACAACACAGTTAGTCCGACCGAAAAGCCGATTATTTTTATTTTTATTTTTATTTTTATTTATTCAACCAACCACTCCCTTCCAATAAAAAAGACCCTTCACTGTCGCATTCACTCGCTCGATAATAAAAAGCAGTCATTTATTCTCTCTCTCTCTAAATATTTAAGTAAAAAAATGATAAAAATCAATAATTATTACAATGTTGACACAGCCAAATCTTTGTTTAAACAATTATTTGTTTGTTTGTTTTTTTTTTTTTTTTTTCTCTTCGTTTTTCTTTTTCTCTCCTGTTCGCGCGCCTTCTTTCGATACAATATCTTCAACGTTTAACCACATACCATATACTAATCATTTATACAGATATTTCTCATGTATATGTATAGCAGGTTTGATCATTAAAGTTTGAAGTATAGAATGAATTATAAATGAACTTGCTCGGATTTTATTCAAATCAATCCAGGTATCAACGATAACGGACTTAATTTATGTTATCACTTCCCTAAAAAACTTCCCCCAAGTTTGTGAAATTTAGAAAAAAAAAAAAATTAAAAAAATAAAATAAATAAATAAATAAATAACAAATATTATCATATCATATCTTTTCTGTCCGCGTCGTCTCGCCATTTGATTGATGACAATTTGATATTATATGTATATACCCATAATATGTATTGTTCAATTCTGTTAATTAATTTCGTGTAGAGATTTATAAATACATGATATATACGTTTACAATAATATCGCAAATTTTATTTGAATTTTTTTTTCCTTCAAATTTACGATAAAAGAACGTATATATAATATATATAGAGATTATATTAATATTAACACAATTATAATATGCAAATGTGATAAGAATCGATACTATTGTTTAAAGTTGGCAGCATAATGTTTCACTAACGCTCTCTCTCTCTTTCTCTCGCTTTTTTTTCACTTTTTCTCTCTCACTTTCTCTCTCGCACGTCTTCATAATATTATACCTATATACTATTATACTTATAGAATTATTAAGCCTATCCTAAATTCATTTATAAATGTTCATCGCCCGTACAAATTTCAGTCGTTTTTCCAGCATTATTTATTTATTTTTATTAATTTTTTTTCATTAATTTATTTTTTTTGTTTGCCGTGTCAATATTACTATACCCTTCTTACCGCGAAATAACTGTTTCTTTGTGTATTTTATTTTCATTTTCATTTTTTTTTTTTTGCTTATGATTTTTATGGTTTTTTTATGTTTCTCGTTTTTTTTTCTCTCCTTTCTCTTCTTATCTCCGTTCTAGTTTTTTTTTTTTTCAATTTTTTTTTCCACTAAATTCGTCGGCAGTAATCCATTACATATAAGCTTCTTTCTCTACCACCGTATAGCCCAGCGGTTTACTAATTCGTAAATCGTATTGCTAAATACTATGTAATCGTTCGTATATATCGCATTATATGTTTATATATATATGTATATATATATTTATAACAGTGATCATTAAATATATTGATAAAGATCCGTGAAAACACTTGTGTACAAAATTGGATTTCTAGGTGGGAGCTTAAATTATCGCTCTCACTTTGGTACGCGATAGTATCGTAGAACCAGATAACCAAGCGTTCTGAATACTACTAGGAACGCTAAAAGTACTGCGGTATTCGCCCACAATGGTAGACCCGGACCAGCGGCACCTCCCGGACCCTGGAGGATCGCAGATACCGGTATCGTCGTTCCGTTCTCGCAATCGGGAAATTTGCTCGGTTGGGCGCAGCTGAACAAACAGAAAATAATAATAATAATGAAAATAACAATAATAATAATAATAATCAATTACCTACACATCATTTATTACGATTTTTTTTTTTTGTTTCTAGATATTATCAAAATTTCTTATGGCCTTTATAAAATGACGGAAGAAAAACATTTTCAACGTTTCTATAAAATTTTTACAATTTTCTTTTCTTTTTTTTTTTATCACGTTTCATTTTTCATGTCGCGATTTTTTTTATATTATATGTATACTCTTACTAGATGTTTATGATGGACTTACAGGATGGGTTCTCCGACGCCAAACTCGAGTATCTGCATGTTTTGATACGCGTAATGAACCATGCTGGCATACCTGGCCCAAGCGAGCCAAGGGGGTACAGCAGTAGCTAGATAACCGCCAAGTAGTTGAGTCCCCAGAGTGTATAACGCCGATGCCGTTATGCTCACCTGGAGGTCGAGGCAGCAGGCGCCCACGAAGAAGCCCACGCTCTGTAGTATGGGATAAGATAAAGGATTAACTAAGTTGTAACGATTAATCATATCGTATATATAGTACGTATTTATAGAAGAATTTTTATAAAACATAAAAATGACAATAAATTACATTGACAAAAAAAAAAAAAAAAAAAGTACAGATCGGTATGTATAGTCATATGTACCTGCGCGACTACGGTGTTAAGGAGTAAAAATGCCAGAAGTGTAACGAATACTGCTGGACTCTGAAATCCCAACATGGGATAACTGATTATGTGATAAACAGCTGGAAGCGTGATTGTCAATGGTAATTCGCCGACCATTTTTGCCAAATAGTATGCGGACAGGCGATACGATCCGGACAAACGCTCTTTGTTTATTACCTCGCGTTCGGGAGGAACTGTAACAATAATTGTTAATTAAATAAATAAACTTGTTCATTTTTAGGTATTCTATACCAAGCCAGCTACAGCTTGTGACCCTGTAACGATAATTCTCACGTCTAAAACCACAAAATCAAATGAATTTTTTTTTTTGTCTCATCTAAGTGATCTCGAAATTGCCATTTTCATAATTTTTCGAAAAAATTCACACGAATTGTATCGTAAGTGAACAATGATTTTAAGACTAAAACAATCGTGAAATTCCGCTTTTTTTCTATTCTTTCACAAAGGAATTTCGATGTTTTGCATATATAAAAAAAAAATAAATAAATAAATAATTTTCGTTGTTTAAATTTTTTGCACAAATTTTCGCAAAGTCATAAAATTCTCCCGATACAGTAAAGATCAGTATTTATTCATTTATTAATTTGAATGATTAACTCACAGCTAGAGAGCGCTCCGAAATGTGCAAACAGCATCCAGTAAGTTGTGCTAAAAAACATCCATCCCTGAATGTCATGGAGAGCAGCTTCCGTCCTTGGAAGACGTAGCCATAAAAGACCTGCTAAAAGACCCAAAGCTACTGTCTGAAGCCAATTCAACCGCGACAACATCCGCGGTCTAGCCTCCTGGAAATTTCGCTCTGAGAGTACCTGTTTAGACGGTCGGAGGAAACGAGAGGAAATAAATAATCCGTTAGACAAAATTTGCCAATTTCTACTAACAATTTTTATATTAGCCGCAGAAAAGAAATCAAAAAATTAATCAAAGAAAACAGATAAAAGAAAACATTTTTTGAATTATCAACAATTACGAAAAACGAAAGATTTACGATAAATTATTAGGCATATATACCTATACAGTGTTTAACATGTACTCACTTTGAACTGAGACCAAAAGCTGGTCGGCCAATGCCAGGAATAATCATCATCGGAAGAACTTGCACTACTACTAGCGTGGCTTTGAGTATCTAGCCAAAGTGTCCTTCCATCGTCCTCTTTAACTGTTAAAAATAGAAACAATAGAACTGACTGATGAGGATGTTGATTGTAATTTTTTTTTTTTTTTTTTTTTTTAGTTCAGTGGGTAGAATTGAATTGTTTTAAAAATAACGAGTAACGATAAGTGAAACAAATTTTTTATTACATATTATCATTATTATTATTATTGTTTATTATTATATCTTCGTTGCGAGACGATTTAAACGATGGAAATTAGACCCCGGTGGTATAATTTATACGGTAGAATAATTTAAAACATTTGGTTATTTCTCGGACAAGCGGATCAACGCGGTTAACGAAGTCTGACCCATTGAAAATTCGTCCATATGGCATATATAGATGTGAGAGAGAGAGAGAGAGAGAGAGAGAGAGTAAGAGAAAGAGAGAGAAAGTTCTGCATTGCTCCAAGGTCTAGCCTATGTTAGTAAGTACCTAGTTTAGTTTGGCAAATGCATTTACCGATCGCAGTGTAAACGTGACTGTTGGTGTTGTGGTTCGGGGTGTCAATGACCACGCACATATCCAGTTTGCCTCCGTTCGTAATGTCCTTGCATTCTCCGTTTCCTGATATCCAAAATGTGTCAACCAAAAAAGAACTTATCATTCACTACAGACTTTTAACTTCTTCAAGTCGAAATTCTCATTTTCAATCGACCAATATCTCTCTCTTAGCAATTCAATTTTTGGTACCAAAAAAAATATGAAAAAGTTGATAAGAGAAAAAAATGAAATAAAAAGAAAAAAAAAAAAAAACCTTTTGAGCAATTTTTCTGAAAACAATAATAAGAAATGAAAATAAATGAAAGAAAAAAAAACACAAAAACCGGAAAAAAAGAAATAGTACACAATTCCAAAAGTGTCTGCAACTTCGACATTGCATTTGGGAATGCAAACGAATTCCGGAGCTCAGTATAACATAATATTTCATCATTGAACATATATTTACCGTTGTGGGTGATATGGTGTTCGTGATAATGGATTAGGTGGTCGCAAAGCGGATGCTGGCTGGGATTATAATCCGGTCTAAGTTCCAGAGGACAATCGAGTCCCTGTCTCGCTGCCCTAGCCGCAGCGACTATCCTCTCCCGTACCTCTTCTGGTCCCTTTATTTGTTCGACTGTAAGGTACATATATGTACAGAGAATTAGTAACGGGATTTTCGAAAACGTATTGGTAAAGAATCAAAATTTCACAATTTTTTTTTCATTTTTTCTTTTTCGAAAACTCACGTATAAAGTCAGCGGGGTTGTAATGCGGGAGTAAAGTGAGTCCGATGGTCGAAAAGAACCTGCCGATATTGGCCGTGGATCCGTAATACGCAACCTGGCCTCTGCTTAGAAGGAGTAATTTACTAAAACTATGAAACATTCGGGAACTTGGTTGATGTACAGTGACCACAATGCTCTTTCCCTCCTGTTCAGCGTACTTCTTTAACCGCGAGATTAACGCCTGTGCTGAATGAGAGTCCAGTCCACTCGTCGGTTCCTATCAAAGGAGTGGAAATTTTTTTACAAGAGGTCTATAATTATTCTGTATTTTATAAAAGATTCTATACAAAATTAACATTTTGCGGATTTTTTTGTAGTAGGCTAATTATTATTATTTATTTTTAATTTTTTTTCACAATTAGTGCGGAAGAATATGACGAATCTTGACACGATGTACGATGCTCCGTACAGCTCGATCGTTATCTCCGCGGTTAAATGTTAAAACATGTTTGACTGTACGCAACGTTGTCTGCAATTTCCCCGTGAATGACACTGATTAATCTGTTCGCGAGTTTATCAATCGTATAACATATATACAGCGTTCAATCTACCGTTCTAAATACCAACAGAGGATCGTTGTACCGGATGCTTGATAATTCATCGATTATACTAAACACTGTACGTATGTATGTACGTATGTATGTATGTATGTATGTATGTATGTACGTTTCACCCACGCTCGATTTATCCCTACGTATGTTAGTTTTGGATTTATCGTTGTGTTAAACCTAATCGCGTTTGTATAGGCAACGCTACGCGGAAGGAGATCAGGAATGCGTTCAATCTCTAACGGTAGATCTACGCGATTGTAAAGCTACGTACAAGTACAAGTAAAGTACAGTACAGTACGCGTTACATATATGTATATATGTATAACGTATATAGTTTATACATACATATACCTACATACATACGTATACAGCTAGAGCTTGCAAAATAGAACGATCATTTATAAATTCGCAGAACAATCGAAGAAAGATACAGACTGTGTGCTAAATTCACGAGCTGTGTACCCGGAGAAGATATTTTTCAACCCCTGTCTAGGCAGCCTCGTTAGGACCCTGTCTGCATGAACTATACGCAAGTAGCTATGGCTATTCTGAAGAGCCACGTAACGATGCTATATATGTATAACATCATATTATTTCGAATATTAAACAAATATGTAATAACCGAATCTTCTTTATTTTCTCTACTGCATATATCTGGATAAAATATTTATTCACGATAAATAACCTGAACTGTTATTTAAGACGCGGGATATGTATGTAAGTATAATATTCATTCTACGTTATTATCTGTGATATTTTTTCAACTGAAATGATTATTTATATATGTGAACGCGGATGAAATGTTATTCTTAAATGGTTTTCTTCTTAATTTTCTTTTTTTTTTTTTCGAGTTCAGGGTTCTTTACTTGATGGCGGATAAATTTCGATACACTCCAATTCTGACATCTTATGAGTATTTCTCTTTTTATATTGGATAAACAATTGACTCTTATTAAACAAACGACCAAGTTGTTAGAATAATACTTTCATTGCAATATGAAGTCTTATTTTTTTTTTCTCTCTCTCTTTTGTTCAAATGGAAATATTTGTTCGGAACAAATATCACCGGCTGTTAAGTTAATGTACGAATGAATTATTTATTCTTCGTAAAGTATATATTTACTTATTTATTTATTTATATAAACGAAGTTTTTTCGTTTTGCAGTATGTATGTATGTACATACATACATACGTACGAACCTATATGTCTCAAAAAAGCGAAACGTTTTTTTTTTTTTTTTTTCGTTTTTTTTTTAAAGCCTTGGAGTGTACCTAAAAATTTTCGAATTCTAGAAAATGTTTTTCCGCGCTTGGAAAAAATATCAAGCAACTATACTTATTCGAATATATACGATCTTTTGAAGTACAAGATAAAAAAATGAATACTCGAAACTTCGAGATACGAGAACAAAAAAAAAAAAAAAAAAAACCTAAAAAAACGCTGAGAAAAGTGTTGAATATGAATATTGAATACTCACGTCAAGGAGCATCAAGGAAGGATTGGTGAGCAGCTCACAGGCGATACTTGTCCTCTTTTTCTCACCACCTGAGAGTCCTCGTTTCGTATAATCTCCAATAACTGTGACAAAGAATGAGATGAAATTTCTCAAGTATAAATTCAGAGAAAAGAAAAGTAAGAGAAAATAAAGAGAAAAGTTAATGTACACGTAAAGGTGTAAGGAGTAATGGGAAAAAGAAAGATCTCTCGCGATTCTCGATAACTTGTCGATGAAAAAAAAAAAAATTACCTTTCATTAAATTTTATTAACAAAATACGAACTTTGTTCAATTTTCCAGTAAATATAAAAATTTGAACAATTCACGCTGGCTGTTATAAAGCCAACAAATAATATGAATTATGTCCTGACAAATTTCTCAAAAAAATTTTTTCACAATGTCACGTGTTACAAGAAAAAATAGAAACTGCCGGGATTCTTCTTTTTTTTTTCTTTTTATCATCATTTTTTTTTCTCGTTTCGCACATAGACTATTATTTCATTACAGTCGTAATATATAGGTACTCACTTGTGTCTTGGCATGCTGCGAGGTCAAGAACCTCGATTATGTGGTCCACACACTGCATCTTTTGAGAGTGTGAAAGTGTGTCTGGTAGCCTAAGACGAGCCTGGTACTAAAAAGTTGGATAAAAACCAAAAATAACAAATAAAATAGAATAAAAATCTCTCGTTATTGCATAATCGACAAAGTAAAGAGAAATAAGAGAGAAAAAAAAAATAACCACAATTGCGTTTTCTTTTTCTTTTCTTTTTTTGTAGTAGTATTTTTTTTTTTTTTTTTTCTCTCTTTTCCATCAATTGCGACGAGGAGGATGAGAGGTGTGTATGTGTATGCGAGTGCATATTGCATGAATAATGATTGCCGTTTAAGAGATGCGGTGTAGAAAGTGCACCGAGGCGTGTCGCAACCGAGCGTTGCAATTGTACCGTTCGCGGGGTCCATGACTAGCGCAAAGTGAGGAGGAGGAATAAGAAGAAGAAGAGGAGAAGGAGGAGGCGGAGGAGGCTCGTTGAAGAGGTTGTGCGAAAGTCGCGCAAGTATATAAGAGAGAGAAACGAGTTAAGAAGCGTTAACAGCTGCTTTTCAGATCCCGTTGCAACTCAAGGAACAACCGCGTCATCGTTTGCGCGTGCACTATGCGATCATGACGAACAAACGCACAGCTAGCTTTTACAAAAAAACTAAAAAAATGAATAAATAATAAGAAAAGTAAAAAGAAACAAAAAAATGGGTGGAATATAACGCCCTAGAGCAGAAATCCAACTTAGTAGAATAATGCGCAATTTGTAAATCAATTATCAGATAAAAATTGCAGATAAAACTTGTCAGTTTTACCACATTCAACGCGCTCTCGCCGATCGTTATATGTATACACAACCGCACTTATCGTTTCATATTTATTACAATATTATCTACACTCTCCTAAACTACGTTAGGCTAAATCATACGTATTTGCATGTACCGCATACATTCGAGATATATGCATGTATATACGAGCGTTATCAAATCCGTTGATACATTTATTTCTCTTCTCTATTTCTCTCTTCTATTTTTCTACATCATTTTTTTTTTTTTTCAACGCTCATTCGCACTAGGATTTATTGCTCAAACTATATACCTACTGAAACGATGAACGTGTGTACGCGCGGTGATGTATCGGGAGTGAAACTACGGCATAGCAAGTGATCGCGAGCGTTATGATTTGAAAAAGTTGACTAGAAAAAGTGTTAAAAATAAGATCTAAAGGAAAATATAGCGATTAATTAAGGCTCATATGTATTCGAATACACACATAGACTATCTGTTTCGTTGCCCGGTTATTATCCCGATGAATTATCAATTAATCGTTATCTTCAATTTCCCATACGTAGATACAGCGTATAGCTATAGCCCGATTAAAATAGCTATACGAAGCATAATATCCCGAGTCAAGTCATTCAGTCAGTCAGTCAGTCAGTCAGTCAGTCAGTCAGTCAGTCACTCAGTCAGTGTACCTACTGGTATAGTAGGTATAGGTATATGCGTATCGGCTCGCTGGACGTGTTATATACTTTCGCGGCACACTTGCGGTCCTCTTGCGATGATGCCAGAACTTTTTGAAACGCGTAATATATGCGGTTCACTGACCGAGATATGACGTCACACAATTCCTCAACTTACACCCCACTTCACTTCACTTCACTTTACTTCGCTTCACCTCACTTCACCGATCCTCGCGGCCCTGGCCATCATCAGTCAGTCAGTCAGTCAGTCAGTCAGTCAGTCAGTCAGTCAGTCAGTCAGTCAGTCAGTCAGTCAGTTAGTTAGTTATTAGTTCGCATGCAAAGATTCGCGAGTATGTAGGTATACCCTAATGCCATAAATAAATTAAAAACTGTCTTCTACGTTTAAGCCCGGCATTAAAACAGGCCTCGTTCTCTTTTTTATCATCGCTGTAGTAATTTTTTATCTTTTTTTTCTGTTCTTTCTTTTTTACGAGATTTGAATCCTCGGGGCAGGGGGGGGGGGGGGGAGTGCTGCTATTTAGTGTGAACACGTAATTTTCCACGTCCGTACATATACACATGTCCGACTTCCGAGTATAGTTTTAGAGTTGAAATAATAAACTTGCTCATTTTTTTTTTTTATTTTACGCCGAATAATTCTCGACGTAGGAAAACGAAAAAACAAAATGTAAAAATTCATTGAATAACAAAAATTTACATAACATTTTGTTGAACGGATGTTACTTTTTTTTTTTCTCATATCATAATATGTTCTTGTTTTTTTATCTTTCGACGGATGGAAAACTTTTCCGATCACCCAGTGTGCAGTATACACGTTGAAACAAACAAAGCATGGAGTAGTATACGTTTCGCGATAAATTCCCCGAGCAGTCATAAGAGTTTTGTTCGTGCACTTTCTCTCGGATCGATCGATAAATTGATATTTCATTTTTTTTTTTTCCCCCCGAGTGCATTAAACCGGATGTAGGTACGTGTAATATGTTCGCATTGGCTTCAAGAGGTATTAAAAATGCTTCGAGAGAAACGGAGCCAGCGAGTTAGCGAGCTTGCGATGCTTTCTAAACACTCGTAAATACCATCCGAATCCGTAGTATACATATACCTATCTTATAAACCCACGTACTATTATATATACGACAAGCAATGCGTGTGTGTGTGTCTGTCTGTCTCTACAGAGTGCGAATTTTCATGGATTTATAGGAATTTAAAGGTAAAATAAAAAAAAGAGAATTGTACAAACCTCGAGAGTTTGTCTTAACGTTAGATCCGGAAAAAACACGTCCTGTTGTTGAACGTAACAAATCCGTCGTCGCCATCTCTTCGTCAGACGTTCTCGATTCAGCCAAATTTCACCGCCGTCCAAACCGACACGGCCAGATAAACAATTGAGTAATGTTGTTTTTCCACAGCCTATAAAAAAAAAACGGACAAAAAAAAAAATGAAAATATACAAATTTATACAATTTTTCAAACTTTATACCAGAAAACGCGAATACAGTTTCCAATTTTACTCGATCGACTTTTTTTTCGTAGAAACGTCCGCGTCACGACAATTCATCGAATTTACTATGCTGTATATAAAATATGGTAATCTCCGGAACAAAGCGATCCCAATTTGATCACGGACTGTATCATTTCTCGAACCTGATTGATTGAAAAAAGATTGAAAAAAGATTCACAGCTGAAAGCTCTGATTACGCATTGAGCGATACCACGTTTTTCGTGTAATAAAGAAAAACAAAAATTTATAATAAATTAGGATACAAAATAATTGCGTCCGAGGAACCTTCTCTTCGAGATATCTAAATGACGCGTCAAGTCGTCCGGCTTATAGAAATAACTCTCCACGGACTCGTTAGCAATTTAACACAAACCGGTACGCGATAACTGCAGCAGGTTTAATCGAATTACCTGATGGTCCCATGACGGCCAAAAGCTCTCCTGGCTTAACGACGCCCGAGACGTCGCGGAGGAGAGCCCTTTTCTCTTTGACCACTTGAAGATTCCGGAACACCAGCTGAACGGGTCGTGACTCCAACGGACATACCAATTGCAGCGCCGAACTTTCCACTCTGAAAGAAGAAAGAGGGAAAAAAAATCGTTTAATTTAGGTTTTATTTTTATTTCGGTTAATTTTGCTGAAATCAAATGCAACGCAGGTTTCGAGGAGTTTCTTGAACTTGGTTAACTCGTTGATTAACGTCTCGTAATGTCTAGACGCGGAGAGTCACTCCCATACACAATACAAAAGGTAAATTTACCTATAATGTCATTGTGAGACGGAGGATAACAGTGGCGCAGTTAGCATAAATCCTATTCAAAATCAATAGAATATTTATAACAAAGTCTTTGTATAATCGATGAAAACAATTGACAATTGGTTAACGGTCTTAAGGGTTATCCGTCGAGTACCTGTCATCTGCACACAACAATCTACCCCCCGTCCGCCCCAGGGTCATATATGTAAACTGGCGTTTCCAGTCGCTCGACTATATACAAGAAAATTCTTCGCTATTCCGGAAAATGACGAAATAACCATTAAACCTGTCACTTTCACGATCACTGCTGCAGTTTATTATTATACTCCACTGCCACTACGGATCCGAAGCGTATAGGGTATAAACCAGCTCCGATAGTATACGTATATATTCGCTATAACAAAACCGTCGAATCCGAATGATCTTGCGTAACCGACTCCAAGACAAGGTCGGAGAAAATTTATTTTAAACGCTTATATACCTGAGGCAGGTATTAAGAGTACACGTGACATGTGGGTATATATCTCTTCGTGCAGTGTACGTGAATATGTATACGTGTTACGCTCGGGATCTTCGACGTATAGATATACTATACGTACAGTTAAAGCACGTGTTGTTTACCTGTAACACGTAATGTCCATCTCAAAAAAAAGAATCTTTATCCCTTACATGTCGGTACGTTAGAACGATCAGATTTACCACCCTAACCCCCCCACTATCGATAATAATTTCATCACGAAAAAAATTCACAAAGTAACCGTAAATGGGCAGGTACACACGCATGCATTTGGTATTTGTGTGGTATGATGTTAATATGTTTTCGTATGAGCTGATACGGGGTATATTTTTACTGCGAGTATACACTATGTACCCAAGACGTATACTAAAGTGTACCTGCGGGGGATGACCATCGCTACTATTCGGCGGTTCGTGGTTGAATAAAAATGACGAGTCTGCGGGTCCACCGCGTGTCTCCCTATCCCGTCCCGAACCCGTCCCGTCTGTATGGATGAATGCAGTTAATTGTTATGTATTTTGTTTATCGTCAGCGAGGTCGGAGTACAGAGAAGGCGGCGGTGGTGGCGGTGGAGGCGGAGGCGGAGGAGGCGGGTTGGAAGTTACAGGCGACGACGACGACGACGACGACGACGACGACGACGACGACGACGACGACGACGACGACGGTGGGGGCGGGGGCGGTGGTGGGATACACAAAAAGCAAACGGCGCGCGTCTCCGTATGAGACAATAAATTCACAACGTGAACGAGTCGCGTCATTCGATGCGGAGGGTCGATGAACCCCGCATGGTAGTACATGAACTTAAACTTTAAAACACTTGCTCGTCCCGTGATGTTTATTACTGCACGACCTGGAGCTATGGCCCCATCGTCTGATGAAATACACAGACAGACGTAGGAACAAACGCGAAGGTTTTTCGGGTACCGACTAATATGATCTATGCATATATAACCACCGATCGTATAATAACACCGCGCAATAGAACCCACGTACATACATACATACGCGTATGTATCTATGCATACGATACATAACCAACCGACTATTTGGTGTCAAATTCATGTTGACCGAGACGAGGACTATACAAATATGACATTGGTGTAAACTCCAGCACCGAGATGAGATATATCGACATTCCTGTATCGAGACATATATGCGAACCCCGATTATTCATACCTCAGTTAACTGCAGCTTGAAATTTCTCATCGGAAAGAAAAAAAAAATAAAAAATTTCACGCGGATGCGAAGAGTCGACGACGAACTATAATTTCGAAGGCTTTTTCGTAGAGATTCGGTTTTCCGTTTTCCCTCTTCAGGGGGTAAACAGCTGGAAGAAAGACGGGATATGTAGCAGCAAGAGTATATTTGAATAAGCGTGCGAAATTGAAATTGATAGTTTATTTGGCACTGTGGCCGAATGTGACGGTGAGTGTCCCGGTCATTTTTACACGACCTTGTAGCCTTGACCGTTAAATATATTCTCCTAAAATATGTAATCCCTGTCTCTGGCATTCTTGGTGCGAATGGCTCCGGGAGTTGACTCGCGAGTTTTTTCGGCAATTACGTAACTCGGGTGATAAATAGCCAGGCTCGATCGGCCAACGTTTACGCGGTGTGAAAGTACCTACGAGTACAACGACTCCGTCCTGTTCGGTACTGTTCTGTTCTGTTCTGTACTCTTCGGTTCTCTCTTCTCATCTTGCATCCTGTCTCCACGGGCCGATATGTAACAGGGTGTTTTACGAACGCGACGGGGTCCGTGCACGCGGCTCGCCTTATGTCAACATTAACAAATTTTAATGTCAAAAGTCATTGTCCGCGGTTTGGCCCGTGCAGTTTCTGAACCGTGATGGCGCCAGGGAGTCGTGTGGCCGTGATAGCGTTCGGTTTGGTATCGTTGGACGCGTCGGGACGCATGGGACATTGGGATACTACGACGTCGGGACGTCGAGATTGTCGGGCTACTCGCCAACGTTGGCCTACTCTCCTCCCTCCCTCAATTAGGAGAGCTACTCACAGTCTCACCCGATACATGCACCCGTGTGCGATTCGCCGAAACGGTCAATCAATTTGCATAACAATTAGCTGCAGACTGACCGTTTTTTTTTTTTTTTTTTTCTTAATTTTTTAGTTTATTTTTCCTTTTTTTTTTGTGCATTTTTTTTTTTTTATATTAGCTTTAATATTACGTCATTATAGCTACTCCGAGGGCAACGACTCCCGGACAAACTTCGTTCGACAAACGGCACGTGTCTGCAAGGAGACATAGTGTGTCTGTCTGTATATCTTTCTGCGTTATTGAAGAAACTGCGCCACAGATAAGGGTGTTTGAAGAAAGAAAGAGAGAGAGAGAGAGAGAAATATCATATCAAAGTTTCTAAGTCATGGATAATTAGATATACTCGTGAATATTTTTTTTCTTTTGTTTTTGGTTTTTTTCCAAAATAGTAAACGCAGTATTTCGAGGTTAAGCCACTTTTATTCTTCTAATTGAATGAATTTTTAAATCTAATTCCATTTGAAGTAAATTCCATTTGTAGAAAAAAAAAAAACGAAAAAAAAAAACCATTCGACTTTGTACCTTCAAACCGAACACAATGATCCCTAATAATCCCCCTGAATGAAGAGAGTTAGATCGTGGACGATGAAAGGATCGCATATGCACTGTATAACATATACAAGTCATAGAATGAATTAGTCGAAACTTTTCGCGGATATATACCTATGTACAGATATAAATTATGATATTTTTAAGATAACGTGATGAATTTTTTTTGAAGGATAATATTTGTGAAGAGAGCGAGAGAGAGAGAAACGGTATATAATTAAAACGACGCGGTGGTCTAAAAATAATGGAAATAGTTTGTTAACCGAGGCGTTGACGTTGCTTTATTGTGCATATATACAGCTGGCAATCGGTGATAGCCACACGCGAACTGTAACTCGAACTTAAATTTAATTATCTTTTGTAACCTGATACTTGGGCGCGCACTGGAGTTTCGTTATATAAGTGCCTACCGCATAAAAGTATTATGTATGTATGTATGTATGTATGTATACATCATGCATACATAACTATTATATATATATATATATATACGTATGTATATTAAAACCGTGGTACCCAACCGGACGTCGAATTAATCGCGATGCATTAATTAAAATTACATCGAAACTTCGCATTTCGTCGATAATTATTAAGTTCCGATCAATAATGTGAAACGATACGATATGCTCGATTATCGTGCAGTGACGAAAATACTCAACGTTGGGACATCCCGTGGAGGCTTTTTGGCACAAACGGTAATAGTTTCTTTCCGAAAACAGGGTTCCTAAAATTACATACTCGACAAAGAATAAAAAAAAAAAAGAGAAAAGAAGAGAAAAAAAAAAAAAAAAACTGGGTCAGTCGTGTCTTTTCTCAACCCCAAAATTTCTCCCCACTTGGAGAGTCGTCCTCTTATACTTCGGGCTCAATTTATGCACGCAAAAATATTCCGCAAAGTTGTTCCTGCAGCATAAGCGCGCGGTCGTATACACTTTATGTATCCGCGATCTCAAGCTGCGTGAATATGCCTACGTGCAATATCGCTCTTAAGAGTCAAACGTAGATATACATACCTATAGTATATACCTATACCTACACACAGACGCGTCGACAGAAACGGATATTCATTTCGTATAGCACGTCGACTCAAAAGCCGGACGGAAAAGGACGTTAGACGTTATTTAGATGAACAAAAAAATGATTTGAAATAGAGGTAAAAAAAAAAAAAAAAATGGTATAGACTCTGTACAACGATCTAGCGCGATATTTTTCGTATAGTTTTCATATATTACGCAGCGCCGTGTAGTATATATAGTATATATGTATTGTGCATAAAAAAAAGTATTGCTCCGTAATTGGTCGAACGCCGGCTTCAAGAAGAAGTAAAACAAGTTTAACCGGGTTAATTAATCGATTACATTCGACGACGAATTCGGGCTGGCGACCGTTGCGTGGTGGTCAGTTTAATTTAAACTATTATAGCCACGTAAGAAGAGAGTCGGAATCGTTTATGTCCATAGTTCCCGCGGTTCGATCGATGAACACAAAAAAAGAGAAAAAAGAAACGGTAAAAAAAAAAAAAATAGAAAACGCTGGAATCGCATATATATTTTGCGCACGCGGTGCAGTGTCTACAAAAATTGTCGAGTATCTCTCTAACCCCGATTCGTCAGCTGTAACATAGTACAACGAATAAGATACCGAGACTCGCTCTCACTGTTGTGCAGGCCGAGGTTATATTATATCGACGCGGATACGCGAGCGACGACGACGACGACGACGACGACTATACGATAAAAGTAACGCGGCACCCGGTTGCGTGAAACGGTGAAAACGCAGTGTGTAACGGTATTCCGAGGACCTTGCGAGGATCTCTAAATAAAAAGAAGATAACTTATTCGTCGTCGAGAAGGAGAAGAAAATGTGAAAAAAAAAAAGGAAATATATGAATAAAGAAAAAAAAATTAAAAAAAAACCCTACAAATTATCGATATCTCTTTAGCCTCGATTCGCACGGCTATGGGAGGTATGTATATTGTATACATATATATACCTATATATATATATACATTATACATGCTCACGAATATTTGTATATAGCTACGTGAGACTCTATATCGTTTGCGCTTCGGCTATAATCGGCGCGTGCGAGATGACACGCAAGCTGATAAACGCAATAACGTGAGTGCACACAAAGAGTCGGAAACCACCGTAACGGTATGACGATGGATTCGGTTATACAGACCGAATTCGCACACTACAATTTTAATATATTTTATTTTCGCGTATTCGCGAGTATAGTTCAAGACTTGTGAGCATGTACTATTATACATTTTTATGTATAACGGATCGATATATACCTATATACGTGCAAATCGCACGTGTCCACTCGAACGATACGGTCGAAATTTTTATTTAGCAACTTAATAGTCAGATTGCGAATAATATCCGTCAAAAATTGAGTTTCGATTTGATTGCAAAACTAAATGGGATTCGATGGACGAGGGGGGGTCCAAGGGAGAGGTGGAGGCACTATCGGGCGAATAAACATGCGCAGAAATATACGGGTTCAATATTCTGCTTAAAGAACAATTACTATAGATCTGGGTCAATCGCTTTGCCGCTGACCGATGCCTATATATACCTATATACCGAACTACAGCAGCCGAGTGGATCGAAATCGTTCAACAAAAAGTTAATCGCCTTCGAACACTATAGTCCGTTCGTTCGTTACGCCCGGCGATCAGAGAGAAGCGGCAATCCCACATATATACCTATAACGATCAAGACCGCGAAGAGTGAGAGGAAGGGTACCTATGGTGTTGCAGCCGTTTCTCGATAAATTACACAGGTGTCAGAAAAGTACAGAAACAAAAAAAAAAAAAAACGAAATATATATGTATGTGTGTGTATTGAGAAAACAAAATTTCTTCTCTTGTAAACAGTTTTCTGAGACGAAAAGAGAGAGAAAAAAAAAAAATGATAAGTATATGAAAATATATGTATAGGTATAATGAAAGAGGAGAGAAAAAGATCCGCTCTTCTGCCAAAAAAAAAAAGAAAAAAAAAACTTTTTATCCAACTATTATTAGACGACAGTCATGGGATTGAAAATTGTTTCGTTTCCAATTCGAAAATAGTAGAAGAAAATAGACTCGCATAGATATTTGCTTAGAAGAAAGGCCATCGACCTATCTACCTGAGTAATGTTAAAGAAACTAAACGGACGTCGGGGCTACGCGACGCGACGCCGGTCCGTCTTTATTCCGTCTACCTATATATACTTTAAAACTCCGTTTCGCGCGGGTCTTTCTCGCCGTCTCGGAAGTAGCGTATAGGTATGTACTTATACACAGTTCGTAAAGACTGGTGATATTTCCAGGTTAAACTAGCCTAGCCTATTTTTACTGAAGCAACAAGTTGCGCTATTAGCTGCTCCGTTTGACCTCTGAACCTCGATGTATAGTCGCACGCGAGCCTCCGGAACAAACGGCGACTTCCTCTTCGTCCGTATACATACAACGATTTAGCGTGAGACGATGATATAATAATTAATTGGCGTAGTGAAAAATATCGTAATTACCATTCCGTAGGACGAGTCTACTAGGTTCAAAACGAAATCCACGTTATACTTCCGGCTCGATATTCAGAGGAACCGAAAGAAAAAAAAAAATAATAATAAGTCTAACTATAAGAGAATCGAACTGACGGACTAATCAATCGTTCGGGATATCGAGCGAGAAGAGAACGGAGAAGATCGAAGGGCTGGGGAGAGGGGAAAGGCCGAGAATATCTCGGGTACGTTGACCCGTTGCAACTATATACACCTATAATATGACCACTCGGTTCGACTCGAGCTTTACAGACCGTAGAGCGAGTCAGTGAGCCCCGAGCCAGTAAGTCAGTAAGTCAGTCAGTCAGTCAGCGAACAGCTATAGGAGGTAGAGTATAAGTATGTGTGTACGTGTGTACATACAATACGAGCAGCAATAACCATGAAACGATACAGCGACTACATTACAATCTATACATACGTACGCGGAATTGATGTATAGACGATATTCCGTAGGTGGAACTGCTCGTTACAGCCGTGTTAATAGATTTGCCGAAATTTATTAAAAATTTGCTTTTTCTTCACGCGTTCCGTGAGAGCTTTGACCGTTCCTACTGCCACTGCTGCTGCTGCTGCAGAGTAATGCGAAAATATTTTAATGGGTAACGACAGGATCTAATTAGCAACGAGACTCCGAAATGTCTACGAGACGTTGATGTCTCGGACAAACTAGTCGGAAGCCAAAACCGTGCCAACTGGGTATCTGGGTCCATGCTGACCACCAACCTCCTACTACAAACCATGGGTGAACCTCGGGCGATGAAAGAACCGCGATATGTTGATTGAGAACGACGCGACGTGAACAGTCGCTTTTTCTTATTTCTTCTTTGACAAATCAAAAAACCGATGATTATCGTGGAATGTTTCAGCCCGTCTTTATAACACGTATAACGTGTGACGAACATATTCGTCGCATATTAGAACAAAAACTGGTCTCAGTCTCTCCGAGCAGGTGTATATTGATAATATGCAAATATAAACGACTAAAGCCTATAGAAGTTTGTTAAAATCTCATTAGAGAGTTTTCAGTCGTTTTCGATGTGAAACTTTATGTTTACTTCATTTCGTAGTCCGTACTACGGGACTGACCGCGACGTCTTCTTCGCGGTATATGTCCGACGATATGAACCGGCAAGGTGCACGACTTTGGATTACGAAGGCACGTTGTTGCATAATCGAAGGCGCCAGGCTCTATCGAGAGAGTCGAATTTCGGTCCAGGAAGTCCTCGGGAACCTCGCTACCCGTTGAACCGCACCACACGCCTCTTTCGTGGAAGGGAATAACACGCATTCTCCTTGATTTAATCCAACGTGAAACAAGATCTGATTTATGTATGCAGCCTATTTTTTATGCCAACAACACGACATCCCGGACTGCAGATTTCGACTCTGCGTATATTGTGGCAGTTTTTTTGTTTTTTTTTTGTTCTTTTATTTTAGGAATTATCCAACTCTTTTGACCATCAACGAGTCATAAATCGAAGTTTAATAACGATATTTCATCAATTACATATCCAATAAGTTAATTGTCGTTAGTCTTACTTGGGTGGAAGAAGAATCGGTCCCTGCAACAATCCTGCTAGCAATTCCTCCATTTATCGAAACTCACATTCACAAAACTTTTTTGTTGTTCACGTTTATCGACTCTTCTTCATTAATGTCCGAGCCTTCATTAAACATAGCCGAATCGGATGACAGAATAGTTGATATCCAATGCACTGACAGATTTGTTAATTCGATAGAACAAATTTCTGTACATTCAAGATATTATGATGTGAGAAAGAGTTTCACCAATTTTTATAACAATACACGACTATTACGATCGTTGACAGAATTAAATCGCAACAGAATTATAACAATGGAAGGATATATGTATACGGCGTATAGTGAACGTCGTAAGGTTGTGTATAGAAAACAATTCATGCGTATCTCTCGTTGATATTACACTCACAGATCATTTGATTATTATAAAAGGAGTCATTGACACTAAGTTATAGCAGTAACAGGAGCGACGGTATACGTATATGTATAAGCAAGAAACTAACGAGTCGCGAAACAAGTTGCGAATGTTCGCGGTCACGCTCCGCCGTTTTCATTATACAAAGAGCGAGGTAGGTAGGTAGGTAGGTAGTAGATAGATAGAAAACTTCGATTGGTATAAAAGAAATAGTAAAACTGAAACAAACACGCGAGTCGTTGTCGGCAACCGATTGGACAAGGCTTTTGGTCACTAGGGCACTGGGGGCCTGCGTCGAGACACGCGGCAGCAATGACCGCTGGCTCGACAGTGAGAGGAGCACTCCCAACTTTCGGCACATCGGTAAAATTCCCGCAAAGCCTACCGAGTCCCGAGGTCCGGTAGAGAAGACCAAGGAGAAGCGTGTGTACGTGCACATGCGTACGTGCGTGTGCGCCGACGTCGTATAATCGTCGTCGTCGTCGTCGTCGTCGTCGTCGTAGTTTATTTCGTTAAGCAAAGCTAAGCTAATCAGCTTTTCAGAAACCGCTTGAATCCTGACCCGAGTCTCGTAACAATGTCGAGCCTCTGCGGAAACGGAAACAACGTTTCAACCAGAAATAAGAAAAAAAAAAAAAAAAATACGGACAGAAAGAGCCGAGGCGATCATAAAATCAAGCGGAAATACCCGTATTGGGTTTCTCAAGCGACTAACCGACGCTAGCAGCCCGTAAACCCGAGGCAAACGAGGTCGTCGATTCCTTCTATCGTTCAGCTACTAACGACGTGTGATATGTATCAGGAATTATCACGAGCTCCGTTTTGTTCTTATCGCTATTCATCTCAATTATTGGACAACTTTCTGACTTACCCATTCAATCCGCGCTATCATTATTATTATTATTGCCATTTTTTTCTCATTCTATATGAAATCGCAATAAGGACGCGGCGCCCCCCGTACGGTACCTGTGTAACGAATCCATGGACACGTACCACAACATGATATGACTTCGATGTGGAAATGTATATTAATAAATTGCCACACTATCGTGCGGCTTGGTAGGTGTACAAATTCATTTTTCATTCATTTTTACCCTATACAAATATTGGCATTACAGGTTGGCGACAGACCGGGAAAACCGGGAATACCATGAAATGTAATGGAATAATTCTTGTCAGTCTGTACAGGAATCTCATCGTTCCACGGGAAAAATCGCATATCGATCTTGTCATTCTCGAACTCGAAAGATGTCATGAAATATAGATTTTTTTTTTTTGTGCGTCAAGAAAGTGGGGAAATTTTCTTTCAGTTAAATTTTCGCCACCCTAGATTAGCACTTGGGTTGATTTGCGACATATTTTCTGTGTCTCGGCGCTCCTTTAGACTTTATAACCTGACTCCCGCATCCGTGCGGTTTTCCACATCAGTCTTATTGGAACTCGGAAATAAATGAGGTTGTTTCTCATTAACTTCTTTCTGTTGTTCATTAGTCATTATTTCCAGCAAACTCATAATATGGAAATGATAAATGAAATAAATAATATCACGACACTGGTATACCTGCCTAGCTTACCTGCCTATAGTATGCCTTGAGCTACTTTCAAGTTTTAATATTTTGAAAAATTGCAAATGCCATTTAACTCCGACCCGTTACCTATCCTTCATATACGATCTCAATTCCCATTCTAATTACTTCTCAAACCTGACTGTTCTTAATTAGATAATTTCGCACCGTGTATCTACCTTCATTTATTAACACGTAATGACGAAACGGGAACGGAACTATCCTGTTCATAGACGTAGCAATATCATAACTCTGGAATCAATTCAATTCCAGGGTCTGTGACTTTATACTAATACGAACTTCTATACACGCTGCCTATATGCAACAGGTCCGCATGATCGTAAAGAGGATGTAAATATAAGTAACGCGCGTTATTTCCTTGCCCCTTGAAAAATTTCTGTAATTGGTTATGAAAAAGAAGTAAGTCAAGGTGAGTCTTTAGATTGAAATTTATGTCATTCAAAAGAAGAAGAAAAAAAAAAAAAAAAGAAGTATAACGGTATTGCACTGCATTTAGGCAGATGGGGCTGGGGCTCTCGTTCCTTTCGATCAATTATTGACAAAAGGATTCTCTCCTCATTTTCCTCTTGCCATTCGTTACGTTCCTTATTCTTCTTCTTCTTCGCCCGTAATATACAGAGAAGCCTACTTAAACGACGATACTTATAACAAAGTGTCACTGCTGCAGTGACCCAGTTTAACGACAATGGACAAGGGGTGTCTGTAGGACGACTGACTGCAGTTGCAGTTGCTCTTCCAGTCGGTCCGTTCTGTGCATTGGCACCGTTGCGTTGTGTTGCGAGCACGCACGCAGTTTGGCAAGATGCGAACACGTATGTATATACGTACGTACATACCCCTACATCCGGTCTCACGCACTGCGTTACAGTACCTACCGGTACGGTGGTTCTCTTATGTGAGACGAAGAAGTCGATCCTTTGCACTCTACGCATAAAACGCATAAGATATACTTACCTCTACCTCCACCTCCGACTCTGCCTACGTATATATGCATGTACGTACGTATGTATGTATGTGGGTACGAGTGACCTGAACTCCTCGACCGGGACTTTACTGCTGACTGAACGCTTTCCTCCTTTTATTTCATTTCATTTCATTTCATTTCATTTCATTTCGTTTCATTTTATCTTGTTATATGTATATGGCATGTATGTATGTACATTCGGTTAGCACGCACTTTATATTATAATACACAAAAGGGAATATAGTACGAGTTGTAATGTACATACATATATGTATATATATATTTTTTTTTTTTCGATTTTGTCATACATGACAAGCGTGTAATTGGTGTGAAAATTGACCTCGGTCGAGTTTCTGTACTTGACATTATACGCCAACGTTCGTTGCGCCTTTTTTTTTTTTAGAATTTTTTTGTATTTTTCGTCACGTTTATTTTGTTTATAGATCATTGTCGCTGTTTGGGCTACGTCGAGAACTTCCTGTATTTCAAGTTACGCGCTTATTAATTGTTAACAGCAATTGTTACTTGTAGAAACATACACCTACTATTCGTCGCTATAAAACGTGCGTGTATATATGTTCAATGAACAACCACTCGAACAAGGTTAAAATTTTTTTATTTATTTATTTTTTTCAATTAATGACGCAATACTGTACATGCCTCTTTATGTACATATACATTCGTTTATTATTCGCAAGTTCAACGACACCATAAATATTTTCGATTTATTTACAGTCTTTAATTCACCAATTTGAACGGGTCAATTATACGTTATTAGACAGTGTCATTGCAATTTTTCAACGAAATTCAATCACCTACGACAAATATCCTTCCAATATTCATCCTAACGTTATTATTATTATTATTATAATTATTAAGCTTTTGTCCCATATCTTTCCACTCCACTCCACTCCTCTCCTATCCTCTTCTCTCCTCTCCTCGTATCTTCTCTTCTCTTCTATAGTCTTCTACAAACTCAACCGGGAAATTGAAAGCTTAATTAGAATACACTAGACTAGTATCTATCCGTGTATGTATGTATGTACATACAACTAGCCTAGTTGTTTAGCTGCTTGAACTAGGACGTGCTTTAAGTTTAATATAAAGTTATATACAGTATAACAGCGCACCGTCGTATGTTAATATACGCTGCAGAGTTCCGCGTCTACCTGCAGGGCGGCATAAGTAATAATAACATAGTTACACAGTCATATATAGGTATATATGTATGTATATACCTGTAATATCATCGGCAAGAATCTTCGCGAGCCATTCAATATAGGTAGACATATCCGCATGCGTATATAAATTAAAATTTATCTGCCAATTCTTCCAACTAAGTAAAAAAGGATAAACTTATATAGCGCGACTTCATCCGTGTATAATCATTATATGGTCATTAATTTTTTTGTTTTAATTTCTTACCGATGCATGTATGTACCTACATTGGCGTTCAAGCCTTGTACATACCTACTTGATTAATAAATGTAATTTACAAACATCAGCCGTGAAACAAATCAATAATATATTAGGTGAGTATGTAATTCTTGGTCGGTGAACCGTAGTACTGGTTGACGGGTGTGCCAATAGATGGTTAACTTTGTAAGACGTCTACTAGCCGGTCGATATATTCACGAGTAAATCAGAACGAACGGGATTTACAATTTTTGCCAATATACATACATATATATCTATGTATGCATATCTAGGAGGTAGTTCGATCAAGTGGTGAGGTGGTGGGTGAGCGAGCTCACGCTTGCATTCTCGAGCCTATACCCACGCAATTCCATACGCATTACGCACCTATCTAATAAACCGTTGCGAGATGGAATATATACTGGACTGTGCAGGTTAGGTAGGTGTATACAGTATATATCCTGTGAGATTTATCATACGCAATCTCCGAGCGAACCGGGGTGTAGGTATAGGTATACTGCCCACTCGGGAATAGAGGTCGATACTAACCTTATCCACAACCCTAACCTGACCTAATCTAATCGAGATTCACATCGACCAATCCTGCAACCATAAGCTAAACAGAGATAAAGCTGAACTGACTGAGTGATCGACGAGTGCATCATGTATATTGGCTGTTACAGACGCGCACTGATCGGAGACTCCGAAGGATTGAAGTGGGGTAATTTATAAGTATACCAGGTTGGTATATATGCGAGGCCTGAAGGAACGAAATAGGAAACCAGGGTGCGGGTTAAAAAAATGAAAACGGGTCTGCCGCGTGCGGAGTAACAGCAGCAACAGCAGCAACACCAACAGCAGCTCCGCGGGTTGAACAATCGCGACGTTTTGAGGGCGAAAAACCTCGGACCCGGAACCTAAGAGGAAGGGGGATAGAAGTTGTACGGGAGAGAAGTGATCGAGCCAGGCCACGCGGAAGAGAACGGCGTTCTGCAATTTTTCGGCCCAGAAAAGCGGCGTGGGTGTCAGCCTGGATACTTGCCCCCTGGGTCCCTGGGTCCCTGGTCTCTCTACCTGGTATCCGTTACCGGGTTGCTGACGAGTACCTACAAGTAAGGTGTTCCCACTCACTTATCTCTCTCCAGGTAGAGCGAGACTGTATACGTATAGTCGACGTTGACTGGTGGGCGACCGCTTCCTCGCCTTCTGCTGCAGCGATCGACGCGAATACTTACGACATTGTGTCCGATTATCGTGCCGTCGATTTCACGCAGACCATTGATCATCATACTTCAACGGATCGTTAAAATTTCATCGAGAATGTTAAATCACCCGAATGATCATTATGAGCGAAAAATAAGAACAGAGATATGCTATCGGGGATTACAGCCAGATGGCCATTGGCTAAGATAACAGGATTGAAACGAAACTATTGCAGTTTTCAATGGCGTTGAAGAAATGATGTTGAAAATTCTGCACTCGTACCTCTCGAGACTGAATGATATAGCTAATCGCGTATATCTACTATACATATATACATCTACTGTCTGCATCCGTGTAATCTAGATCGATAAACATTAGTCGTTGGTGTTTATTTGTTCAATTTTCGCGTTTAATACTCGCATAAATTCCGTTTCGTACCTACGGCCGTCGTCTGGTTGTTGCAGGGAAGAGTCTGGCGTACGACCGTTTCATTTTGTATGATCGTTGAGTTCTCGAAACGGGGTACGAGGTGAAGTGAACTAGACCGTAAAGTCTACTGCGCCTCTAAATTTTAATAATATATTATTACTATCCGCGTAAAATGAAGGTTTTATGAGATCCGATGTGAATGTCGAGAGGCCGTTGCGCCCGCGCGTTTTCCCTTCCTATCCGAGGTGCTGGAAACGCGGTACGACTCGGACTCCATCCAAGTTATGTCCGCCAGATTGTAAGTTTTGTTGACGTTCTGACAAGTCGTACATTCAAAGATTTTACGACCGGTACCAACTGATCGTACTGACCATCATCAACTTCCCAGAAAAACAAAAGAGATGGAGATGCAGAAGGAGAGGGAGAGGGAGAGGGAGGAAAGATGCAATTGATCGTTTGAAGAACCTGTGATGAAAAAGTAATAACAATAATTGCTAAAAGAAAATAAGAAGGAAAAAATGTAGCTTCAATCCATAGACGCAGAAACCGCTTCAGTACTTCCAGGATTCCACCATCCTCCGATAAAATTCAACTTTTCCAAGACGTGGGATTTCTTTCCTTGGAAGTTTAATTTTCAGTATAGGGGCCGCGGTTAAAGTTCTGAATTTTCAAAGTTCGAAATGATCAAAATTACGAATTCATCTTAGACGATTTCGAATTTTTAGATATACGTGAAAATTTCAGAATATCAATATTTGGAAATACTGGAATGTAGAAAGTTCAAAAACCCAGAAAGTCCAAAACTCCGAAAGTTCATGAATCCGAAAATTTGATCGAGGAGCAACCCGCTCCATACGTGAATTTCAAGTTTCGGAGTTTTGGACTTTCGGTGTTTTTTAAATTTCTGAAATCGATTTATGCAGACTTTCGGAGAATTGCCCTTTCTAAAAACTATAATTCAGTAATATTAAAAGTCGGAACTTCAACCCGACCCCTTCGGTGTGTATATAACCATCCTTTGCACATATGGCGATATATATTCTTCTCTCGACTAGTTGTCCACGCAAAGTATTTATCTATAAATTTTCCAACGTAACTTGAATTTCTGATTCGCAAACTCACAATATATGTTTACATAGTGGATAGATAGATACTTCAGCTTAGAATTGCCTACGTGCATGAAACCAGTGCTATAATAATCCGTAGAAAGTCTATACAGCAGGAGATCACGTTCCTCATGTAACTACAAAACGGGGTCTACATAGGCTAGGCTATCTCGAGTTCACCTCATCATTTTTAGGCCCTAACAGCTAGTCTGGTATGGCTGACTTAGATTTGCCCGATTGTCTACTACATGATGCAGGTATATTATACCTACGGTAGGTATGTATAGGGCCGTACGAGTAGCGGAAAATAAGACCGTAACCTTAACGGTTTCGTCGTAATTCCGAGTAGTCGTCTGCACTGTTAGGCGAACGCGTGTTAATACCTTCGCCGAAAACTCATGTCAAATACTTGAGGTTGAACCCAAACGGATCCATGATCTGGGTCACGAAGTCCTCGTTTTTATAGTTAGCGCGAAGGATTAAATTTCGTATATTAAATACCAATATTCGGGTTCACCTGCGGTTTAGTATGCGTAGGTATTCTTTTTTTTTCTGTTCTATCAAAGTGATGATCAGTGAGAGAGTGAAGAGACGTGATCCCTCCCTACAATAAATCACGATAAATTATGAATTATGTTAGGAGAGAGAAGCTTAGGGGTAAATGCTTTGCCCTCGCGGCTTTGGCGATGGATCGAGAGAGAGGATTGCGACAATAAGCCACTTAGCATCGTAACCAATAGTCACATGGATATGAACATGGATACCCGTCTACTGTACAGACGTAGATGAGGAGAGCAGCAACGCGATGCACCGATGCACAAATGCTGGACAAATTGATTATCATATTACACAACCGTATGCTGCATATACCTACTTATTACTATTATTCTGTGAATGTTATTACAGTATAGTATGTATACATATATGTATGTACACGTATCTATACACCTCGAGTATTGAACGTAGCCTTTTCGCATTTGCGCTGTTGCACGCTGCAGAACGTAACGTAACGTAACGTAACGTAAAGTTTATCTCTATAGGACAGTGTAATATCATTACTGCCCGGAAGACTTCGACACGGTCGATTGGCAGCGTGTATAATTATTTTTGTAACCGTTTCCAAGGTATAAATGCACTACTCGCTAGACATGACCATACGTGATTCCGTGGGTTGATTTAAACCGTACTCAGCGAAACACACCATGTATCGAAACGAATTTGCACACATATGTATATTTATATATGCATAAAATATTAATATACTTATATGTATACACATACGCGTTACGCACGGCTTATTCTCATAAGTGATGACCTGTAATTTCTGAGAACAGAATTATACCCTCGCCTGAATGATTTCGATGAATTATTTTCCCTAAATATACTTATATACGATGGGTTTTGGTACGCAATACGATGTTGTGGATATAATAAACGATGAATCTGACTCCATTCAGCGAGGTTCCAGGAGTGAAACGAGACGATGTAATCCACTTTCAAAATGAGTAACTTCTCTCTTCGGCATTAAAGTGCAGAGGCACAGAAGCGTATTATAGAAGCATCAAGAAAAATAGCCCTTGGGCAATAGCTGCTGCCCACTAGGAAAGGTTGACCTGATTTAAATACGCCAGGGTCGTTGACATCGTGTTCTCTCTCTGTCTTCGTCAGTGTATCTCCTTCTCTCTTATATCCCTCCCCTCGTTTCCCCTTCTCTCTCTCTCTCTCTCGCTCTCTTTCACTTTGAATTAGTTAATGAGCAAACTGATATATTTTCAAGGGCACCTCGGCCTTGGACGGTAAATCCATGCGTGCATCCGCCTGCAGAGAAGGTTTATCTCTTTTCTTTTCATTTCTTTCCTTTTATTTTATTTTACATTTCTTTTTCTTTATATTCTTCTTTTTTTACCGTCATAGTCGAAAGTCAACGTTGAAGGGACTACGATGTACATCATTAACGCGAGAAGTTGGCCCCCCTTTAACGCTCTATAAGACCGCATGAGCGCATCACTTTGTTCGTTCTTCGTCTCGGTTCGAAAGACTTGAAAAATGAAATCTACCAACGAAGAGAAGGATAAGTAGAAGTAGAAGTAGTAGTAATAGTAATAGTAGTAGTAGTAATAACTAACATAGAAAACGACGAGACGGTGCGAACCGAACCACACATAATCAATCACTGTCATCTCTCGTGAATTAACAGGTATTTAAATTTATATATGAGGTTTGAATTTTAGTACTAAATAGCAAAAATCACACAAATTATGAAGCTACACGCACATATGAAGCTAACTCCAAACAACAACAAAAATAAATAAGTAAATAAATGAAAAGACAATTTTTCTCGAATCTATTACCGAACAGCGATCCGGTCTTTCGTCGACAAACAATCAAATACTAAAAATACATGTACTCGTACATACGTATGTAAAAGTATGTAACATACGAGCTTTGCAAGTACGCAGAACGGGCAATTACCTAGCTGTACGTATACGTACGGGGCCAGCTGTCACTGGATGCATGCAGCAGTCCAGTAGCAGTAGCAACAGCAACAACAGCAGCAGCAGCAGCAGCTCTATAGATTTAGCCGTCGTTGTTGAACGAACGGCGCTTTCTCCCCAGTCCCCATATAATACGCCGTGTACACTGAGCAATATAACATGCACTTACACCCTTTCCTGCATACCCTACTAGCCCGCCGCCACCACTCGATCGACCACTGCTCGCATCTCGAGTTCTTCTACAAGCAAAGTTTCCGCGCTGGGATTCCCTGGAACTCGATCTCCCTTTGCTCGGCACAACCCTACGCGCTCGCTAGTAGTGACTGCGGTACACAAGTCAGGGCATAGATATCCTCGTTGTAGGTATACAGATTCGTCTTATGCACGCGTGTTATAGTACCGATAATAGTAGCAAACGTGAAGTTCCACATGCGTCGTATAGAACATACGTCGTACTCGTCGTCGTTCACCCTTCGTACATATGTGTGCCAACGACAAGGAAAAATGAAATGAAGTGGTCGGTTATATAGGTATGTACATACGTATGTACAAGCATACGTACATACATGCATATACATACTACATATCGCATATATTGCAGCCGTAGGGAGTGCATTCAGCCGATGGCGTTGGACGAGAGGGAAAGAGGAAGAGAGGGCAGTTGTGACGGGGGTTCACGTGTAGCTCGGCGTCAGAAGGAGTAGGAGAATGAAGAGAAGGAGGAGGAGGAGGAGGAGGAGAATGAAGAGAAGGAGTATATGAGGAGGAGGTTGCGACGGGGTCAACGGCCTAGTAATCTCGCTAAAATGCCCTGGTGCAGGCTCGAGCCTATTACCACAAGAGGCCCACGCGCCAAAAATATACTTTCAGTTGCAGCCGTAGTGAATCTCTTTCGTCCCGTATGTCTGTCTGTCTTGTCTGTCTGTCTGTCTATCCGTACGTACGTATATGTCCGTTTCTCGACGTAACGCCTTAGCGAAACGACCGAAGAAGATTTACCTCTTGCGGCTTCTCAATCGCGGATATATACCCAACATTACAGGTAGCATGTATTCCTACAATCTGAAACAGCTGCAATTTCACTACCATTGTCCGGCGGCGTATTATACTAAAGCCACAGATCTATCCATCATACCAGCTATTATCTATGCCATTATCCTTATTACCGTAAAATGTACGTGTAATGTGATCAAACAGCGAAGTGTTTGCACTTTGATTGGATATGAAAGATTGAGAAAAATATATATATACATGTATACATATAAAGAAAAAGAAGCGATGAGCATATGCAATTTTTTCCAAAATCACATATCGTAAAGGGCTTGGGGCCCGGGTAGCTACCTACTGTTCTTTTGGCAACTCGATATACCTCTTTAAATACATCCGATATGGTGTCCCACTTTGGATTTGACCTTGAATGACCCCGTGGTAGGACGGACAAAGGCGGTAGGAGATTGCCCGGAGGGAACGGGATATCGGTGCCTTTGGGAAGACAAGAAGATGCGTGAACGTGGACGCGGACGCGGATGACCGCGACGGACTGCGTTGGTGGTTCGAATCTTTGAGAAAACTTTTTTTAGTCGAATGGATGATGATCTCTTTGGAATGCGGAGACGCAACGCGTAGGGTACACGCCTCGCTCTATGCACCAAGTTCTACAATATTAAAAGTGACGCTAACGTACACATATCTCTATACACAAGAAACTGAATCCCTTCACAAATATATCACCAATATCCGCTTGTTGGTAGAAATGCTGATAACCTTTCATTCCTTCTTCTTTTTATTTCTTTCGTTTTCTTTTTTTTCAACAACACTTTGCCGATGGTGCGAAAATTTCTGCCACTTCCGTTAAATAAAATTGAACACTACTGATTCCCTTCAAACTTGCAAAACATCCTCTCAGGAGGATATCAAATTTTTTGGATCCTTGCGAAAATAAATGAAGACATATATAAGCATTTTTTCTTTCAGTTCTTTTATTCCAAGGAAAAGGGACGAAAAATAAGTCGATAAATTTTTATGCTGATCTCCGGCAAGGCGTGGAGATGCTATATAAAATTTCATTAGTCGATTTATCGAGGCTTGCGCCGCTGCAGTGCGACGTCTGGTCCGGTAGGTATAGTTTGAATCGAAGGGATTTTCGTTGTCAACGTAAATGAACAGATATTTTATAGTATAATAATATTATGACTACTATTAGAGTGGGTGGAGAGAAAGTGTTAATCGTGAAACAAGACGAGTCATCATCTATACTCCTCTAGCCCCCGAGATTATCCTCATTCTTCGAACCCAGACGTGTATACATATAGTTATACCTATATGACGCTGGGAAAATTTCCTTGCAAATTATGACGTCAGTTCAGAGAGTGGGTTTATTTAACGGAAAAAACGTTACCGTAAATACTACCCCGTCTCCCGCCCTCTTCCCTCTTCCCTCTTACCTCTCCCTATCCCTATCCCATTTAACCAAAGTGCGCGCTGTTTTGTTTTTGGTAATTCAATGCTTCTGCTGATGCTAATGCTGGTTCAGGGTATAGAATGGGTGCGCAAAACCCTAAGAGTCGAGGAAGGCCGTCCATGGAATCTTGGCAATACAAGTAAGCCGAGCTCGAATTCGCCCAATTTCGTTAAATTCGTTAAGCTAAATTTTAAAACACCCAATTACGCCGTTGAAAGAAGTAATTAGTAAAGTCCAATTAGTTCGTCGCTTCGTTCGCCCGTTTAAAAACGTGTAAAACTTTGTTAATTCCATATTTTTTTTCGTTCCTTTTTGTAGAGAAAATTTAACGAACACAAGACTTTTTTTTTGATTTTTTTTTGAGGCAAAAGCGACACTTTCGCATTGCTACGTTTTTATTTAAAGGACCACCCTGTATATGGAACCGAGTGCAAAATATCACCGCGAATTATTTTCCCCTGGGTACTATACATATGAGCAATAAAACCGAGACCAGTGAACCTCGACTGCACTGTACTCAGGGAACCCTTCCGCGGTTTGGATCGATCGATTTTACAACCCCTTGTTGTAGATGAGTCCCGGTCTTCCTTGAAAGCAAAAGTCTTTCACAGATTCGCTTTTTATAACAGGCACCTTGACACCGAACGGGTTTGACCCTGAGCAAACGCGCCTGCAACAACAATGAGTCATCGCCGAAAGATTTCCATGGTGTGGACCCTGGTGATGCAGTGACGCAGTCTTAAACTAAACTAAACTAAATTCAACTGAACTCAACTCGATTCGACTCAACTCAACTCAACTCGACTCCCTAAAGTCGTCAAGTGTAATGTAGCTTGAGGATGTTAACAAGACTTGGGAGATCATATTAAAAAAGCTGTGGAACTGAGGAAAATTCTCGATTTTTGAGACCCCCGGTTTTTGTCAATTAGACGACGACATGACTGTGACCTTAAACTTTAACTTTAAATTTAGTAAGAAAACGTAAAAAAAAAAATGTAATAATAGCTATCCGAACTAACGGATCGCCTAGAAATAACAAACAACGGGCCTGGCCACGGGTGACTCGATGATGGCTTCACGGTCGTTGTAGGAAAGATAGGCCTACCGGCTATTCTCCCGTCAGTCTAATAATATCCCGTGAATAACGCAACCGTCGTGGTCAATGCCACGTGAAAACCCTCCAATGTGTCTCTTTCTATACATTTTTCAAAGTTATCTCGATCTATTTATCTCTCTCTATTTATCTCTCTCTCTCTCTCTTGCGAATGTAGGTATAATTACCCTCCCTCTGCCAATATCTTACGACTATCATTGCACTCTCATCGCGATTTCTCGTTCGTACAGAAATACAAGTATACCCGGCATACGGGGGTAATTCTATAAGAATGACTCCGCAGCAATACACCCAACGATCTGAAGACAGGTATATACCTTAGCAAGGTACGTATGTATATATGTATGTACGGTATAACGTACGTACGTACGTACGTAGGTACTACGTACGCGCTTGTTTCTGCGGCCAAAAGAACAGCCGGGAGAGAAAAGACCAGGAGAAACTGGGAGAGCAACCAGTTCGGTGACTACATTCTGTACGACGAGATGCTGCGATGCCTTGCCTTGGCTTACCTTGCCTTGCCTTGCCTTGCCGAGACGGTTACAGGTAGGCATATGCTGCGCTGCGCTGCGCCGCGCCGCGCCGTTGTGCTGCTAAACTATATACAGTGGGTCAAAATAATTCTTGCCCAAGCCTCTTTCGAGAGTCTCTCATTGGCTCGGGAGTGTTTCCTATACATACTTACGCGACTTCACCCAATACAATCTTCGCGGCGATCTTCACTTACACATTTAAAACTCTGGAGGTACCAATACGCCGAGTTTCTCGCTAGAACGTACCCGGCGACCTTGAAATGAAAAGGACACCTGTCATTTGTTAAATTATTTCATTATTTAGTTGGCGATTTCTTTGATCAGTCGGAGTGTGAATCCGGCATAAAACGAGAAAGAAAAAATACGTTTCGGTTTATCCGAATCCACGATTTTCTCAATTCTCGGAATATTTTTATCGCGAATGACATGCCGATATCAACGCATGCAACAGGAGAAGAGGATACGTATAATAGTGGACTCGGAATTAAACGCTGCTCGAAAGTGAACAAACAATATTAATTTGTCGTTGCGGGTGCATGAGGCGAACGTCACTCGGATACGCAAGTAACAACGTGAATATATCTCAACGAGGCCTGATGCAGTTGGCGTTCTCCACTGCGTGCGAAGGCGTTCAGTGCCTATTACGGTCGCTACTCCCTACAACATATTAAACCAAGCGGTGCTTGACCTCGGAGAAATCGGCCGTACCGGGCCGCAACTCTATTCGACCCTCTCTCGCTCGTTGTTTCTTCTGGAAGAAACCTATAAGGTGAAATTACAGTTTTTAAACCCCGTCAGCTACCGCCTAGGAAACTTTGCCCAAGAATAATGAATTCGATTACTACTCAGCTTCCCTCTACTTTTCCAATCCTCTATAATTGATCTTCGATTAATTACTTTGCCACTTTATTTACAACGCAGCAATATTTTTTTTCCGCTAACGTTTCATGAATCTGGAAGAGGAAAGGATCAGGACTGTGGCTGGCTATTTTCTTCGTGTTCCGATCCTATAATAAAGGAATTGATTGAAACTAAGACAGCGAAAAAATGAGTAAATAATTAAATAAATATAAATAATACGCGAGCAAAACTGCATGTGAAAGTGTATTAGGTATACACGCAGTTTGCACGAGAGAGTCGTGGAATTTTCCAGCTTCGTTCCACCGTACCTCGTTTCGCCGCATCACTATGCGATGCAGTGAGCAAAGGGCTGAGCTCAATCCACTCATCCGTCATACCCGGTTATAATATGCACCACTTAAGATGATAATTTTCATCTGTTTTTTGTCAGTAAGTATAATAACAGACTTGGGTCAAGACTTTTCTTGAAAACAAAAAAAAGGACAAATGAAAATAAAAAATAAAAACTTCAAAACAAGTTCCACAATTTCGTATTCAGAAGAAAAAAAAAATACGTCTACCGATTCTAAAAGCTGTATATATAATATGTAGGTATATCGAATTTCGGTGACAAAATTTGACGCCGAAAAATTTTGCTCAACGTTCGACCGTGAATCTTTAATGAGATCAGGATTTTGGCATTTATACCTATACATGTATATATGCGAGCCTTCAGTGTCAAGGATTTCGAAAGGCCAAGACAGAAGTTAGACTTGGACGATCAAGATGGCAAAACGTCGTCAAACGAGATGACCTGTTTTTATTGGAGCCGTTGAAGATGTCGCGCAAAAGGTGGTTCAGGAAGATGCAGACGGGTTTTGTGAAGTTTCTGCACCAGCGGTATCAACAGCGTCGTAAGAATGAGGCGTAATTTGCAAATAACTCTATATAGACACGTCTTTGGCAAAGCCACATATAATTAACCCTAGGCGTGTCTAAGAATCTGAATCGTTTGTATGAAATTTTTTTATTAAAGAGGTTAGTGACTCGTAGCATTAAATTTTAGCCAATTTAATACGTCGAGGTCGGTTCCAGAAGCGCGTGAAAAAAGGCGTTTAAACAGCCCCCTCTTTAATCCGTACATACATGATATTAGTTACGTAAGCCACGGACAAGACAACGGCCTTAACCTAACCTAACCTAAGGACAAGGTTAATCGGGGTTAAAAGAAGAATCAAATTGTTTTTGGACCTTCGAGAGAGAGAGAATGTCAGAATTAATGAAACGTTGAAAAGAATTAGCTACTCGATTACTCTTAATCCTGGATAATACATCAGCAGAAAAAAGTATAGAAGAAGAAAAAGAAGAAGGAGGAGGAGAAGGAGAATAAGAAATCCGTGAAGCTAATCGAATGACATCGAAAATCATTACAGCAAACGAATGTTGATGCAGTTATCAACTATTTATAGCGTGAGATCGTAAACAAGAAGTAAGTTATTGGTCATGGAAGAAGTATAAAGTTCGTTAACCCTAAAACGCGTAGTAGTATCTTTATGAGTATTAATTCCGTTTCTTCGCACTTGTCATGAATTAAGATGATTTCACGACTATTCAGAGAGCACGAATCTCCGAGCTGTAATGGGATTCGTTTTAGGTTTTCCTTCTCTGCCTACTATTCCTATCTGCTTCCCTCTCTCTCTTTATATATCTGTTGTTCCTATTATATCTTCCATTTGTTCGTCTAAATCCTACTGAAACTCAGCCAGCAATCAACGACTGGAGTTACGGAAAGCAGGGCAGGCCCCGGGAGCACAAGACTGAGGCAGAGCACGTTCCTTCCAAATACCCGTAAATGTTGCTTAGCCTCCACGGCTTACTTCCCGAGGAATAATACCGTCCCACGTGTGACTTCGTGCAGATACCGTTGATTGAAACAAACTGCTTCTTCCACGGTGAACGTGAACGTGAACGTAATCTTCCTCTTCTTCTTTATTCTTCTTGTTCGTATTCTTATTCTCTGGCAAACAGGGCGCGTATTCGTCCAAACGATTCCAAACGTCCTTTGTCTCTCGTATAGAGTAATTTCTCAAACCTATACGATACCTATACAGGGTGTATCAGGTTGAGCGCACCGAAGTATGTGGGTAGATTCCTTGAGTCATTCTAAGACTAAATTCCCTTTACCAAAAATTCGAGGGCCTAATAGTTTCTGAGTTATAGAATATCTTAGTTGACCAATCACAGGGCTTGGAGCTGGCCTATTCAGGGCCGTGTCAAAAGAATAAAATAGATAGTGCCCATGGGTGTGAACCCGTAAAATTTTATTTTCCTTTTTCGAAGGTGACATCGACTCATCTTCGGGAAATGTCCTCGTATAGCATACGTCTTCCTTATCTGCGTCCTGGCTCTCTGCTTCGTAGTTTTCAGCGTCCAGGTCATCCGCTCCGTAGTTTTCGGAGTCCGGGTCATTCGCTCCGTGGTTTTCGTCCTTTAGGTCATCCGGCTCATCGTTTTTGTTGTCCAGGTCCTGCACGATGAACCTGGAAGATGAAAGCAACGCAGATGACCTGGCGCCGAAGACTACGAAGCGGATGAGCTGGACGGCGAAAACTACGAAGCGAATGACCTGGACGACGAAAATTACGAAGCAGATGACCTGGCGTCGAAGACTACGAAGCGGATGACCTGAAAGACGAAAACTACGAAGCAGAGAGCCAGGACGCAGATAAGGAAGACGTATGCTTTACGAGGACATTTCCCGAAGATGAGTCGATGTCACCTTCGAAAAAGGAAAATAAAATTTTACGGGTTCACACCCATGGGCACTACCTATTTTATTCTTTTGACACGGCCCTGAATAGGCCAGCTCCAAGCCCTGTGATTGGTCAACTAAGATATTCTATAACTCAGAAACTATTAGGCCCTCGAATTTTTGGTAAAGGGAATTTAGTCTTAGAATGACTCAAGGAATCTACCCACATACTTCGGTGCGCTCAACCTGATACACCCTGTATACTACACTACATACATCAACGGGCTAAAAAAATAGGTAGAACGTATTATAGGTATGTATGTACGTTAGACACCTGGAGGCTGAAGAGACCCGGGTCTTTTCTTTCATCTAAAATCTAAATCGCGGCTTAAAAATTTACCGTTCGATGAATATAATATATGACCACCGTTTCGCCAACGTTCCATTATTTCAAAGCGTCTTTATGATCGGTACCAAATCTCTTTCTCTAACGCCATTTTAACACCGTACCTCTAACGACCACAATGTCTAACACACACACACACACACAAACATATCTGTGTGTGTGTAAAAACTTCGTATATATAGGTATAACGTACATAAATGCCTACTTCTCTCGTCGTAAGAGATTTTATAACGATTCCGAGAAGCTTCAGCGCGATTGTAAGACAGATTTTTAACACGCCCAATGGCCAGAACATTGGACAAACCCAATTCGGTATAAAGAAATCTCTTCAGTTCAATTCGGTATGAAAGATGTGGTGGCTTTAGATATAGTTCACTGAACAACTTGACCATACGCGGATATAAAAGTACATTGAGGTGTATTCCTAGGTGAAAATATTTCAACTGAGAGATAAATCTCTCTTCACGATGCAATACGTGAGAAATCGCACATATGAGTTTCTCGACGAATTGTAAATCATTTTTAGCAAAAGTGTGCAGTGCACCAAGACCCCGGTGCACAAAGCTGTTATGTACGATGAGAGGAGCTCGCTGAAGGTTGTTGCACCCTGTAAAATTGCACGAAGTTTAACGGGGGTGAGCTGCCTTTCTGTGCGCTGCAGGAAAGTTCACATAGCTGCTGGATGCTGGATGCTCGTTGCTCGTTGCTCTCATCCCTGAAGCGAGTACTCAGCTCTTCTTGACGGTCGTAGGTAGGTACGTACCTACTACGTGTAAGCGAGGCGTTTCCCCCTCGGGCTACCAATGACATTGAGAAAAAGACCACCTTGACTACAGAGACACGCCGGGGTTACGAACCTGGCGGCTCGTGTCGGCTGGCTTGTGTTTGCCTCGGGCTACTAACTGCCGAGCTAGTGACTCGATAAAGCAAAATTTAATCTATTTATCATCGAATTTCTCTAACGGTCAATAGCGACTGACTAACGATAAGCCCGATTGGAATACCGCGGGACGTTACAGAGGGAGAAAAAAAATATAAGAAATAAAAAGAATAAGAAAATCGACACCCTGGTCACGCGCGGTCAGGTCAACGGCTTAATACTAGTTAAGAAAGAGGTTCCTTCGGGGAGTGTCCAATTACTCGGGCACTGGCTTCTCTTTCTTTCTACCTCATCCTGCTGCTGCTACTGCTGCAGAAGAAGAAGAAGCAGCAGCAGCAGCGAGCCGCACCCCTAACGTAAGTATCCTCCTTCAGCACATAGTCAATCTGCCGAGTCAGAGAAAACCCCGAGGGACGCGAACCAGCTAGTTTTATATATATATGTCTATACCTATATATACCTACGTTTCTCGGATCTCTCGCCTTTCTCCGGATTTTTCTGGATATACACCGGGAATCTAGGTGCGCGTGGTAACGAACGATGGCCAAGTATATCCGCCGCTATCCGGTGCACATCTGACATCAATAAGCGGCAACTAGTCGTAACCATACGTCGATGCCGATGTAATTTTTTATTGAATAAATCATTACATTGATTATCAATCTCGGATGCATATTTACCTAGTTTATTCGATTTTTGTTTTTTCCATTTTTTTTCTATTTCTTATATGTATAGACGTGTGTCAGCATCGTTTACAGTCGATCGAAGCTTAGGGGTTGAGTTGAAGTTCCAAATTTATAAAGTTGCTTTCCAACCTTTTCGAATTTAATTAGGTATACTGAACTTTAACGTATCTGAAAATTCGACGTCGTCTCAAATAAATTCGTAATTTCAACCTTCCAGAACTTTTAAATTTCAGAACTTTGACCTAGCCCCGAAACTTTACAACTCAAATAGTCCCTTCTGAATAGCCATAGAGATAGAGAAGTCGGAAACATGAATTACTCAAAAAATTAAACTGGTCAGTTTATGTTAAAAGCGATTAGCTAATTACATCTCATCAAGACTTCTCACTTTCGACTCTGTTCTTTAACTAAGTATGTTGTGCTCGAAAAGATTTCCACGAGTGGTTTCACTCCAACGATATACTTCAATGTATACTATGCGCATATTCTCTTTAATATATAAATATATATTTCAATCTCTTATCGACGCGTCAGATTTGCATATCAATATACTTATCTGGTATCTCTCGAAGTCCGGTTTTATAAACACGATTTAGATCGCTTTCATATGAAAGCAGTTTATGAATTTTTATTCATATATTTATTTATTTTATTTTAATTTTTTTTTTCCTCGTTTCCGATAGAACGATTTTGTCATTTTTCATTACGAAGTTATTTATTTTCCTTCTACTATACATATGTATATATATATATTTTACTAACGTCATTCGTATATCGGAATGTAGAAATTTCAAGTTTACAACCTTCACGAATACATACATCTATGCAATGCCTAAAAATAAACTCCGATAGATATGTGCCATATTAGCTGAGAGACTATATATTTCTTGACTCAGATCATTGTCCCAAAAAAAAATAAAAAAAATCTAATACAATTCCACGAATAAAAAGATACGAAGTATCTGATGATTGCCTAACATTTCGTGGATATCGAACCCCAGAATAGCGAAAAAAAAAAACCAATAATTACCAACGCGAGTACAAGAGGCATAAAAAAATTGTCTAACCTCTTTGCTCTCTCTGATCATCGCTAATCGACAGCTGCCTCGTATTCTAGACCCACGTAGCTATATACATATCTATGGATAATCTATAAAGTACGGAATTCATCTAATGAGGGGTCGGGACCGGGGCGACGAGGAGAAGAAGAAGAACTGAGGTGGGGGCGTCGAAGGAGCGGCGCGAAGGCGATGGCCTCGCACTAGGTCGTGGCCTTGACCTCGTTGCCGGCGAACCTCTCGAGTCTTCGCGTTGTATACAAAAGCGATGTATGTATGTACATATACCGATGTATGTACAGCACATACGAGTACGTATAATATAGTATAAGTATACAAGCGGGTGGACAATTAAACGAGTGAAAATCAAAGCGTCGATATGGTTTCAACTCGTGAATATTAATTAAATTGTATTGGCAAGTCCTCGGGCTGTGTAGGATATCCAGAATAATTGTAAAATCCGAAATCCCAGCCATGACCAGGGACCTCCATCTGTATAGTTACCCGCATAACGCAAATGCGAAACGGTTCAAACTTCCCGTGCGCAAAAATATTCGAAAGCTGTTTTCTGTTCTGGGCCGACGAAACGAACGAAACAATATAAAAGTTACGGTTCTTTAATGGGTCTTGAACCGGTCTCTTGCTGCAGCAGCAGTCCCAAATGTAAACTCCCTCCCTCTCTCCCCTCCGCGCTCTATCTCTCTCTCTTTCTCTCGTCTTCCTCGAGTGCAGCAGACTTCGCAGTATCCACGTACTGCACTGCACTGTACTGCACTGCACTCTGTACACACAGGTATACTTCATTCGGTTCTCGCAGGCTTGCTTCTCGTGTACAATAAAGTAACTGCATCGCGTCTCGGACATGTTTGTATGTATGTATGTACTCGACATTTATACCAGAGTCCGGAGTACGAGATATTATTGCTTGACCCGTACTTCAAACTGTTCTTGTACCTGATTCAGGTACTTCAGAAGCACCGTTTCGGAGGGCACTCGTAAGTATCAACATGAAAAGAAAGAAAGAAAGAAAGAAAGAAAGAAAGAAAAAAAGAAGAGAAGAGGAAGAGCCTCGAGGTCGAATATTTTTGATTAAAATAAAAAAGGAAAACAAGAACGCGAAGTAGGGATACGTCTTTTGAGATAATCGAATTTCTTTCTCGAATATAAGCTCTTGAAGAAGCCACTATACTGCAATTGCCTCCTCGCTCTGGCACATATTTATCTCAACTTCAGCTCTGCACTTCCCCGCTACCGTCTCACCGCGCCGCTCCGACAGATCGCGTAAAGCAAATCACTCGTATGCAGCCTGCATGCAGCTAACCCAGCTCTCACCCGAGCGTGGCGAGAGCTGTTAAGTTGTTTACAACATAAGGAGGAGGGTCGGACGTTGAAATTTGTCAATTTTATCTTAAATGGTGTACCGTCGATGGTCCTGCACCATTGTTACCATTGAACCGTGGCTGATCCGATTTCTCTGACAATAAACTGCTGCAGGGTGAAGTTTGTTCACTTTTTTCTTCTATTTATTCATAGATTATTATTTTTCCCTTAAAAACGAGTCGTTTACCTTATTATTATCAAATTTCAAGGATAATCGAGTTGGTATAAAAAAAAAAGGGAAAGAAAGGAAAAGAAAAGAAATAAGGTCTGATTGGATAGAGGGCGCGGTCGAGTATTTGCCTGAAACATACAAGCGAATATCTAGTCTAACGTAAACTGAAAACCAGACGCGATGATGATAAGAGATAGAATTATGTATATACTCGTTGTATACTTACGTATATACATACATATTATATAGGTATATAAAACAAGTTTATATAGTAATACATCGCGTAGAAATATGAGTCGGTATTATAGATATAGATGCGCGCGATGGAGTAATAGAAAATATTTATTTGACGTTTTAATGTTAATTCCCCGGTGTGTGGAATTATTCAACGGTCGTGTTTTACTCCGTACGTTGATCTCTGGCATCTCGCATAAAGGACCTTCGGCTCAAACTACTACCACTCTTAACGCGTTGAAATTAGAAAGTTTCTAGAAAACGATTTCTTATAGCTATAATAGGTACGCCCGGGATGCTCCGATCCCTTCCATATACCAAATTATAACACAGAGTTCTTCTTTTTTTTTTTTTTCTTCTTTCTTCTTCTCTATTCCTTTTTCCATTTTATCATTGACTTTTTTTTATCCTAACAATGAAAAAAAGAAAAAGAAAACAAGCTGAAAAGAAGTCAAACCTGCGGATTCGCTGGAATCACTTGTATCTAATCAAAAATCTTTAACCGTTTCAAATGATCGATACGATAAGAAAAAAGAGAAGAAGAAACTAATAAAAAAAAAAAAAAAAAAAAAACTATCTTGAAATTTCACTCAGAACAAAAGACGACTTCTCTTTGTCACGTTTTGTATTTTCTTTTCCCCCTTCATTCAACCGATTTTGTCGTACGACGAGATACACTCTCAAATAGAATTGGCCTGTGAGTAGCTGGTAGGGGAAAAGGGAGAGAGAGAGGCGGTGGGAGAAAAACATATGTGCGAATGACCGTCGCGGATTTGTCCGAGTGGGAGAGCAAATCGCTCGAACGGAGTATGAGCGCGAGTAGTCGAGTAGAGTCGATGCGATGCGAAGCGAAGCGAAGCAAGCCGTTAGGTAGACGACCTTCCGAAATCGTTCGTTGACTTCTCGTATATAGTTTCATAGCTCCGGTGCCTTATCACTAAAACGACCAAAACTAAATCTATTTGGAATTCTCGCTGGTGGGAGGACGAAGATCGCGCGCGATTGGAGGCTGCGGTGAGAGCTACGTGAAAGAGAAATAGAAAGAGAAAGAAAAAGAGACACGGTCGTTCGTTCGTTCGTTCGTTCGTACGTTGCCAGCTAGATAGAAGATAGGAGCTTGGCGCATTATGAGTTCAGAGACCCTAAGCTCTTACGCGCGTTCTTACGCGCTGCTCTCTTCTGCCGATATACCAGTTCGTGTTGTATACATATATACACAGAACAGAGACGATATATACGATTATGCCCGTAGATACATACGTGCAGCATATACACAGGATAGATATACACGTATAGTTATAACTTGGTCTCGTAAAATAGAAGTACCATAGCGTTGTTTGACTCGTCGGCTCGACAGCTCGACAAACGTTTTGCCCTCGCTTTATATACCTATATACAAATGTTTGACTATTATTTTTAATTTAAGTACCAAAACGTGAGCTAGCAAGCGCCACGTTAATTATTACGATCGAGTTTTTGGACTGTTTATTTTTATTTGTATTTCATTTATTTTTTTTTTCTTCTTTTTCTCTTCATTAGGCATACCTACGTATGGGCGACGTAATTCCAGGTCACGAAAACACGTATACGGTTAAACAGGTTCTGGTGTTTTCCTATATCTATTAGCATCCAAATATCACTTGCTCATTCAATTTTTAATTTTTTTTTTTTTTTTTCTCACTTTGTCTATGTTTAGTCAAATTTTTGTGTGACAAAAATTATCGACAAAAAAAAAAAAGAACAACGACATTTACGCGCATATATTTTCTTATCCACGACGCGATGTGATGTATTCACATCTACCTAATTAGTCACGCATATTATTCACCTCGATTGTTACACAGCTTATATAAAACTAAACGCCGACTGATTATTTAAACAAACATACCTATACCTATATACATATACAAGCCACATAAATATGCATTAATAAAAGGTTTCTGACAAGCTAAAAGTGTAACGGTTTCCGCGTAGATCCGGCGCCCGGAATAATAAGTAGGTAATGGGTTCTCTCGGTTATATAGTAATGAAACGATCCTCACTCGCACGTATATAATTTATAAAACCAAGATGATAAATCAGAAAGATCCTGGTTCTTAGTTTAACTCAAATCTCAGGGTAGGTACAGATCCCGACGATTTTTAAAATTCACCGTTCGATTATTGTGATAAAAAAGTAAATTACTCCAATTGATATCGTTAACACAAACCTGACACAGAGAAAGTTCTTTTATTCTATATTTTTTCTTTCATTTATCCTGATTGTATTTTCGATATAATCGATATAAATTAACGATAGATTAGACGGCGCTGATTAAACCTGATCCAAAAACATATGTACGAATATCGTAGGTGTATATGGCGGATAAATTATGAGTCTGAATGAAAAATTATTGCAGATCTTATATATATGTGATAAAAACCGTTACGCAAAACCGGTAATAATTTTTTAATTATATTTTAATCGTTTAATATATCCAAGTCGTGGACACGAGTAGGTATACAGGTATAAAGTGTATAGGAACGAACTCGCGAATCCTGTATATTGAACGAAGAATTTGACTTAGTTCATCTCTGGCTGAGGTTTTAGTCCCGGTTTGCGCTATAAGCTAACGGTTAATTCATCGTATTTTAGCTAAAGTTCGATTCTATCCGTTGATATCGGCGAGTGTTTCGTTTTTTTTTTTCTTCTTTCTTCTTTTTCTTTTTCTTTTCGACCCGGAATACGAGACGATGTAAACGCCGCGATACCATTGTATCCATGGTATAAGTATAAAATAGCGTGCGAGAGCCTTTCGGCTAGTTTGAAATCGTACTAGAATTCGTAAACAGCTCCTCAAACTCGCGATAATATTAAATAATAATAATAACACGAAGAAGAAGAAGAAAGAGAAAAAAGCAACGACGTCAGTTTGCATTTACGTTAGTCGGTTAATCAGCCGTCCCAAATACCTAAATAATTCACAAAAATTTAGTCGTTACTTTATCGCTATGTTATAAAGTTGTACGAGGAACTTTTTTCAACTGCATTCTCACACGCGTTCGTACGTTTCAATCATTTATTATATACGATATAATATTACGGATGTAATTATTGCTCTTTCAAGACTTTATTATTATAACTCTCCAGGTTCCGGGGCACGAACTCTTAAGTCACGAGTTAACCAACTAACAGCCTCTCTTTCTTTCTTTCTTTCTTTCTTTCTTTTTTTCTTTCTTTCTCTCTCTCTCCATCGCGGATGGCCCCATTCATAAGAGCTCAGGCCCTGCAGCGGAGCTCCCCGCTGCCCTATAATAATGTAATATCCCGTATCTGTAACACAGATAAAACTCGTGTATCGTCTAGCTAGGCTAGTTTAAACGTGTTTTACAATCTCTCTATGAACGAGTCTATCCCGCGATAAGAGGAGAAAACAAGATATATATCAGTCGTTTGAATCGTCGCCCTTTATATATGTATATAGGTATGTATGTACATACCTATATATGTCCTTGCCGAAATATCGTACGGGATGAATAATTTCGATTTTATTTACAAACAATTATATTATCTTTTTCACCTATCGGCTATGATATTATTTACATATACATACGCTGGTACGGATCGTAGAAGGTTTTCGTTGAATAATAATCAAAGATCTATGAAGAAGATGAAGAGGCAGGCTTATACTAGACTGCTATGCAATTCGTAGATACGGTTAACTGTTGAATAATTTTATAAACCGTTAATCGATTTGACGAAAACGGTAACTGCGAACGTTAGAGTTCAAAGTTCATCCACATTTGTGATGAACAGCAACGTTTATACCTTAGATTCTTTTTTTTTTATTTTATCATTTATCAAGAGAACTAATTCCAGGAACGATATTCACCTTTCTCGGTCAGGTAGGTAGGCAGAGTAGACAGGTAGGTGGGTATAATAAATTTCAAAATCTCGATCACCGCGAACTATAAATGTTCATGTCCTCTATACCTTTATTTATCTATTTCTTTTTGTTAGCCGGTTATTATAGCTCGGTGTAAGATCGTGAGAGATTACGGTTCCGCGATCACAGATAGGGATCAAAAATTCGGCACTAGTAGGATCGAGGATCGGAATTTTTTGCTACTTTTTTTTTCTTCTTCTTTTCGTTTCTTGATTTTTATTTTATTTTATTTTATTTTTTATTTTTTTTTCTTCATCTTATTCTTTGTCGTTTATAACGGCCCGCTATCGACTCCGTTTCTCTCTATACTTACCACAAAAGCAGCTATACGTCTGAGCTATAGCTAGCTCGCTCGTTTTGTAAGAACGTGCCTTAACTGTTTCATGTGTATATACGAGCTAACGGGATATCGCGTAGGAATTAACTACTTCTATACTATACCTACCTCTACTATCTCCGTACGCGAGCTCCGCGAAACGTCCCGCGGACTCTGCTGCTGCTGCTGCTGCTGCTGCTGCTGCTGCTGCTGCTGCTGCTGATCAGGCTCTTGCAATCCTTGCGCGAGCCTGCCTTTCGAGATGGATGAGTTCGTGCGTATCCTCACGCACGCACGCGCGCACGCAAAATTATCTTTTATATATCTATGTATATTCAGGTTTATCGATATTATCGTATTATTATTATTATTAAGGTAGTAAATCGATGTTTGCCAAATTTTCATTCCGAGGCTGAGTTTTAGCTTCCCATAAAACCCGCTCGCTAATACGTCCATTCGAATTTTTTACAGACCAACAATCGCAAGACGACTAGTCGAGTGTTATTATCTTTAGAAATCAAGATTTCATCTCTAGAGAGTTAGGCGGCGCGGCTATTCAGCCTACTAAATTATTCCGTTATAAATCCTATTCTGTTCTACCTTCCGAAGACTCGAATCGTTCAAAGGTATTATAATATTGAGACAATGCGTATTACACGATGGATTATTCATCGGTAATTATCTTTTCCTTCTCTCTCTATCTTTTTAAATCATACCTATAGTCGCAAAAGAAGGAGAGAAAAATTTCCTGCGGACGTCTAGATCCTATTTCCGCTCGTTTATAATTCCTTGCAATGAAAATCTGTGTATAGTTGCAGATATATATAAACATGACGTAATTTTAATCTACAAAAAGAAAGACTTTCTTCGATAATAAATTGTTTGTGAATGTGAATGTGAATGCGATGCGATTGTGATATGATTTGATACGATATATATATGCGTGTCTTGAGAACAACCATAATACATACAACGTAGTGACACGAGCTGCTAGCCCTGCAGCATAATAACTCACACGTTATCACATGAACAACAGCTATAAAACGGTGCAATCCACATGACATAAAATATATATGTTCAGATTATTAAACAGCTTATACCGCAACTTTTACTCTCCCTACTGCACGACATATAATGCAATGCATGGTTCTCGATTTCTCTCTTCGTATACGCATATATAATATTATATATAACGTAAATTATAAACAATATTTTCATTGTCACGAACTGATTCACTCGATAGATCAAACCACGTTCAACTTCTTTTATCGCAAAAATATAATGGCCAAGGGCAAGAACTTGCCAATTAATAACAAGGCTGGAAAAAAATATTTAACCGAATGATATTCTTCATTATTAAAAGAAAATCTAGTTTTCATAGTTGTTCGATTCACGTATGAATATGTGATGTGTGTAGGTATAATGTACACATCTGGTAGACACACGAGGAGTATTATGTACAGGGTGTCCCAGAACTAAATGTCCAAAATGAAAGGTGCGATAGAGTAGGTCGAACTGAGTAAATTGTTCCGAAGAACATGGGGTCTGCGAAGTCGCGTTCGCGAGATATCACGAGTTAAAAAAAAAGTAGCGCTTTGCGCCGACGCGACGCGGCGCAAAGCGCTACTTTTTTTTTAACTCGTGATATCTCGCGAACGCGACTTCGCAGACCCCATGTTCTTCGGAACAATTTACTCAGTTCGACCTCCTCTATCGCACCTTTCATTTTGTACATTTAGTTCTGGGCCCACCCTGTACATAAATAATACCACCTGAAATATAAACGTAGACGAATCTCTCCCGCGGAAGGAAGTTGAGAGGAAGGAGACGGTGCCGCGGTGGGTAGCATTGGCAGTAACATTGGAGTATGAGAGTAGGAGGGGGTCTGGGGTGGTTGGCTGCTTAGTTGGTTGGGTAGTTGCCGTGCCGGCTATCGACCCGGGGGTCGGCGACCCTCTCTCTGAGGCTCCTCTTTCTCTCTCTTTCGTTCTCTGTACAGTACCTCGTCTGGTCCCTCCCGCGGTCCACGCGGCGGCGGCCCCTGCAGCACAGCAACGGTGCCGATGTTACTGGGTGCTGCTTGCAACCCCGCCCGCTCACCCGCCCTTTAGCGTATAGTGGCGGACAGACCTATACGTGTGTAAACATATATGAATTCACGTTATACATACATATATATATATATGTGAATCATACTACACGGTGTCCGGCGATATTCCAATTGGAGGATGCATTAACGCGCCATTCGAAATGATTCGCTTATTACAAATTACAGACCGCCTGTATACACGTTACACCGAGGGGAAAGAGAGCATTTTAATACCGGTGATAGGCTGATTATACATGATTCTTTTCACATATGAACTGTGTGTATCCTCGACAGGATTAGACGAGAACTGTACAACAAAAAAAAAAAAAAAACGATATTGTTAGCATAGGTCTCAAAAGACTGGAGGAGATTATTTTTACCCAGAATCTGCAGTCTAATTTTTTGCACAAATCATCATAAGACTAAGCTCGAAGATCAAGAAGAGACAAATTTATTGTTAGGATCTAACGAATTTGATGAATCGTTGTAAGTTTTCTTTAATTTCCTTGGGATTTTTCCGGTCTCTCAAATCGTTCAGATGTAGATAATTCTATGAGTTTTCAGCAAAGAACCTCTACCTCTGTATATATACATACCTATCAGTAAATATGTATTATTTTCATCTCTTCATTCGATATGATAAATGCATTCGAATAAAACTTATCGATTTTTTTATTTATCGTCAATGGTAAAAAGTCCATTATATCATGCTCTAATCAATTATCGATAAAGCACTTAGGTATTTTTCTTATCCTCATCGCGAATAGCTACTAACGGGGGGAAGAGGGGAGGGGTGGGGGGGAGGGGAGGGGTGCCGGGTGCGCATAAATTTAATATTCGTAATTTCGTTAAGCGCGTCATTATACGCGACGGATAGCAATAATATTAACATTAATAACGAGGAGAACGAGAACGAAAACGACTAGTATACTAGTACGACAACGATGCCAACAATGATAATAATTATTACACTAGAAGCACGAGCAAACACCCCCGCGCGCCCTCGCGTGTGTACCTCGGGCCTCATACCTACTCGTCGAGGAGTAGACGTAGCGACGTAGGGACGGAGAGGGACGGAGGTACGGAGGGTAGCGGAGGAGGGTGCGGAGAGGTCGACGTCGGGGATGGGACGCCGGCGGTCGATACAGGCAGCCAGACTAGGAAGTGGACCCGGGCATCAACCCCTGGTGCCTGCCACTCCCGCCCCGAAGCGCCCGCGCCCCGACGTTCAATCTCACACCCACGATATATGCGGTCGACGTCGAAGAGGAGGATTTTACGGGTGTCTCGTGTCGAGGGAGTATAATAATAATAATAATAATAGTGATAATAATAATGATGATCGAACAGAGAAGAAGAATGAAAATACAGAAATGATTAGAACGAGACAGAATCTGCAAAAATCGAAAAATAACTGAAAAAAAAATATATATAAATGTAAAATACGAAATTCTGAATCATTTCTCTCGTCGGTAACTTATCGCTGACCCTTCGAGATATAATCGATCATCGATAATAATTCCATAATAATAATGATAATAATCGCATAGTATATAAGATAATTTGAACTCGCTGATCCCGCACAACGAAGTAGTAATAATTACAGGTACCTAACTGGAGCTGCTAAAAACAGCGTGCACACGCATTATAATTAACAGGTTAATTACGAGTCTCTACTGTCTGCTCGTATAGTTTAATTTATTCTACCATAAAATATGAACAATTTTTTTTCTCTTTTTTTTAATTACTTTATCCGAACGTATTATAGAACGGATTTATATCTATCGATAAACCCTTATACCATATATACCTACATACATAAATCTATGGTACATATATACGTTATTTTCAATTTTCATCATTATCACTGCACGCAGGGCATGATAGGCCGGTGTTAAACATGCCACGTATTCACTGTAACGTCAGGCTGTCAGCCCAGTTGACAAAATTGGAGGTTAGCTGGGTGCGGCCGTGACGTACTGTACTTGGCGTTGACTATCAGTTGAAGCTATCAGTGAAAACAATTCAGCTAATTCTCGTTAGCGAGAGGAATTAAAAATGAAAAATTAAGTGGCTTTTTTTTTTAGAAACGTGCGAGTAAACCAATTCCACTTAATTAAGTATAATCTGATTTGTCTTGATTAGATCTTATCTAACCCCTGGCCCCTTATATAAATTTGTCAAATTTATATGCAATGCTCATTTAATTCTTTATACCCACAGTCGCTTATGGTATACCGCGATTTGTTCAGGTTGTTTATATGAAGAGGCATAGGAGTTTTATTATTGTTGAGGAGCGCAATCGATGTTGCAGGGTTTGCTAAATCGAGAGTAATATTAAATTTCCTGTCCGCTCAATTATTCCCGGGTCCCCTTCTCCGTCTAGACTGTATATTTCCCCTACGTTCCAACGTACCGGAGAGAGTCCAATTCAAATTGAGCCTCGTCCTGCACCGCCAAGTGGTGAATGGTAAAGAGCGAATGGAAAGGAAAGAAAAGAAAAGAAAAGAAAAGAAAAGGGGTTGATTAGTTTAGTCGAGAACAACTCTGCAGTGTCAGCAAAAGTTTGTTTTACAAAGCCTGCAACCACCACGCGTATGAAGTATATATATGGTATAACCTTTTTACGATAAAAATGAAACGCGAGAAACCGAGACGAACCTATATACTCCCATCGGCATTCAACCGGCTAATTAACGACCGTAGGTATAAGACGCGTCATCAGTCTCATAGAAATATATGAACGATCATTACGATCGTCAAGGAGAAAGAAAACAGGGTATAAAAGAATAATGAAAACGCATAACTTATCGTCTAAACGAGATCAAACAATTACGATATTAAACTTTAGAGGGATGAATAGAAGAAAGGAAAGGGCGCTGAGCAAACTATGGTGATTAAGCGTTAAGTTCTGACGCTATACGCTACGGTTAGGAATAATCATGCAATAAAGATGAAATAAGTGTACGGTAGGGTCTTAACCGACGACAAAGACGGTAGCGCGCGTGCAGTCGAGTTCGCGTCGCGTCGTCTCCTGGAGCAACACCGAGGTACATACTGGGTAGGGTAGGGTGGTAGTGGTAGTGGTTGCAGACGATTCTATCTCCATCATGAGCTATAGTATCGGGTACGTTGCACCGGGAGAAATGACGCGGACGTATGTCACACAGTGTGCAAGTATACACTGCAGTGTATAGCCTCCCGACGCGGCGCGGCGGCAAAGTTTTAGCACGACGAGAGAGCCGGAGAGCCAAAGAGAAAGAGAGATACCTGTTAAAAAAAGTTGAAGAGGAAGAGGCGAAATCCAACGTCGTTGGGTCCGTCAGAAAACGGTCCGGACGATTACGTTCCCATAGTTATATAGTTAAAACGAACGAGTAGATCTGCAAGGAAAGAGCAGAGAAATTTGTCCTAAGATAAAACGAATTTTATCCAGAAAACTAAGCTGTATCGAGTCGTCAAAATTCCATAGCAGTTTTACGAATAACGAAGTAAACTGTCCCCATTGTATCGCTCGCAGTCTCTCTTCACCCTTCCATACACATACACCTTAATACTTTTTTATTCCATGTGAAACCGCAGCGTTAACTTTCACGTACACCAGTACATACGTATCTATATAACTGCGTATGTGATTAAGGTGTCGCAACTTGCGGCAATTAGAATAGTGATAAAAAGGTAGGGTTCAATATTATTCGAGAAAATTTTGTGACGCGAGGTGTCGTGTGCGTGAAAGAAGCTGCTCGAGGTGTTAATCTGAGAGAGCTGTCTCTTAAAAAGAGCTTTGTGTAGGTATACGTATGTATATTCGTCAAAGTCGCGGTTTGGTTTCAATGTGCGACACCCATCTACTTAGCTATTATATAGCTATTCGTTTTTCAACTCTTGAGTGTATTTTTTATTTTTTTTTATTTTCAACTCTCGAGGTCGACTATATATCTTTGATTTTGATTTGTGTTAGACATGGATACCCTCTGTTAGATGTTAGATGGCAAAGAACCTGACGACGACTCTGCAGCGCCGGCAATATATCCTAAATTATACGAGTGAGTGTTCGTTGACCCGTGTGCGGATCTTTTTCCGTTGTGGGCTAGGCAACTGACAGTGATTGACGTTCTCGCGTGTGCCGAAAGTCTTTACAAAAATTCCAATGAGTTCAAAAATAAAAATAAAAAGTACGGTGAAAAAATGACACCCAAAACTAACCCCGTCAGTGCTATACACCGACATTTTCGAACCTCATCCCCTTGTATGTATGTACTTACTTATGCACCCGCGCAAAAAACACGGAAATTTCAGAAGAAATAAAGAAAAATGACCAGAAAAAATAAGAAAAACAGAAAATACTAAACAAGAAAAAGTAAAAAACTGAAAAAAGGATTTGCACCTTATACATTTACATAGGTATATGTATAAATAATATATGGAGCCGTACCTGCAGGTTCGTGCCGAGTCGTTGTTTGGTCAATAATCTGAAAAATTTCCGCAAAATCCAACAATAAATCACGATACAGAGTTGATCGATTCCGCAGTGACTATTTTTTTCCGGCTAAGAATAAATCGCTTCTTTTTCTTTATCTTTTTCTTTCTATCGTTGGTTTTCGTGCTAAGCCCCGGGGAGCTGAACAACCCTTATCAAGGGTACGATGCTACGAGAGTGAGATTAAATTTTTTCTGTCTATCTTTTTTTTTTCTTTTATTTTTTGTCTTTCTTTTTCGAAAAAAAAAAGAACACACGTAATCGTCTATCGCGTGACTCGTCATGAATGGCGTGATCCAATTTATTCTTGATACATACGTATATGTATGTACACACCGTGTATGTGTATATCATATTGTTTGATGTAACTTTTGCGAATCTAATACATTATTTTTTTTTTTTTTTTCAGAGTAGTTTTATTGCGCTGTGAGTTTTATATATCTAGGTGTAAGAAATTTGGTACACCTATCTCAAATTGTTTTGTAGCGTTTGATACTTTAAGACGAGTGAGAAAAAAAAAACAAAAAGCGAATTGCAAATTCGAAAATTACCTCGGTTATTAATATGTCACGATGATATAGAAATATTATACTAACGCAAAAATGACTAGCCCCGCGCAGACAAATTATACCTACCCGGGTAGTAAATCGTTCGCAATTTGATAAAATGTATAATTTATTCGCCGATGATGATGATGACGATGATTACGAAACGACGACGACCTTCGCGAAAGTAAATTAAACGTAAAAGTTTGTTGACACCGCAAATAAGGACATACCTATATAATATTTATTACATGCGATATTTCAAATAGAATATCACGCATCTTCCGGTTTATGTATTTTTTACTCTCCTCTGTTCTACGCGAAAGCACCGATCGATAACTGGAAAGGACAAAATAATGATACCGTAAATTCGAGTAAAAAAAAACAATCAGAAAAAATAAATTTCAAGATCTTCACTGTTCCTTTTATCGCTGCGTATTTGCAGAATGAAATGGACCGCTCTGTATAGACTGACGTAATGCTAACGTTTAGTAAACACTGCTAATTTTTATACAAGCTGTGACTCTACTGAGCAACGTATATATACCTATTTACCTATGTATATCTATACACACGTTCGCGGTATAACGAAAGATGCGGAAATTTATTCGCAACTCAAGAAAAATTTTGGACCGTCGTTTCCTAGTCTTTTGACCATGATATCGATCGTGATTATATCCACGTAGGCGTAGAACGGAAAGAAAGAAAAAAAAATTTTATAGACCAACGGTTTTACTCTCCGCTTCAAATATGGGGAGGGAAAAGAAATGAGGCAAGGTATAGAAAGTGCGGGAGGATGTCCTAACCTACAGTTTCTAGTGCCTAGACGTGTTGGACTGACGAAAATAGGGCCATGTCCAAAGTACAAACGGTGTTTAAAATTTAAGGCCGCATCGCGCCCTGCGTACTTAAACGAATTTGTAACCAATTGCTATATAGTATATACATATATATATATATATAGGTATGTGCAGTATATCGACTGGTGAGATACGTGCATATCGCGAGTGAGACCATGGCGCCATACGAAAAACCCCGAAGTAGGAGAGATAGAGAGAAGAAAAAAAAAGAGAGAGAGAGAGAGAGAGAGAGATATACATAGTGAAATAAAATATACCGAATGTGCGATTACGTCTTGATGCAAAAATAATCAACTCTGATTAAAAAGCCGAACAAGATACGGCTGAATACTGTTACATAAAAATTATAACCGCTTCGTACTGAATATCTCGCGTTTTTGGTATGTATGTACGTACCCTGCACTGCAGCTGCACTCTGCAGTATAATCTGCACACATACGTGAGATTATTTAATATCTTTTTCATTCTTTGACCAGGGATATACCATACCAAAGATTATTAACGATGATAAATGAAGTTCAGCGGTTCTGGTCGTCGAATTATTATATCTTTCTACAAAAACAAAGTTTACTTGTAATAAGAAGTTTTTCATCGTTGTCGGGATTTCGTAACGCGGTAAGTAGCTGTAACTAATTCTTGCGTTGTTATTTTCGGTTATAGTATCGAACAATTGAATTATGAAAATGTTCGTAAAAAGAAATGAACTCAGATCTTCGTTTCAAGCTCCAAGAATGGGCGAAAAAAGGTGATATGGATAAATATTTGGAAAAGAAAAAACTTGGTTAGAATATCTGGATGTTTAAACTTTCGTGATTAGTTCGACGAACTTGATGATTAATAATTTAACTCCCATAAAAGCCAGTTGGCCACCCCTGGCCTGGATACCATCTCGTGTTGTTCACCTCAGTGTGAAAGTACTGGCACATATGCTCGCACACTCGACAAAGTTACTGCGACTATAACTATACCCAGTCACCATACACACTACAAGCTCCTCCTCACACTCGGCAAGCAAGTCGAGGCATCGGCTCCGGCTTCAGCTTCAGCTTCGGCACGCAAACCCGTGCCTGTCATAACAACGTGCGATGAGAATGAGGAGTAGGAGAGGGCCACGATTTTTGTCGTACTCATATTTCTAGCCTCTTGACTCTTCGTCTTCTGTGACGCATATGTATATACCCATGATCGTTATAAAAGGGCCTTATTATTTATTTACCCTGAACCGACTCCCACGGGGCATGACGAAATCTAAATACAAGATACATGTTTGTAACGAATAATTTGGTAAAGATAACGTTACATCAATTCTCGTACCGATCCAACCATCCCGGAACAGCGGAACTATATCTCTTCTATCGAATTTCTCTTCACAAGCTTCAAGTACTTTTGAAACGTAAAAAGGAAAAGAAAAGACGAAAAAGTTAGCTTCCCGAATTCTCCGCAGTGACACTAATTAAGCGATTAAGATGATGATAATTAAATAAGATTTTTTTCCAACTATGGTATATAAAATTATAGCTGCTATCATATATAGATATGTATAATATACGTATACACGTATCATTATTACGGTGCGAAACTAAATAAGTTATTGCACTTATCTCCTCTTAACTGTCAACTCTCGCAAGCTCAAAGCCCTAGGAATGGTGATAGCGACGGAGTCCCGCACGGCCGGTTTGCTACGGACGGTTTCTACTTAGCGGGTACTTTATTACAAACGCATATGTAGGTTGGGTCACATGTGGCACGAAGTTGACTGAACAAGCTGGGAATAAAAAAGATTAAAAAAAAAAAAAGAAAAAAGAGAAAAACAGAATGAAAGAAGAAAAAAAAAATTACAGGTTTATTTTTGCTGCTTTCGTTGAGTTGAAAAAGACGCACATTCAAAGTCTGGCAAATGTCGCTCGAGGCCTTCGATCAGTAGGTATAAATTGACCGTTGGACGTTAAATTTTCGTATTTTTACGATCGAAGTTCCGGGATATTTTTGACAATTTTTTTCGATCAATCACAAGCCGATAATTTCCCAAAACTGTTCAGGGATTCGATCGGTCCGACTACAGCGAAACCGAAGTAATATTAAAATTGTCCAAAGCCTGAAGTTTAGCTGAGGAAAAAAAAAAAAAAAAAATTCAAACCGTTTCGCAAATATCCATTACAACCTTGAGAACCGCAATTCTTTGAACGATGTATCATTAAATTAGAACCTTGCAAGGCTAGTTTAATGTTCTGTTCATATAAGTTGAAAGGATATGCGTGACGGCGGGTTATTCGTACACATATATCGTAGGTATAAGTACCTAACGTCCGAAACCAACTTATATGAGCGAGAAACTATATTTAACGCTATTTTTGTTGCGGAAAAAGAAAAAAAAAAAAAAAAAAAAAAATGATCCCGCTGACAGTCTCATGATGGCATATCACAATTTGTATAAATATAGATATATAGATGGTATGTATAAGATACGAATACGTGTATGTGTACATAAATAATCAGCGTTCGAGATAATCTCTAAAGGATCGTTAATTAGAGATCGCTGTATAAATCTCGACAGCTGCGTGACTATACTCTGCAGCGCGATTACCCACTGTAGCAAATATCTCTTTCTATTCTCAATCGGGTTAGCGCTATTATAATACTAATAATTTGTCGACCTCAACATTCCCCCACGACATTATACAAACAGCTGACATTTCATATCAACTGTCTTCTCATTATATTTCTTCTACCTATTTCTTTGTTTCACATATAAAGGCTTGGCAAAAATCTAGATTGCTCTGCAGGCCATTAACCGTCGCAATTCTTTCCTTTGGCGTAGGTGCAGCAACGGCAGCCACAGCCGGAGCGTCAGTATCAGCATCAGCGGTTTGTTCATATCCTAGCATATACATACTTGAATGATAATCACATAGATTTGCTGAGGGCGAATAAAAGATGGTATAAACTAGGATATCTCTTAATTTATCCTTGAGCAAATATTTGAAACTTCGTATACACCGTGACGAGGAAACTTGAAGTTTAAGTTAAACACGCATACGTGTATGTAGCGAAATAGTAGATTACACACGCGACATATCCGACATACGCATTCGGTCTGTAAATTGAAAAGAAAGAAAAAAAAAACTTACAACAAGGAAAAATAGAAGGTTTCTTTAGCTCCGTAATCGCTACTGGCAAATTACATCCACGCCGACACATACAACCTCTGATCTGAGGTCATTCACGCGAGATTCCATTAAACAAAGTATATGAGATCATCGCAAGTACTCTTCACTATTCACAATGAGAATATAGTGTACGTATAAGGCGTATGTACAGCTCGAGCAGAGAATGAAGACTGAGATAAGAGACGGCGAATGATGATTTCTTCCGAAAATCATTCCCATATCAGAACAGAAAATAAAAAAAAAAATTTGATCCAGACTGTTACGTTTACACACAAAATTCGCTTTTTCTGATCCTTCCCCGCCTTCCTATAATCGCAAAACGACCAAATACAAGTTCTAATAGAAGACGAGGATATCGTTGCTGCTGCTGAAACTCTGAAACTCTGCAACAGCACCAGCAGTAAGACATGAGGTATCGAGGAAGCTGTAGCGGAGGTCGAGTACGAGTCGACGGCGCGGCGTCGCGTCGCGTCGTTAGTGTGGCACTGTGTTAGCCGGGCAGTCAGACGACGTCCACCGGTCGGCGTTCACCGGTCGCCGGTTTCCTATACGACCACGTGGTAGCGAGGCTGGCTCTTTGCAACGAGAAGCGATCGAGAACCTGTCCCTACAAATCTTAACCCTGTCTCTATCTCTTCCTACAGACTATACAGCTATACGGTTAAAGCGTAGGCATGACTATGGTTAAAAATTTGCTTCAGCTAGGCGACAGCTAACTGACGCTGCAGTGTGCGAGTACCGCGCTTATACGCCGATTAACATTAACAGCATACCTACGATGTGCGGCTTTCTTAAATGCTTCAAGTAAACGTAATCAGTGATTACGTAGGTGCGGGCGTAGGTGCAGAACCGGCCAGTAGCCAATGGCTAGCGGCTAGCTCTTCGCGCCTCTCGACAAAGTAAAGTTAAACTCGCGATTAGCCATATACATATACCTATAGATATATAAGTATATAGAGTCATTCGGTCAAGATATAAGATCCCGTTATTCTTCGGTATTATTCAACCTTAGTACGGGTATTTTTTTTTTTTTTGTCTTTTCAAATTCCGAATAATGCGTACAGACAGATTAAAGACCAGTGGCTCTTATTGCGAGATTATTTTTTATCTTGTTATTGATTGTACTTTCGCGGTTACATAAAATCGATTTTTAGACTGATGGGAAACGATCATTTGAGGCATGATGATTTGGATCTATGAAAGGTTACTTATACTTGTAAACATATTACGTTAGGAGAACGTCTTCGCGAACTTTTCTTGATATAAGATGTATTATAACTATTATATGGATGTATTCGCGAATCTATGCGTATGTTTGTCCATTACGCGATTATCTGAGTAATTTTAGCTCGATGAACTTAAACTTTCACCAAAGATAGAACCCCCGTGTCAAGAGAAATCGAACTGGGTTATTAATTATACGTCGCTGATCACTCGGCTCCATTTGAAGTAAAGAAAAAAAAAAGCGAAAAGAAAAAGAAAAAGAAAAACAAAAAAAAAAACGTTCGATAAATTTGTTCGCGAATCAATTTCGCTCGAGAACCACAACAAGTGCTCTTAACTTATGCGAAAGATATTATAGTTATAATTTTGGATCTAATGACAGTATAGTATGTAGTCTGAAATAATATATACTTAGCAAATGATCGGTTATTTATATATAGATATACGTATATAGTAGGTATATATATAAAAAGGTATACTATAATATCTCGTCTTTAAAATTGATTTATACTTGCTTTGAAATTCAGTTTCACCCGTGTAATACCTCGCCTGACATCGATTGATATTTCGCAAATGATAACAATAATTCTTATAATTTCTCTCTTGGCTATTTGAGTTTCGTCAAAGTTCAACGCCACTGTGACACCAAAGTTTCGAGGTTCGAACCCCGCAATTGCATACGTCCCTGACTTTCTACTGAATTGACAAACAAAAAAACCAAAAAAAAAAAAAAAAAACAAACAGATGTAAGGAAGTATACGGAATCTTTTACATTAATTATAAAAATTTAGATCCAATATCAATAGAAAAAAAAAAAACAGAATCGATTCAATCTTGAACGGATCCAAATTTTTCTTTGCATATTTATACATAAATTTGCTCTACTTTGCAAAGGTCAAACGAAAACTAGATTACTTTGAAAAAAAAAATAAAAAATAAAAAATAATAATAATAATAATCTTGAATAACTAACAACTCCGCAGTACTGTTTGAGCGTGCATTTATGTATGTAGTACCTATATACTATATACAGGGTGTTCATTTGAAAAGTTTTCTGCACCTCAATATCTCGAGAACCAGAAAAGATTTTCGAACGCGGCTTGCGGGAGGTTGAGAGGTATTGAAGGGGAAAGAACATGGTGTAGTATCATTTTCAGTAGGTGGAGGCGTCAAGGCCGGCGGAAGGTGAACTTTGTTTTTTTTTTTTTTTTTTTTCAATGTAACCCTATATTTTTTATTATGTAATTTTATTTTACCTCAAAAATCAAACGACTTTCGTATATGAAACATTTTTTTGTGGGACATCAATTTTTTATGATATTCAGCTGAAAAACTAGAGATTTTTGAACTTTCAGGCACATTTTACATCTAAACTATCGAGTTTAGAGAAAAATTGCAAAAGACACAAAAGCGCGTAATTTTATGCAAAGAATCTTGAAGAATATTCTTTCGGAACCTTTTTTTACAAATTTTAAATTTTTTTTCTTCTAGCAATTAGAGAAACTGCAACAAAAAATTATAGGACAAAAATTCTGCAATACTTTTCCAAAATTCTTGGCATAAAACTACGTACTTTTTGTCTCTTACAATTTCTCTCCAAACTTGATAGATTGGAGGTGAAATGTCCTTAAAAGTTCAAAAATCGTGTCTCACAAAAAAATATTGCATACGAAAGTCGTTTCTGATTTTTGAGATAGAACAAAATTACATAATGAAAAATATAGGTTTCCATTAAAAAAAAAAAAAAAAAAACAAAGTTGACCCTTCCGTAGCCTTGACGTCTTCACCTACTGGAAATGATGCTGCGCCATGTTCTTTCCTCCTCGATACCTTTTAACCTCCCGCAAGCCGCGTTTGAAAATCTTCTCTGGTTCTCGATATATTAAGGTGTATAATTATCAAATGAATACTCTGTATATGCATATGCAGGAACCAACTGCACCAATCTGCGAAATGCATTTGCAAGCTGGACCAAAATTATGATTAATGATACGCGTGGCTATATACTCGAGTGTAAGAAGCTGACATAACTTAGATATGTATATTCGTACTTATGTATACCAATGTCACACGTATATATGTACATATATATAATACACACATGCATATATACACATGCATACGTCACGTAACGAATACAATTCCATTCTTAAATTCGCGATTGTACGATAGTGAACTATATGTAACATAAGTTAAAATACAATTAATCTAAATAATTCATTCTGCTATTCGGTCTGGATTTCTAGTCCAACAAAAGATAGAAATGTCCTTGGACTGTTCTTAACATAATTAGCCGATGACCCATCGTAATCAATTCCTCCCTCATTCGTCTTTCTCTTTACGTTACAAGAAGAATAAAAAAAAAACCAAATTCACTTAACGACCGCATTCACACAGCGCGGTGTAAATTCGGTTTCATGTCACATTCGCAATTTGCATCTGTCGGGCTATTGAATTAACCAAATTTAGTATCTGATTATAAATCGGTTTAATCCGGAGTCATTAAATGCAACGGCATAAAAATTATACATATATAGATATATACATACGCTGTAAGAAAAGGAAAACAAAAAAATTAATATACATATGTATAGTCTGATAATTATTCATCAGCAATTGCAACGGAGGACAGAATAAATGTAGGAGAGAATCAACGACAGAATAAGAGTTTCGTGTAATTCCCTCGTATTCCGTCCCGCAATGAGACAAGGAAAGAAGAGGCAAGGCGAGGCAATGCACTACCAGGAAGAGGAGATGGGAACGCAAAATATTCCGGAACGCGTTTGAAATTGTTGACATTCGTATGCTGGCGGAATGCCATCGTGAACGAGACGCGTGGCTGCTGGTTAAAGGGGGGTTCAAGTTGGGGCCAGTTGTATAAACGGACTGGTTTAACCCCGCGCACTAATTAAGGAGTTGGAGTACTGTAGGTACCTATACCTATACCTAAGACAAACATATATATATGTATGTAATACACATCCAAACGCGAGAAAATAATTTGTAAAATAATGAAAAATTACTCGATGACACATCCTCAATAATGAATAGCACAAGTATATGACGGTTGATAGTTGAAGATGCTTAAAGCCAGTTTCGGCGATGCCGTCAGACGACTCTATATATTTATAAAAATAAGAAGAATACGATCATACAGGATCTACGAAATTGCATATCGGCAAAAACCGGAGTTTTGTTTTTTAGTCTATTTGTTTTTGCATTTATAATCAACGTTACGTATATGTAGATAATCGTTTATCCCGGATTATACAATCACCGAACGTCGATAGGCAACACTGTACAGCGAATTAAAAATAAAAATTGCATTATTGAATTAATATTTTTTGACAAACTGCTATACCAAATTGATCTTTGTATCTAATTATTATCCTCCGATTGAACTAATCGAAACTTTCGACATCGTGTATCTACCGAGTCAAGCTCCACTAACGTCATTATATTATTTATTTTCAATGAGAATCCGAGAACTTGAATTTATAGACATGAATAAATAAGCAAAATCTTTGGAACCGTTGGTCATAGACACCGACATTAGACAAATTTTAAAAGTCATAATAGGATATGTCATATCCCGCGCGGTGAATCATATACGCCGTAATTTTTGCTCGCGTGATATTTGGCTATTCCGTAATTTCGCTTCATTTCGCTTCGTTGTATCAATTAAGATCTCCCCGCTTCTGAAAGATCCTTGTACAACGTACAACTAAAATGAGCAGTGTCCAACGTAGACCATCGATACCAGGGACCGAGTGAACCCGAAGTCTAGTCTTAGACGTTGCAGCAGATCTCAAGGTTTTTGTCTAGTATTCAATTAATTAAATCTAAAAATAATAATTGCCAGATTGAATACTCTTACCGGTAATCCGTTTGTGCGCTGTAGTCTAGCCAGTGGTTCATTGCGGTTAATCAAATAAAACGATGTCAAAAATGTAGCGAAACGTACCTGTAATCAAAAATAGAAGGAAAAAACAGATTAGCTTATAAAATATGATTGAAAAATTGCAGCTGTTTAAAATTAATGATCCCGTATTCCTATATACCTATGTATATGTATATATATACCTATATACTTGGATATATTTAAGGTATCAAGAATTTTTCCTAATCGTAAGATAAAGAAAGAAAGAAGGAAAGAGAGAAGAGAAAAAAAAAAAAAAAAAACGAAAAAAATAAGAGCAATTCTGTGACCACGACGATGCAGCACTGCGTGGGAGTATAAACGATATTGTCGCGAAAACTTGATTTCGCCTGCACCGCGCGAAGGACAATGGGAATGAATTTCTTTGGCAGACATAAACATTGGCCATGAACAAAAGTGTCTGATGGTAAGGTAAGCTTCGACTTCCCTAGCAACTAGCTTCCAAGTTTGTATGTAACAAGCCAATATGTATTCATAGAATGGTGTATATAATATTGACGTCTGATGGAGTACCCGTCGTTGGCTTATACCTATACGTGTACGTATATATAGGCATACGTATGCACGTCCGCATCAACATTGTGCGAAATGTCCAGCAGGCAATTGGCTCGGCTCCACTAGTGGTCACGCGAATCCAATTTACAATATTTGCGGCAGTAAAAATTAAGACGAGGTGGTCAAGAGTGGCTGAATTTCGTTAGGCTATGGCCAAGGGAAATCCCCCCCCACAGCTCGTTTTCGACGATTGAAGGTCGCTGGTCGCGGACATATTGAAGAAATTTCGTCTCCTCGCCAGTTTTACTGGTTGCAAAAAAATAAAAAAAACCCCAGAGCGAATTAAGGAAGATAAAATACTAACGAAAATACGAACTTCAATATCCCGTACCATAGGCATTGATATACTTACACATATATTTCACGTCTTGCTACTGAAATCCCATCGTCTCCGTACCCATAATACGAAAAATTATTTAACTACCAAAAACTCGATCTTTCTTTATTCCACAGAGAGATTATCGGACTTTAAACTGTCCGGACATCTAGCGTAAATGTATTTGAAGGTATCATCTGTCCGTCAAGGTCAGCTAGTTCGCGACTCCCCGCTCCCGTGTTGGGTTATTTGAATTTCGAATTTCGACGGAACATCGCGTCCGCGACGAAACCGAGTCCACGACTGCTTATCGAGAATCACACCAAGATACGTTAAACTTGTTTTAGTAAGTTTAGCGATCTAGACGTCTAGTCTCATCTCGCGTTGTATTTTTGCATTGGCAAAAAGTTGAAGAAAAACAAATTCAAAGGGCGTATCAGGGTATCGAAAATAATAAATTACATAAATTCTCACAAATTTTTATCGGCAATCGATACCTGCACTGAATAATATGCATACGGTGAAGAATTAACTGAAACAACTATACAGCTGTCAACAAATGCTCCGAGAATAAATTCCGGGTCATTAGAATCTCGTCTCGTTTTTTTTTTGTTCTTTTTTTTTTACGTTCCCCTCGATCCCAAAATAGAAAAGTTGAAAGCAAAAGCCGAGTGAATTAAAAGTAAAAACAGACCAGGTAATATCTTCAAGTATATGTAACCTTCGCACACCTGTATGCTGCAAGTATGGATTTAAGTAGTAACAGTCGTCAAATTTATGAGCAAAATTAAGGAGAAAACCCAAGTGAAGGAAGACGACGCGATCGCTACCAAGACATGAAACGAAACGAAACGGAACGGAACGGAACGGAACGTAACTAAAGAATCATCAAGGATGAATTTTTTAATTATTTAAACGATTCTAAGAGCCTCTGGCGTCGGAAATTCACGGTAGGTAGGTAGGTAGGTATAAACTATGAGAAGAACGACTCTCCAAGTCCAGCCACGTTGCTGACATGGACCCGAGCCAACAATCTTAATGCTGAACACGTGATAAAATACTGTCGTCGTATGAATCCGGCCTTATCCTCGCAAATTCGCACTGCACACAGACGCAGACATACCGCGGTGTATAATATGTATATACATATGTATACGTGAATCATAAAACGGATTAAATGGTGTATGTAAAAATGTATATCTATAAGATGTATAAATGCATTCAGGAGCAAGATTATGTGCTCTGACTTTTAGGTCAAGTCCCCATTCCAAATGCAACCAGGTACCAATGGCGTACCTTATTATACTTTCCCAGTAAAAGCTGCCGCTGCTGCACCAGCCACTTCATATGTGTAGACATATTTGGTTATAGTTCACGGTCGATTTCTGTCTGGTTATTCGCGTGGGTTTTATATACCTGTATTATAGGTGTACGGTATACATGAGTGTATATACCTATATATTATTTTTATAAGGGATATACGGCTAGGTTTAGCTTTACCCTCGTTGAAACGTGGCATGAAATAATAACAACGCCGGAGTGGAATTCTAAACAATTTTCTCAATAACCCGCATAGCAGTGAAAGAAAAAAAAAAAAAAAAACAGAAAAAACAAGGAAAAAACAAAAATGAAAACTTTCTTTTAAATTAAGCCCTTCCCTGAACCGCGTAGCGCCCAATTCTTTACAATAACCCCTGCAGTCTGGAGTCTGAAGTCTGAAGCAGCCTGATGAGGCGTTCGCTACTTTGTTCGGACATAATAGACAGTCTGGTTTTTTTTTTTTTCTTTTTCCTTTTTCAACTTCTCCGTGGAAGTTACCGAGCCTGGGAAGCAACGGAGACTTTGATGACGTTTCAAATGCAGCTAAGTGACGTCATTCCTCGACATATTGCAATACCGCAATTGCGTAGGTGTTTCATGCATGCGTATCCATGTAAGTGAATATGTAAATGGCCATAGTCGAGATGGACTTGGGACTTTTCTCATTTATGGAAACGGTTCAGTACTCGATTAATTGCATTAAAATCTATCGATAATGTATAAAGATCAGAGATAAAGAAGAAACGAGTAAAATAAAACTATAAAGATAAACTTGTATACAGATTGACCCTGAACTTGGCGGATAACCAATGTCCGTCCACTTATACGTTTAGTCAGTCAGATATATATATGTACACGCAGAACCGTGATTTTAATTATATCTATATGAATAAAAAAACATAAAATCAAATAAAAAATTTCATAATCAAAACGTAGATATATTTCTCTGGTAGTGCGGCGATGATGAAGAGAAAAAAAAAAAAAACTACATCTACAAGCCTCTTCAATTTCGCCTATCTCTCGATAGTGGAAGATATAAAAGAAGAAGAAAAAAACATACTCTTGATTAAAATTCACCAACAAGGAGTTGATTTCGGTTTACGAATTAATGTATACGTATATATTAAATACGATAAGATTTGAAAAAAATGTCTACGTTACAACAAAAGTCCGTGACTCTGCTCCCGTGGATGGAAAAGGAGACCTGATAGAACCAGGACGAGGAGTGCAACGGCAGAAGAAGGAGAAGAATCACGAGAAGAAGGTGGAGGAAGAAGTCAACGGTGGGAGTTTATGGAGTGGGGTTCGAGAGCTAGCGCCTTGGGGCACCAACACAATGGTGTAACGATTTTTTGATTGCAAATGCACCTGCAGCCACTACCTGCCAAGGTCAGTGTCGCAGACTAGCAGCCAGAGTGCGACAAAGACAACGAATGTAGCGGGCATGACTGGCCCAAGAAAGGCCAAGAAAGGCCGGGGGCCTCTACGAGTCTGGGGACTGCAGAGAGGAAAGGTCGTCGTCACTCCAGTACCGTTTCTTCAAGGTACCAAGATACTCGAAAATCCAAACACCGTTCGTTTCAATTGCGATTATTTTTGCCAAATTTCAATAAAAAAGAAGACCTTTGACTGATAGTAAATCAACTCCTCATACAAATTCAATCAACAAACTCTGACATCGCCAAGTGCAGTCTCCCATTCGAGAATCCCAAAGCTAATTAAACTCCTTTATTCCACGCGGGGAGAAAATATGAATCCAGTTTCCCTTAACGCCCTAAAAATCCACATACATTCCTTCTCCTTGATTTCTGTCCGAAGAACGTTTCGCACCATACGTAGAGCGTACGGTAAAATAAAGTCAAGTTTCCTTGAACGGAATTCCCGTTGACGAATGAAATCGGTAAAAATTCTTCAATTACCAATGACAATTGTCCATTATTAAAATTCTACGAAGTAAAGGCGCCACAATATTGTAGCAAAATTTTATATCGGTTCAGCACTGGCGCTCGGTGTACCTACAGGGTATATGGAGAAAGAAGTCTCCTCGAAAGAGAGTACATCGGTGCAAACAAGGCACAGACTCCACGAACTGCAACCCAACAGGGATATAGGGTGAGAAAGAAGACGGAAAAAGAGGGTAAGAGAGCTGCAGCAGGGAGGTAGAATCCGACGAAGCAGACGACTCCTGCACATAGGAGCAAATCGACCGATGAACGGTGAGAGCGAAAGAGTAGGATATATATCCTTTTGCCACCTACGTCGAGAGAAGAGAGAAGAGAGAAGAGATAAAAAGAAACAGCAGCGTGACCAGGTATAAGGTAGAAGCAACTACACGGGTGTAAACTTTACGCACACGGTTTAACGCATGATCGTATAACTGCATATACACACACTACGAACACATAGCGAGTCACCGGACGCGTTTAGTGTATATATGTGCTCCGTTCCTGGCACCGCCATCTTGTTGCTACCTCACTGTATGCGATGTGTACATATGTATGCGTGTATATACGATCGTATATATGTATTCACGAATCTGTAGTAGCCGAATATATACATACAGATACACGAATACGCGCATGTGTAGGTTCGTGTATCAACCTCCTCTGGCTCCTTCTCGCTCTTGCAATCTTCCGGCGATGGCTAACGAAGGAAGCCAAGAGAGAGAGAGAGAGAGAGGGAGGGAAAGATAGATATCGAGGCTTCTCCACTTTCACTTTTTGAGACAATATGCAGTGTTTTCGGATGAATAGTGTGGTTATGATATATGGTCAACGAAACAATGTTGTTCGGTCGCGAATTATGGAGATAAAGGTCATTGGCCGACCTTCCGAATTTTTAATATTAATGACTTGTCCGGTAAACGAGACAATGAATAATGATTGTTTTCGAGTTACGAGACGCCACGAGCCGATTATTATACCGTTCATATTAGATCGTGATTTTTATTCATTATTAATAAACGCGTTCGGGTTCCTCGCGCGCAATTATATGATTCCCGGACCTTAAACCGCGGTACATATAAATGCGGGGTTAAGGAATTCCAGAAATTCCACGCGCTTAGGGACACGACTATTCGATTCGAAGGAAATATCTCCGGTATTCCCACACGTGCCGTTCAGATGAGCTGCTTCACCGTATAGTCCGCTATGAGTTGTTGGCCCGAATGCAGGGCTGGGAACGTGATTCCTCGCTTCCTCACCGATCTGCGGTGCCAAGGCAGCAGGTGGTCCGGGTGGTAGGTACTTATACCACATACCTATTTTATATAAAAAAAAAAAATGTTCCCTGAACGACGAAAAAAAAAATAAAATTGTTCGCTTCATTTGCACGCCGTCATATCTAATCTGATAATATAAAAAAAATATTTGTCGATCAAAGAGTTTTTATCTCTGTAACGTTCGATGGACACGCACGGTCAACGCCGCTGCAGTATATGAGGCATAAAAATCGAACAGTATTAAATCTTTCGAGTTTGAATCTGATTTTTTATTACTTCGTGAGAAAGAAAAAAATCGTAACCTGGAGCTTCGGGGTACGTATGTCTATTTGTTAACCGAAGATTTATTAGCGAATACGTTTCCGCGACCTTGAATAGTGCTAAAATTCTCACTTTCACTTGCGGACGGCGCGGGGGTCTCGTGTATAAGGTATATGTATACACAAGCGGTGAAAATACCACGAACTGATTCATAGACCAGGAACGAACATATATCCACGTCACCTCCCTAAACCACCCGAGATCATTCATTCATAAAATAAAAATGAATAAGAAAAAAGGTTTTAAAAGACTGAAAACATCATATCTTATCCAACGACTCGATCTTCCGGGTTTAACACAGCGACTGATCGCCTCCTTTGAAACGCATCGCTGATCACAGATCATATTTTACATGTAGCTAATCGCATACAAGAATCTTGCGAGGTTATCCATCTGACTATGTGAGAAGAAAAAAAAAAAAAAAGAAGAGAGACAAAAACCCCGATATTAATGCTTTATTATATCGATAAGCAGAAATCGGTTCGCGGATATCAAATTTCGTAACGATTTATAGCTGGAACTCGGTTTACCATGCTGATTGCATGTCCTAGTCTCCGAATGTCTATTCCTACCCAAAAACGAATAGATAAATTACTATTACAGATAAGAAATATTTTTTGCTTTTACGAATCGAAGAATTGCAAATAGAATTGCAAAGGAACTAACAACAAATTATACCGATGAGTATATTTTCGTGGTGTTAAAATAATGAAGATGATATATATGTATATGTATAAAAATTGTACGTGGCAAGTTTATATTCGGCTCGTTGCGTGGTCAGTGCGTACGTAATGGATAAATGAACTTGACACACGTGGAGGTTCCATTAATAAAAAAAAAAACAAAAAAAAAAGAGAGAAAAAAAAAGATCGTTTAACCTTGACACAATCCCTCAACGTTGCCCTACCGCAATATTCGTAGTGCAAAACGGCCTCGAGCCAATCGTACTACGTGGTTTGGACGGGGGTCGAAATAGACCTGTTAACACTAAACACCTATCTGTCATAACAGTTTTACTATTAAACTATCAAGTGGATAGAGAATGACGCTTGAGCGTAAGCGTAGATACACGTAGTTATTGTATGGGGGTACACGTGGATATCAACGCGTGTATAAAACGATGGACTAATGTGTGATCTACGTGAGTACATACCTACACACTTTCCGTCAAAACTTGTTTGTCACACGAAGTTTGGTTAACTAAAAATTCAAATACTTCCGTCAATGTACATACATACATGCCTAGAATGTATGTACATACGTGGGAGCGAGATAGTACGTAGCCAGTGATCCACGAACCACGAACGGGATACGGCGGGGTGCAGTTTGATAAAAACAAAATTGTTAACGGGGTCGAATTATCGCTACAAGAACTTAAATATCTTGTATACGTATTATATCCAGTTTAAAGTCATTTCGGCGATGACGTCAAGGTTTCGTTCCCTGTTACCAGCACAGCACGCGGCTTGCATTTTATTTTATGAAAAAAAAAAAAATGAAAAAATAAAAAAAATTTCGTGCACTTGGTTGCATGCACGCCTCTGTCTACCCACCTATCGTATCTACGAGGGCCAATATTTCGTAATTCTGTCTCTGAACTCGATGTGAATTTTTTATCGTTATTGTCGTGAAGAAATCTGTTGACCACCGGACCTGCACGTCACGCCACGTGATTCTTTTTTTTTTTTCACCATCTAATTGGTCTATGCGGTCATATGAATGCCTCAATACCTCGACACTCGAGCCCTTCCCTATATCCGCGCGGCTTGAACGTCTGCATAAATTTTATTACACGTTCAGGAATACCCCGGAGGCCATGATGAAAACCCATCAACACGCTCTGGAACATTGAGCAATACGTACGAACTCTACCTACCGCTCGCTAACTCAGAGATGCAACGATCAATGCTGCACCGGGTTTCGATCATGAGTCTCATTCCCGCCTTTTGGCAGAGTTGGGTATAATCAGCTGTTATCCAGCTCTATATGGTGCAGTCAGTTGTCAGTTACTTAAATTTAATCCACTCTAAGCAGTTCTGAAGTACATTGACTTATAGATAACTCAAATCGCGATCGAAATACGGTTATGATACTTCCGAGATACATAAATTAGTCAACCAATGTACAGAACAGAAAAAAAACAGCAAAAAATTCTGCTAATCGAGATGAATTGGCATTACTTCTAGCCCCATGAGAAAGAATGTTGCAAATTATCGAGAAAATAGTGCAAAGTTGCAGCGTTAATTGAATAGCGCAAAAAGATAAGCCTAGTCAATATACAGAAGCTAGATATATTATTATTTATGGTCGCATAGCGTAACGACGTGACTTAATTAGAGACTGTGACAAAGTGACTAGTATGGCTGGTTGATTAATTAAAGTTCTAGAACATTATTCTGACGTTGCGGAAAGTTGCTTATGGCCGAGTAGGTATATTAGCATTGGCTCTTAGGTAAATTAATTTCATTTAAACCGGTTACAAAACGGAGTTTCAAATCGCGTACCCGTGATCGTCCGCAGGTTCAAACGCCATGAAAACCCATCAAAAGTGATCGTTTCGCTAGATGGTCGACGAACGTCGTTGATTCGTGATGTGAATGAAACAAAACTAGTAATAAATTGCGCAAAGTATACGAGGAGGACAATATTACAACGATACATATGTAGATACGTGCTTAGGGTATACGTACTGCCGTTTGGTCATTTCGTAAATCAAGTCTCCACGATAATGTTTGCTACACGAAAGTTTGAAAAGCCGGACTAACTGTCGTGACTTTCCTGCAGCGTTATACGATCTTCCCGACGAAATGAAATGTGCGAAATTTCAAAGAAAATTGAACAAAAACCAATGATTACCGAAAAATGGAAATGCTCAACCCTGTACAAACTATCGCATGTACAGTATTAGCTACCGAGATACGTAGCCGGGTCCCTCTGTTTGGGAAAAATTGACTCCAGCATGTGTCCTGTGTCTCTTCGTTTAGTAGGAAGGATGTGTTGGATCGTAACCTACCTCAACAGTAAACAGCTGTTAAAATAAGCCTCTGGATCGTCGTAACAAAAACACATAATTCCTTGGATACACCTTTCGGAGTTTGAGTAGAAAAATAAATCTCGGTACCGTATTTTAGTTGAAGGTTTTAACCCCGTTGGAACCTTCGCCTCAACAATTTTTTTTTTTCATTTTTTGTCAACCCTCCGCATCAATTCAGGGATCATATTTTGCTTGTTGGCAATGAGCAGAGTTTCCAATGGTGAATAAATTTCAGAGCTATTCGGAGAGTTATACCCCGGTCAAACTACCTACCTGGACCGAAATCCTCGACATTCCAAAAGTCAAGGACTATTGACGCTCGACAGTCCCAGGTGAAGAATCACGCATCACAAGTGCCTGCGGCGATTCCTCACCTAAGTGAGGCAGGTAACGATTACAAAGTTTGATTAAAGACCTCGTAATTATGATCAACGACGCGCCATACATTCGATAACGAGTGTTAATAGCAAAACTGTATATTATAGTCTGCACAGTCTATCGAGAGAAAGTTGTGACATGGTACACGCCATGCGGGTGAAAATGAAGATAAAAATAAAAAACGCTAATTCCATAACAGAACAAAATTATTACATATCGTACTTCCGACCCTCGTGCAGAATTATGTATCGAATTATAGACGAAAATGTCTTGTGAGGTCTTTAACCCCTGTCTAACTTGACGTATCTCGTCGCTGCAGCTATACGCGAGTTACAGAGATCTGTCCCCGTAGTTTGAACATATAAGCTGATGAAATGAGGAGATGATCTTGATAGGGTATTAGCAGTAGTCAAGGATCGCTGTCGGTTCTTATACTCGCACTTGACTGGCAACTGGCAACAGCCTGGACTGCCTGCCGCAGGAACGGAAGTATGGGGTGAGTGTAGGGGCGCATAGCGCCGGGTACGTCGACCCCTTCTTTCCTCCTCTCATCGTAGACGAGCTTCAACAGCCAGCCTATAAAACTCACGTCTCCTTCCCGTCTGACAATGAGATTCAAACGATGCCTTAGCCCACTACTGACGATGAAATGAACTGAGCTGAGCTGAGCTGAGCTGAACTGCGCTACGCTGCGCAGTGATGCACAGTACCTTACTCGTTGCTTTTGCCGTTGCCGTTGCCGTTGCAGTACGCTTTCCCTGTACCTATACCTACATACATACAAGTCTGCAGGTAGTTTGACCTTATCGTAGAAAGTTTATATACATACATATCTACGTACATACATATTATATACCTATATCCAAGGTGCCATTTTCGTCGAATTACCATGACTACGAGAGAATTATCAGATTTCCAGCTGCTTCAGTAATATTCTGAATGAAAAAAGGAAGAAAAACAAAAAAAGGAAAAAACGGTAGGTAGGTATGGGTATGAGGTATATATTCACTGGGAGTTCGTTTCACGTTTGACCTTATCGTGTGTATAGCCCAGCTACTACCCACAGCAAGTTTTCGCATGTCTAGATGGATGGAATATTTCTGTGCAAAGTATCTCTTCGTTCACAAAGGACGGGGGGGGGGGGGGGGGGGGTATAGGTATAACCAAGTCGTATAGACACCTTTTCGTCTGAGCTTTTATGCCTGGAGATAGGGATTTGGTACGGCAGTTTCTACGAAAATCCTTCTGCAAAATCCTATCCGCTAGACTTCGTCATACGAAAATCGACGACTAAATATATCCACGTCGAAGTAGAGGTTCAGGGGACGAGCAAAATGCTATTTTCAAACTATAATCAATCCAGGAGGCCAGCACACCCAGGTTTTTGCATTTCGTGCTACAAGATAGACGAGCCCAACGACCTTGAACGAAGTTTGAAACTAATTGCAGTAAATTAACGTCCTCGAAAGTTTGCCTGACTCTAGCTCTCTCTCTCTCTCGCTCTCTTGCTCTTTGTTCGTTGATGTTAAATGATTACCTTGTAAACTCTAGTGGCGGAAATCGATTTCGTTCTAATCGGTTAAGGTACATACACAGGTATTAAATGAGTAAAGTGTAATTATGCGGAGATCGTTAACCCCCGAGCGAAGAAAATAGCCACGTTGCATATATAGGTGCAGGGCGGGGTAGGGTATGTTTTCAAAAGATTCAAAGGAAAAAATAAATAAATAAAAATAGTCTTCTTTACCCGAGCTTATCCAATGTTTGCAGGCAGCAGTAAGTACAAGAGACGATACCTCGCTAAGATAAGTGGATTTTTTTTATTTCGTCGCAAGTAGGTATTCGCTTTGTCTTTGTTCGCTTTTGCTTCTCGGTATATATCGTAGCTGTATATGTAGGTATAGGTACATGATATATACGTGTACGTGTACGGATACGTGTAGGTAGGTAGATAGGTAGGATATATAAACGAGGCAAGATAGTTTCCTTGAATTGATGATGAAAAAAATCAGTTTAACCGCGCAATAATTCGCGTCCACCTCGACGTCTTTACACTCTTTGACAGGTTCCTCGCAGCCGCTTAGCAGACGCTTTTACAGGCTCGTTAGTCCGCCCGATCCGTGTATACCGCGTACCGTCCAAAGTCGTAAACCCGATTTTTCACCATTCTATGGATTTGTGCTTCCCTCGATCACAAGAAAGAATTCACAATTCTAAAAGCTTATTCGAAACACGACGTACGTAGTTCCTCACGTTTTGCAAACTTGACAATATTTAATTAGCCAATTATTTCAACTCAATGAAATCAAAAAGTTATATATAATATATCTGTGCATAGTCTATTATCGTACGACTCACGAATCTGGCTAATAAATTTTTTTATATGCAATACCGGGAGTCAAAGTACTCGTTAAAATCTGTACAGCCCCAGTGGCCCAGTTTAAGCTTAGAGTTACATTTACACTGGATGGCAAGAAATAATCTTTCGGTATGATAAACAAACAGTAAAAAGCAATGCACGCATCCATATATGTATTTGTATGTAAATACATTACACATACATACATTCCGTATGTATAAAATTAACTCGTCATTCGTTCAGTCGACGATTTTCCAACTTCTGACTTACAATCGCTGTGTGCCTATTGTAACCTGCGCCACATCCCGACTTAAGCGTAACTCGGTTAAAGTAAGAGAGCTGGTAATGTTACAAAACGTTTAAATTGGCTACCTGTTTCGTAGGTTAGGTAGGTAGACAGGTACCTAAGTAGTCGAATAAATGCCTCCTACCGCAAAACGGGGAGGGTTAGCCGACGACGAAATGAAATTAAGCATAAAATCTAGGTAAATTACAGAAACAACTTAAGTCCGTATCTCAGCTTCGGTAGCGGCACCAGTAGCGGAACAGCACGAGTACAATTTGGAGTCAAGCACCGTGAAGAAGGAGCCTCTCATCTATACACGTTTAGCGAACGTCTGTACGAGCATATATCCAACGCCTTATTCTTAAACAACATCTAAACGTCGAGCCAGAGGCTGTATGTAATCTAAGATGAGCTAGATTTCAGCAAATTACCTTACGCACGATGCCCTCCAGGGTATGTATTAATACGAGGGCGTATTACAGGTTCTACTTATAGTAATATCGGATTTGTAAATCTCCGATCCGTTACCCGTTAGATCTCGTACATGCTAAAGGAGTGGACCGATTCCCCGCATCAAAGGGAATCTTCGTTAAGCGAATAAAGTTATACGTACAGCATGTTATAAGGATGAAAATATCGAGCCTAAATCGATGGTACAATAGAAGAATCGAAGGCCTGACTATAGTATTGAGTCACACGACGGTAATACATTAACATATTTTATTCCCCGGTCGCACTACGTATACGTATATATACGAGCAATGGAGGAGGCGACGAATCCACACAGACACAAGCCAGGCCACCACTGTAAAACCAAAGTCGTTGACCCTTGTATAAAACGTTATAAGGCGCAAGCTGCACACACCTAACTACTACCTTGCACCCATACCGGCCACTGGGGTCTCCCTAAGTTGCACGCGCTACAGAGTTCGTTGCACAACTCGCTAAGGGATCGTGTGTTACCTCCGGCAAGGATTGTATTCTCTCGTTGGTGGTAATATATAATTGTTTTTAAACAGAGAATTGTGCGGTACCCATACAGCGATACGCGACTCTACCGCTAGCTGGCTTTATCTAAAGACGCGTTTGCTTCAGCAACAGGGTAAACGCAACACCTTAAGAAACTCACGACGAGTTAGCCGCAGATCTTTATTTTTCTCTCTCTCTCTCTCTCTCTCTCTCTCTCTCTCTCTCTCTCTCTCTCTCTTTCTTTCTCCTTTTCCTCGCCCGTCTCCTCTTCTCTTTGCGAAGTGTACAGCCAGCTAGTCAGTCAGTCAGTCAGTCAGCAAGTCAGTCAGTCAGTCACCGAGGTACGGTTAATTAAGGGTTAAAGTAACGGCGGTCTCAGACCAACCTGACCCGACCCAACTTAACCTATCCTATCCTAACCGGAGGGACGAGTGTTGGCGTCGATGCAATCCACTCGGATCGCGCGTGTAACCTACTTTTAGCGTTATACATACGTGTAATATGTAACTCTACCTATATATAGGTATACGAGAGCAAATTTAACAATAAAACAAAAAGTTAAAAGTTGAAGAAAAAAAAATTTTGAGTAAGTCGTGTCCTTCCGTTTCCCTATACACAACAAATCGCCAAACGAATATATATTTATACAGGTATATATCTATATACATATGTATACCTATGTAATATATGATTGAAACGCAGGAATTGTCGTTCCAGGTTTGGTTTTGTTACCGTTAGTTAGAGAGAGCGGTGCAAGGATCGGGCGAGATCTTTGTCTCGTTGAAATTGGAACCAAAATGTTTTTAGCATATAGTCTTGATATATACATATATAGGTATATAACTATATACCTATAGTACACGTATACGTATGTACGTTAGATCTATACGAAGTCTAGTCATGTTTCTTAGGTCGTAGAGGTTTTTACAGTAGGTATATATTTAAGTATGTGTGCAGCGGTGTCGACGACCGTTTCACGTCCTAAATATCGGGCATTAGTTTCACCAGCGATACTGCAAACGCACAAGCCCTGGGTAAGGTATAAGCACAGCTATATGGCCCTGGCTATGACTATGACTATGACTATGACTATGACTATGACTATGAGACTCTGGCGCAAACAAAATCGTTTGAACTTTAACTCACGTTTATAAGGGAAAGGGTCTCGCCTAGAAACGCGAGTCCCATGGACAAACCATAAATTCTTTGCACGCGTCAACCGAACCGCCATATATGAGCTCTCAGTTAGAATTTTGTAACGTATACGTATATACATGTATATACATGTATATACATATATATAGGTATAGGTATATGTATTTCTCAAACGAGAAACCCGCGAGAGAGCTAGCTCATAACTACGACTATGACTAAACTAAACATAACAGCTACATCACGAATTTTACGTATAGTCAACCGGCTAGCTTACCGCAAACTGATAAAATTCCGCACTTAAAAAAGAAGAAAAAAACAAAAATTACAAAAGAATATTATTTCACGGTGAAAATGTACCTCTATATACGAATAACGTAAGAGCTGCGGTGTATATATGTATAGTAAGCTGCAAGTCAAGTTTTCTCTTAATTAACTTGCAGACTGTAACTGCGTAGCCTCAAGCCCTTCGATAAATATACCTACCATGGTATTATAGTAGCTTGTGGTCACCGCGTATGCCTCTTGCGATCGCATTTGCATTCGCCACACAGTAGAATGTCACGGAATCTTTTTTTTTTTTTTTTTTTTCAGTTTTTTCTTCTTCTCATTTTCATATACTTACATAGAAATTACGTTACTCGCAAGTTTTCTATATACCTGGTATAATATTAAAACGCAGTGAAAAATATAATAAAAAAAAAAAAAAAAAACTACACCATCGGATACGTATACGAGCGTTGAAATGCTTCGACCGCTATTATATAGCTTGCAACGGTTCGTTTTCACAATTTCGACGAATTCATTTATACAAGCCGGGTTGGGTTGGGTTGGGTTGGGTCAGGGGAAAGGTGAAAAAAGAATTAAAAAAAAAAAATGAATCATACACTATAATACGTGTGTATAGTATGCAGCATATTTTCATTCCATATATACGTTTTATCTGCATGCCCGTATACGGATATAAATATAGATATGTTCAAAAACCAGCTCGCGATGCATAAAATGGACTGCATAAATTCATTTACGTGGGATTCGGTTGGTAAATTTGTTTAAAAACAAAAGAGACTTGAAAAAGAATATATACATACCATATGTATGTATAATGAACGAGCATGGCTCGAAAAAAAAGAAATTCCATTAATATTTTGAAACTATAAGGTGAAAAAAAAACGAAATAAAGAAAAAAATAAATGAATAAGTTTCCCGCGCTCTCGGTAACCTTATAAGAACTTATTACATACTCGAGGGCTATATAATTGTCGACGAAATGAGTCATAATCGGTGAAGGTTTCCATTCCGAGGTCCTTCTCTTCATACCTTTTACCAAATAAAAAATAAAAAAAAAAAAAAAAAAAAATTTTTTATTTAGTAAGAAGATTTGTGACTCAATGAGAGAGTGTAGTAGCTATTTATATGTACGTCAAAGTTTCGAAATTTTTTCAACTAATTTTAAGTTATAAGTTTCAAACATAAATAAAAAAAAAACGACTGGCATGAAAAATTTAATTATTTCAGTTAAGAAGTATATAATACAGCAGTTCCTGGTCACCTTGGTATTGAATATGTATATAATATGACAAATTGATCAAAAGCCGGAGGTTTTAGAAAAGATCCGTTCTCCCGGTATAGTTGACGCTCCACCAGCCGCAGTAATTGCCAATAATTATAACGATTACCATAGCTATAAATAGAGAAAATTGTACGTTTGTACCCCAAGGTAGATACGAGCGGAGGGTAGCTGCTTCGGTGCAAAGCAGCCCACTGCACACTACCGGACTCGCAGCACATAAACATTCGCCATATTATAAGAGAGACTTGACGTTGTAGAGTGCAATGCAGTGCAGCGGGAAAAAAAAGAAGAAGAAGAAGAAGAAGAAGAAGAAGAAGAAGAAGAAGAAGAAGAAGAAGAAGAAGAAGAAGAAGAAGAAGCGAAGTAAGAAAAAAACCACATAATAATAATGATAATAACGAAGAAACGCAAATAATTACGAGCCTACACCACTGTATCTCGTTCAACATATACTTTACATATGTATATAGCTGAGTATAATATAGATGAATCTATACACAATGTAACCCAGAATCAGCCGCTATCTGGAGACAGTTTAGGGACCCGAGGCGCCAACCGCCAGGAAATAGAAGAAAGAAAACAAGAAAAAAAAAAAAAAAATGTCAGAAAGATAATCTGTTGTATATGCTAGAGAAGTTCAGAGGTCTGTGATCGGTTATTACCCTCTAAGCACATAACTCGCTTTTAACTCTGCAACTGTTTACCATTCATTTTCATTTTATTTTGTTACTCCGATTTTGACTTATATACCTATATATGTATATAGTATATATATTTATCTTTCACTTTCATTGCGGGAGGTAGAATATACCGCTCATATTTTTCTCTCCGTCTCTTTCTCTCTCGATCCCTGTCTCTATTCTTCTCCCATCTCTCTCTCTCTCTCTCTCTCTCTCTCTCTTTTCTCTTATCACTTTCACGCGTTGCATACATGGGTCATGAGCCTCATACTATACGGCCTCAACTCCTCAGGAGACTCTTTTGTACTTTTGCACAGAGGATTCATTCACTTCTCTATATACTCTATATACATATATATATAGGTATATATAGCTATACCCATAGAGGATGACTAGTTGAATTTACTTCTGCACGTTTCGTACATATGAACGAGATGGTACATACAACAACGCTACTCTAGTAATATAAGAGTAAAAGATAAAAGAACCTGATCATCCCGGAGTAGCCATGGACGCGTAACGTAAAGAGAGTAACTTTTCGAGGTCGGACTATACATACATTCAAAATTACTTTATATTATACACACGAGCATACCATATACATACCTATATAGGTATAAGGATCAAATATGCATGAACCGCTCACTATATATATATATATATATATATATATATATATATATATATATATATATATATATAGGTATACATGTATAATACACGTCATTGACAAAATTCTGAGAACAACTACTTTATACTCTACTATCATGTTTCACAGAACGCTGCAGTATTATAACAGAGGGAAAAAAGCAATTTGTCATGAAAAATTGTGAAAGGTTAGTGCCGTTATAAACACACATCAAACATACGCGAGCTATATGACCGTGACATGTGGAATATCCGAAAATATATTAATCCTATACGTATGTATAATACAACGAGATCATTTATAATGCAAACGTATATATGGTGCAGTCTGCATACATTACCTATATTTATACCGCATGTGGAACCAAAAAATGAATAAAACATATCTTCCGTTTCTTTTTTCTTTTCTCAATTCCAAATTATTGTATGAAAGTTTCAGGTACGAAGGTATAATCGAAATCGCGTAGGTACTAAATGTTTCTTTTTATCGTGGTTTGTATTTGCGTCTTGTCGATAGCTACGTGTGTCGTACGTATATCGGATATATGGAAAAAGTAAAACAAAAAAATTTTGCACGACTTGATTTCGTATAGAATATAAAAATTACGAAAAAAAAAAGACAAAAAATTAGCATACTAGACGTAACAGAAAATAGAAAAAAAGAACACAAAAAAAAATTCACGACGAAATAACTCATCGGACAATTTAATCACTTTATTTTTCATCCTAATAATCTCGCAGCATCCGGCTGAGTCTGGTATTATTATTTTCGACCATTTTAGTGGTCAAAAAATGACCGCTATATCGATATATATGTATACGTATGTTATACCTATATACTAAAGATAATAGACACAAGCACGCGCGTTTTTCATATCATGAAAGTTATACTCACGGACCTGCACGAAAAAAAGGTTACGTGACTAAAAATCTACTGCATAAGCGAAGAACATAATATGAATTATGAGTACCGGACCTATCGGCAATCAGTGTCGACTGCTGGGCGTAATGAACCAATAGTTCGATTACATTCACAGAATACACATGGCTGAATAATAGCTGTACTAACTGGCCGATAGTTTTGCATACAAATCAGCCTCACCTAGAATATTATTGATTCATATTGAGGCTATCTGGAAGCGCGTCCTTATTATTTAGTCGTAAGTATTACGTATACTTAATTTCGTTTTCCTTACAGTATAAATTTTCATTCGTAAACTTTCTCTTTTTTTCGAGTTTTTTTCATTTCACTGCGTGTCTTTTTTTTTATTTCGATTATCGACTAAAATTATTGTTAATCAGAAGCAATTAGCGACTGTAGTGCGGTTTGATCATGACCACAATCCGAAAACTTGATTTCTCATCAGGCATTTGGATTTCAGTGTTTGCTATATTATTTATCCTCGTGCTGCAGACTCGATCAAACCCACACGAATTTGTACTTCAATCAGAATTTATGCTTAATTAATGCTTTTCAGACTCGTCGGTCGTTCAAACGAGTTCGTGGAATTATTGTTCGATCCCGTATACCATACACCTTTATACCTATATCCCCGGTTCGGGCGATCACCTCGAACCGCGGGTCGACATTTATGAATTCCGTCTACTTCGAAGAATGAAAATTCATATCCATCAGAACACTTGGATATATCCAATGTGAAATCCTGAGATTTTCTACGTCTATAATGGTACACGTAGGTATATGTGTATATATTATACATACAAATATCATACATAAACGTATGTATATGTACATACCTGCATAAATATATAGAGAGTGAAAAAAAAGCACAAAAGAACTCTTCGCTCAACAAAATTCCACTCTCACACGCTTCAGAATTTATATATACCTTATACACGTATGAATGTATGTATGTACATACGTACCTATAGGTAAGCCTTTTAGATTTTCAAAGAGGGAATTGCATTCGATCGAATTTTATATATTTTACCATATAAAGTTTGGATATTTTTTTTTTTTTTTTTTCACTTTTATATATAGGCACGTATCGATATAACGAATAAATGAACATCCTCTTGCAGTATACCTTTAGCGTGTATAAATTATGTTTGCAAAGTACATATATATATAAATATAATATATAAAAACCTGTAACATTAATAACTGACTATACATACATATACGTATACATTGTACCTATATATTATATACTCTCTGTAAAATAATATACATACATATAATATCTATATACACGTATATGTATGTACCTATATATTTATGGAGCAGTTCATGCTGCATGGGACAGTGAAATTTTACAATACGTTCGTTTAGCTAACCGGAATATTTCTCCGCCTTCTGGCTGGGGCGGATTGCTGCACAGCACAGCACAGCACAGCACAGCACTGCACTGCACTGCAATTCTGCTCCTGCTGTTGTTGCTGTTACTGCTGCTGCTAGTGCTGCCCGTGGGGCAGTCTTACAAATCGTAACTGGTTTCGTTATACGTTAAAGATAGGAACTTGCGAGTACAGGGCTCACCGCTGTAACTGATTTTCAAATGAAATAAAGGAAAACAAAAAAACATCGAGAAAACTGCGTAACCGCGGACGGGTTTGAGAATTTCAAAAATTTTACCATCCTTTTCTTTCTATTCCGTTCTCAAAGTTTCAGACCATTCTCAGTCGGATTTTAAACACCTACGATATCAACCAAAAACGAAAAAAAAAAAAAAAAAAACTGATAATTAATTTCAAATTTCAATTTACTTACTATTAAAGAAAAGAAAAGAAAAACCGTGGCATTATTTTTTTATTGAACGCTATGAAAAAAGTGTTTTACATTCCAATCAATGTCCTCACCCTGTCAATATCGAAAATGGACAGTTTTTAATAAATTTCCAAGTACCTAAACATTTTTAAATTTGATATAAAAATGTGTCCCAAAATCGTCGATCCGTTCCTGCGCTATTACTACGATACCTAAATATATTCGGATCGCAACGGAATTAAAAATTTCTGATCTCCCATTTGCGGGAAGATGATGAGGGGTGCAGGGGCAGTTCAAATCTCGTCCGTGATCTAGGAGAGGAAGTGTTAATTTCATATACGCGGCGGGAGTCTGCGATATATATCGTTATAAGTACGAATAAGTTTTGCTTATGTTTTGTAAAAACGCGACTGGAACCAAAGGCAGCCGAGCATGGGCGAAACGGTGCAGTTGTTGACTCGTTGACTGACTAAACTAATGGCATCGTTACTGACTGGCCTGGCTTTACTCTCCCTTGCGCGTCCCGGCGTCCCGCCCCGCTAAACCCCGCGCTCCGGCGTCGCCGACGACTCGCTCTCCCGGCGTTGGAGTTCAACGCTCTCTTCTCTCTCCTATTCGCTGCTGCTGCTGCTGCCCGTTGCTGTTGTCGTTGCCGCTGCCGCTGCCTCTGCAGCGGCAAAGCACCAACGCCGTCGCACACAGCTTTAAAAACCGCGCTGGCGCACGCATCGCGATTGCCTGTACCTCGCAACGAGAGTGAGAGTGAGAGTGTACCTACCTCGGCGTACATCGAGGCAGCAGTTCAGCTCGAGGAGAAGGAAAAGGAAAAGGAAGAGGAAGAGAGGAAGGGGAAGGGAAAGGGGAAGGAAAGAAGGAGTCCTCGTAAAGTAGGCGCGCGATTCTTTGACCAAGAGATGATCGCACTCTTGGAGTGGTGAGAAAATTTGCGGTTCATTAGAAGAATGGATCGTAGAATAAATTACGTTATTATGTGTAATCTTTACCTTAGATTACCACCTCTCGCGATACTTTGGAGTATCCGATGTTGCAAAAAAAAAAAAAAAAATCCCTAATTTTCGTCTTTTTATTCGATTTTTTTAGTTTCATTGGTGCAGAATAGAAACGCGGTTCTTGTACACACAGAACAAATTTTTGATAACCCTCGTTCGAATATAAAATCTACCCACGAATAATAAAATGGCAAAAAGTTTTTGAAGGACGATCACCGTTCCCGGCGAATACTCTTTTCAGGCCACCGAGGGCGCCGCGCCGCTTCGAGTCACTACCATAAGCAGCAGTTGTGTGAAGATCCGTTTCGAAGAATTCTAACTTAAAAATATCCCTCAATATATATGTATACATACATATATGTACACTAATCTAAACCTCTTCGTTAAATCTTAACGTACGATTCTTTACTGCTTTAGATATCAGTCCGATATCCCTTAAATGAACATTTTCAACGCGATTATTACTTGGCTCGTTTTTATATACGAGATAAATTAACTGGTCAAACTTTTAGGAAGGGAATACAAGAAATGAGAATAGAAATATAGAAAAAATAATAATTATGAAATTCTATTTAATATCCCTCTGACCGTTTAAGATGGGTAAGATTTCGCAGTACCGTGAATATAAGATGATAGAAAAGATCGCAGTGGCATTATGAGAAAAAAATAAAAATAAAAACGAAAAAAAAAGAACATATTTCAAACAACAAGACAGAAAAAGATTTTGCCAAAAATAGATTTTATCTGCCCCAGAAAATTTTCAGAATTAAATCCCCTCACGTACGTATATATAAATATACTAAATATACACATACGCGAGTATCGAATGTATATGTACCGTATACATACATATACTATATACATATATATTATATATACGTAGGTATATATATTTTGTACGAAATAAAGTAATTGAGTACCCGAACCGCCGTGCCGTGCCGCGCCGCATCCAAAAACACTATATACGACCTCGACGTACGTAACTTGGCAAACAGCATAGGTACCGTTGTCACAGAAACTATAATATATATATATATATTTTTTTTTTTATTTCAAAAGACAAGAAAAGTAAAAGTATCTCACGCGTATAACTACCGTATTCTAAAATTCCGCGGTATAGTTACATTCAAATCGCTGTATAAAAAGAAAAAAAAAAAAAAAAAGAAGTAATCAGTAAAGATGATAAGTCTAATCTATGGATTTACGCGTGACTATAGAAAAAAACGCTAATATTTGAGAGAAAAGAATCGTTAATTTCTTGCGAAACGATAACCTTTGATAAAAAATGAAAAGAAAAAAAAAAAAAAAAACACCCCGAAGTAAAACCTCGGCCATACCTCAGCCTGCAATGAACCAGGCGGTTAAACAAGCCCGCGCCCCGCAACCGTGACAAGAATAGCTTCGGTCTTGCGGTCCCTGCGGCGTGACGCGCCACGCTGTTTCATCTCATGATTAGATGAGACTAGAGAATCGTGTGTCTGAGGTTATAGTTTCTACCCTATACTGTATTAACTAGTTTAATATAGTTTCCGTTATTTCTTGTCCGTATAATAGACATAATGGCTATAACAGGTATAATTGCAGGGATTCAAATATACGAGACGTAGGCTAGATAATCCTTGACGAACTCATTCGGGAAAAAAAATATAGGTATACAGGTATAAGTATAAAGTATAGAACGAGTGCGAAAAATCCTAATTCAAGAAGGAAAAAAAACCCTTATAACCTATGCATACATATACGTGCACATATCAGCTATATATACGAAAAAGGTACCGTAAAATACATGCACATCGAGATATACAAACATCTGACGCGTTTTACGTCCGCGCGATAGTGTATAGGTAGTTATATACATATTTTCTAGACGTGGGAGACTTTCGGCTTTAGAGGCCCAGAGAACTGGGAGTCATTGCCTCCAAAGTTTGCCGACGAAAGAAAGAGAGAGAGAGAGAGAGAGAAAAAAAAAGATAAAAAGAGAGGGGGAAAGGGAGAGAGAGAGAGAGACGGATATACATACCTACACCTTGGACACGGGCGCTCAGACCCGCGGACGGACGCACGGACCGACAGACAGGTAGGCGCAGACACACTGACTCATAACCAGCGTGACCTTGGAGGATAAAATCACTTAACCTACCCGACTGCCCGACAACAGACGCGGTGGGGACTAGGTTAAGAAAAATTCCACCATATAGTAAAACCACTCGTTCATTCTGTTGTGGTCTATAGATACCTTTACTCTGTATAGACTCGGGTATAGAACGAGGTGTCTGTATATACATACATTATACGTATATATGTATATAGTTTGTAATCTACATTAAAAGCCCACGTCAACTCGTTGTACAGAGCTAGTTATTAGTCAGATATAAGTAGAAAACGGTGGCGCTAAACGATATTAACATAGATCTTAAAGCAATTGATATCTATGTATATGGGAGTATTGTATCTTACAGATGGTTAATTGTTGGAATTGGGCACTGCAAATGTTTAGTAAGAATATTGCTTATCAAGAATATTGATATAATAGATTCGAGAATGATTCGATTAGTTTTTGAATCGCGAGATTTTTGTTTCCAAGCTGTAGGATTAGTTCAATTCTGCTTTGAAATCGTGTCCTATAATTACACTATAAGTTTACAAGGTTTATACAGAATACTTTCGTAGAAATATCTAATTGTTCCTAAATTTATGGATGCTCCAAAAATATGAAGAAAACAAAATTCTGTCACGTCACATCGAGAAAAAAATTTCCTTAATTAAAAATTTCAAAAAACGCATCGGCTTTGAAAAAACAAAACAAATATTCAAAATGATTAATGTTACTCGTTTCTTTTTTGTTTTTTTTTTCAACTTTTTGGATCAATTTCCCTCGAAACGATTTTACATAACTGAATAAGGAAAAAAATAAGGGTTTCATCCGAGGTACATAAAAAAATGTTCAAATTTGTAAACTAGTGTTATTATAACCCTTTGAAAAGAGAACAACTCTTATCGAAATATATAGCGGTGAGAATGAAGAAAAAGTTAAGATTCAGGTTTCTTAAGTGAAGATTCCTAAGCTAATTGGAGGAATAAAACTGAATTTCAAAGGTAGAAAACTTCGTGAAAAATGAAAATATCAAAAATTAATATAAAAATGTTGACTAGGAAGATACGCCATTTGCGATTATTCAATAATTAAATGAAAAATCGTCGTTCCGATATAAAACTCATAAATTGAGTTAATTTTCTTTCTTTCTACTTTTTTTTTTCTTCAATTTTTTACCTCAACTGATCGTACACTTTGATCAAAATTATTCATCAAACACCATCTCCTTTGTTCTGAATTACGTATTCGTATGTCATTGTTTAAAATGAGAGGAAGAAAATGCTCCGAGGTGTTTTTAATTGTGTATCAAAATTTGAACTACCTACATGTGAATAGGTATGGTAAGATAATTGCGTTGAAAAGAGAAGACCCCCTATGATAACTGCAGCAGTAAAAAAATCTCCGAAACAAACCCGGACGGATTGCGGGTTTAATGAAAAACAACCGACACAAAAAAAAAGAGATATTCAAATTCTTTCTGCCATCTTTCGAGTGTATGAAAAGGACCAACAGCAACAACAAGCGAATTAGACGAGAGAAAAAAAAACGAATCAAATTCACATTCACCATTTTTACACACCGTTTAAACAAATCATAACTACGATGACTCGACAGGCACGCATGCACCGACGCACGCACGCACGCACGCACGCACGCACGCAAGCCTCGACGATTCAACGCGTGTAGAAGCGGAGAAACTGGGACGACAACAACAGCGATAACAGTGCAGGAAAACCAACGATCCATGCATGTATGTATTATACGTACGTGCAGCGCGTGGTAGGGCTTGCACCATGGCATTGTATCGTACCGGCTTTATATGTATGTGCATTTATTTATGGAGCCATGAAGGTAGGTAGGTAGGTAGGTAGGTAGGTACGCGTACGTAGATGTACATACATATACGGGGGGACACACATGACCGTTCGTTGAGCGTTGACCAAAGCGCGCGTGGTGCAACTCCTCGGCGGTTGCTTCGTGCTGTGAACCGCGCGACCGGGATTCCATTTTTAATTAATAATCACCGTTGATCAATTAACGGCTTCCGAGACGCGACGGCGGTGGTTGTGGACCGTGTTCGTAGCTTGTATTATACTGGAACCGAGATCATCGTCGTCGCGTATATCATATCCCGGATGCAAATGCACTGCAACCCCTCACCGTTTCACCGCTGCAGCGTTTACAGAACGGGCAAATAAGAAAAAGCACCAGCAGCAGCAGCACAAACAAGCCTCTTTACCGAGATGAGGATTTGCATTTAGTTATAAAGATAACGGGCGATGTCAACCCGTCTTTTCTTCTCCTCAAGAATATATTTAAACTTCAATCTACCGCGCGTCACTCTCATAACCGAGATGCACTTTGAAATATTATTCTATACACCTTATGCAAACACACACGCACACTACCAACTACTTACTCCGTAACCGATCTTGTCAAATACATTGTGATCGGTAAACAATGAAAGGGTTGGGTTCAAACGGTCCTACAAAACCATGCAGTCAGACGCCGGATGTTTTACCGTTAAACGATCAACCGCTGTATGTACATCTTCATTCATCTCATTTTTTTTTTTTTTCGTTTCCTTCTCCATCATTTTGGGAACGCGGTAAATTACCATACCAAAAACTTGCCGACTATAAACGGCGGGATAAAACGATCAAATTTGCGAAAATTTATGGTTTCCTTTCTGAAATTTATTCCATAGAATAAAAACGCAGTTTACAATCTTATTTCAAGATGGAGTCAATCAGTCAATCAGTTTTCTGAACACACAACTATTTTTTTGTTTGGGTTTTTTTTCTCTCCAACGCATATAGCTCCGTAATCATTAATTTTCCGGACTTTTACGTTTAACAAATTTTGAATAAGAGGAAGAAAGAAGTTATTAGATGTGTATAATGTATTTGAGCTATTAACCGGCGCTTGTGGATGATCATCATTCAGTCTCAGTTTACTTGCGGCAGTTGTGTCGTATCAATCAGGATTCATTTGCCCGACCCTAGCGACCTTCCTGACCCAAAACCTGACACCATGACAAACGTTGCTCGGTTTCTTTGGGTAATAAACCGACGAATGTTATAGAGACAGAGTTCGGTTCGGATATACAATCATGATAAAACTCCGAGTGCAGTAGTCGTATATATGTTTGTTGTGACAAATTTCAAAAATATTTATTTATAATATTTATTTATAAATATTTTTCCATTCGTATAACACGTGAGATTTTTGTTTCAAATTTTGAAATTCATGTTTTTATGGGAAATTTAATTCTCTACAAAAAAGCTCCGATACATTTTCTTCGTAAATTCAACCAATGAAAAGTTATGAAGCGTTAAACACTATAAGTGAGTAGTAGAACTCAATGTGTGCATGGTTATTAAACCATGGATCTTTGAGGATTTATAACTTTTTATTCGTTAAATTTACGAAGAAAACATATCAGAGCTTTTTTGTAGAGAATTTAATTTCCTATACAAAACATGTGTTTCAAAATTTGGAAAAAATATTTCTTATTACTTTTATTCGAGAAAAACGAGAAAAAAAAAATTTCCAGTGTTATATGAACGAGAAAATACATTCTCGACGAGCTCTTAGTAAAATTGAGATATCGAGCTGCTCTTTTGGGAGGATTTTTTTTTTTTTTTTTTTATTTATACCCGAGACTAACTTTTGAGACTATAAGAAAAAAAATATTTTTCTTTTTTGAACCTCCCTAATAGGTATATACAGTATATGCTATATAGGTATGAGTGTATAGGTATAAAGAAAATAGGACGTAACAATTACGAGGAGTATAATTGTGATTAAAAATTGAACGTAATTATAAAAGCTTGCAAAGTAATCAAGGGGCCTCCGGCTATTGCAATTAAAATCGCGAGGTATGCACGCGTGTACTGAGAGCATCTGTTAAGTCTCAACGAGCCTCTTCCGGATTTTATCAATACGAGTACAAAACTGTCGGAATATATATACGTTTCCGTTGAAAATGAACGTTCTCGCGATCATTGGAGTTTCATAAAATACTCGTCGAACAACTTAACAGTCCTGACTGACTGACTGACGTCTTCAGGCTCGCGCTGACGCTTATAACACACGTATATAGGTATATCATATACCTATATACACATTATACATAGGTATATGTATACACGCGTTCAACAAAGAGAAAAATACCAGCTCCTCTCTCTCTCTTTCTCTCTTTCCCTCCTCGCTCGGGCGCGTATGTGTGTGCGAACTGCAGAAATGCACACATGCAGTGGCGGACCGGGGAACCATCATCAACCAGGTAAGGCAGGTCAGTGACGTTATTTGCAAGAACCTTATACTACTCAACCTGCACCGCGCCTTGGTTGGACTAGCTAGCTCGTTCGTTTCTTAACGAGCGAAGAAGAACGTTCGTTCGTTCGTTCGTTCGTTCGTTCGTACGTTCGTCCGTCCGTCCGTCCGTCCGTCCGTCCATCCTTCTCCTCCTCTTCCTCCTCTTTGCAGTAGGTACCTACGGTAGTCCAAGCCGAGCGAGAAACGCGCTTTTAAAACATGGACGCTCGGTCTCTATCCTGAATTCCCTGTCCCGATGGGCACGAAAAGTCCTTGAGAATGTCAGCCATGACATTTCCAAGTGGTTTCGGACCCGAGTCTCGTCGTACTATACCTATAGTCTCTCGGGTTAAAACTCTAAAATTAGATATCATAACTCCGGCGGAAGTATCCTTCGCGCTTTATACGCCGCATAAAAGAAGAAGGAGAAGAAGAAAAATTGAGCTTCAGACAAACAAAAAACAAAAAAAAGAACAAATTTGTAAATTTTTTTTTTTTTTTTTTTTTTTTTTTACCATAGAATGAATCGAAGGACACTTTTTTTTTCGTGTGTTAACAGAAAAGTGAAGTGAAATTCTCGCATTTTCAAATACATACTGTAACGTACCTATACAGGTATATACGCATAACTTTCACACGGAGACTATGAATCAATCGCGTGATGCTGCAGCTGTCTAGTAAAACGGAATGGGTGGTTGGCAGAAGAGGACCCCAGTCAGTACCTACTCAATGGGAGGTATAACCTTCGGTTTTGACTGACAGCTCGGAAATAGCTGATGGCGAGATGGCGGGACGACCGAGAAACGGACGAGGGAATAGTAGTAGGTACGGCCTATGCACCATCCGATAGTATAAAGGCCTAGCGTCAAAGATAATAATTGTAGGAAGTGCTCGACGCGTTTATGCGCCGCGCGATATACATATATACGTATAGTATAATATATCTTTCAGAAAATCTTCTATAGAACATTTTTAACAGTGATATAGCTACCCGCAAATAATTGAATAATTTCGATGATTACTTTAGAACCTGTAATTCATTTCTCCGATTACTAATAATTCACGAATAAAAGATAATTTTCACAGCGTATGTATGCAATGCTGCAGATATCTAGATTCTATATAAAAGTATTCATGCCAGGATATATATGTCTGGGCGGTTACCTGCACAGTGCTTTCGAATTTCAATCAGGTTTGACGATTTTTTATGTATACCTATACCTACACCACGCGTGGAAGCTAGGAAGTCGCGTTTGATTAGAAATGTTCGCGAGACTCGCAAATGTGTCCGAAGGCGTCTCATAGTTCGACCGTAGGTTTTAATCCTCATGGTATATATAAAGGATTTTGATACAAAAAATTTTAGTACATGATATAAAACGAAATAAGCTCTGAATAAGAAAAATTTATACAGCTTTGGATCTGGGCAAAGTATGCAGAGGCAGGAACTACAACGTTGCTGTTGCATTAGGTGTATAGCGATACTACAAATAGGTATTAGGTATATACAAATGTATCGGCAAAAAGTTATCGAACCTTTAAACCTAAAAATAAAATCAAGTCAAATAATATATGCCTAGAACTTTTTGGCGTCGAACCAATTAGGTACCCGTTGCTCTCGGTGTTGTTAAAATACTACGTTTCTATTAGCATACTCTCGTATATCTTCTCGTTCACTTGTGAGCACAGATTTCGTATTTTTCGCTTTGCTCGCAAACTCACTCGACCACAGATTCCAGGTCGAGGCCCCTCGGGCACCTGATCAGCCTAGCCCAAAAAAAAAAGAAAAATTAAATCTCATTTTAATTGACGATATTACCGAATCGCTTTAATAGAAAAATTTGTATCAATTTTAACAATTTTCTGTTCTCTCGTCAAACTATACACGTATACAAATCGTAGCCGATGCTCGAAACCCCCGGTCCTTATCAAAAAATCCATACTACGAAATTGTCAATAATCAACGAACTGTCGTATACCGACACAGCATAGTTACCCGCTAAAAAACTGTTTAAAAGGTTCAAGTTTTGCCAAGTTTGGCAAACGTCGCGTCCGAGTAAAAGGCCGGTACATACGCACTCGCGCGGGACCGGTTCTGTATTTTCGCGAGAGGAGATCCTGCCTTCTCTCTACCTCGGCTTCCAGGGGTTCGCGAATAGGTGTGCCCCACCGCGGCCACACAGCACCAGCACAACGCAGCGCGGTTGTAGGTACCCAGTTGTGCTCTCTCCTGGTCCAATCTCTCCTCTCTCTCTCTCTCTCTCTCTTTCTTTCTTTCTCTCTTTAAGGCGACCCTCTCGACAAGGTTCGTCGTTGAGTGTATAGGTAATATAAAAGCGCGAGCGCGAGGAACTGGAACTGGTACAATTTCATCTTGGCGTACGGTGAAAAGCCGATTTTGTTTTTCATTAATTTTTTTCTCATTTTGTTTTAATACAGATTTATTTTTTTCCATTTTTTTTTTCTCTTCCACAGTTTGAGAGAAACCAACAATTTTTCTATACATCCGTTCTAGATTTCCGAATCATTTTATATATACGTCTTATTTTATTTATTCATATATAATATACCAAAAATTCTACATGTATAACATATATAAATCGTTTTTGCAATTTTACATTAAAACAACATGAAAATCTACTAAAATTCTCGTCTGCAGTGAGAAGAATCACTGTATACGTCTATATAATTCCTGTACAAAGAACGGTGCTGCAGTTAGCTAGTGAATAATTACCAGGAACGTTAATTAATCCAGTCTATAACGTGCACTCTGAGTTTATTAAGAGACTCCCTATTCTCCTTATCGCGGGTGAGAGAGAAAGAGAGGTGCAGGGTCCGCGCCTCAAGAACTTTGGCGAAACTTCGTAATCTCAAAACCTTTTGACTTATCAGTTCTGCACAGGTTGTATAAGTGATCCTTAAAATTTAACCTCGGAGAGAAGCGCGTTATACAGCTCTTCTAATATACCTACCCTCAGAATATCTCATTATTAAAATAATATTAACCAGCTAATCCTGCAGCAATTGATAACGAAAGACGTATAAAATAACGATTTAAACAATTCTTTTTTTCACACTTCTTTTTCTTTTTTTCTATCACAAACATAGATAGATTCTGAATAAAACATATAATCAATTGCAATATTTAAATGGATTTTAGCGTTGTCGTCGACACGCCGCACCGGCCGCGCCTACGTAGGTATGCTGATCTATACTTATTACTGCAGTACCTAGTCAATTCCAGTGTGGGTGCTCCTTATAATACGTCACGTTAATAAACAACCTCATATACGTATAAATGGGCAGGACCGTAGAAAGAACGGGTCGCCGACCCCTTGCGGGTGTTTTAATATTTATACTTTCGAACGTATACCTATATATACGCGTATATAATTGAATAATTATGGGTATATATATATATAACGTGTATCGCGACATTAATAATAATGATGATAATAATAACATAATGTGTTATATACAACTGCTAAAGATTCGCCACGACACGAATTTTGATACTTTTTTTTTTATTTTCAATCAAAAGTACGGATACGCTGCGGCAGAACGGAATAAGATACGACATTGAACTGTATAATATAAGTATATAAGAGAACGAAGAGAGATATAGGTATAAAGAAGATAGGAGTAAAAAAAAATATGATATACTTACACTGACTATAAGTACAGCCAGGAATCAGGAAGTACGCGCATAACGAATGGGTATATATGTTTCCATTTTGGTAAAGGTCGAAAATCCGACTCGCGGTCGGGCGGTGGCGGTGGCGGTTGCGATGGTGGAGGAATTGAGGAAAGTCGTCGCGTCGCCGCCACGCCATTGGGTATATTATATACATATACATGTATATATATATATATATATATATACATGTGTATATATACATACATGTGTATGTATATATACATTCGGCAGATAGGAAGACACCGAGTGTCGGTGTCAATTCCCATTTGGCACGCATTCCTTAATCGAGTCGAGCCACTTTGCACTTGCGCGATACGAACGTATGTAACGAACGTTCGTGTATATACAACTATAGTATAAGTATGCATTAAGCTCGCTATATACCCTACAGCCACCCCACCCGCCAACCATCGTTTGTTTTGATGACGCAATATGAAGACTGCCCAGTAGTAGTAGTCACAGTAGTAGTAGTAGTAGTAGTTTCCTTGAGATTTCATTAATCGGTTAACGAACGTACGGCTGCACGAAGTACGGTACGCTACAGTACATAAGTCGGTACGGATCACACACACAATCACATTAAATATCACCGCACACCGGGGTATGTTACAATCTTTAAATACACACAAATTCCTTCGTTTAAATATAGACGCAAAAAAAAAGAAAAAGAAAAAGAAAAAAAAATCCAAGAAACTGATTAAATGTGGGTGCTTTTACGTGATATTATATGTATGTGTACTGAATATACATCGTCGTATGAGAATTATATAGATAAAAGTACTAAATTTCATTTATCGCTTATATATTTATAAATAAGTTAAAAGACTTACCTGGGTGTGTTGACGATTGGCCGGCCCATCGCCCGCTGCTGGCGTTTCTCGTTGCTGGGAAGCCGCAGGTAATCTTGGTCGCCAAGAAGGAACAGATCCTTTGATATAATCATGTCCACTGTCTAGTCGCCGCCACACCGCGCTGTTTCTTTTCAATTCTTTACTCCTCTCTTCCACTTCCTTCTTCTCCTCCTACTACTACACTCCTTCCTCCTTCGCTCTGCTACGTTTACTTCCTCGCTATCTTACTGCTTACGACCTTCTCAACCCACTCCGTCCTGCCTGGCTGGCTGACTGACTGACTGACTGTCTGCAGTCTGCACCCTCTAGCAACCACTCCGATATAATCGGTCTGGCGCCGGTACAGATACCGGAAAACTTTCTTTACTCGCGATCCACCCGGTGACTACGGTGAGACAGATACAAGGTCTGTGGGTCGTCAAAACCAACACGAAAACAGCATAATGTCACAGAGTTTATATGGAGTTAAGAGTTCTATACCGAACTAGAGGGATGACGGACCCTACTTCGTTACTATATCTCGATACGATCTTGCGGAGTTATACATATATGTTTAGTTATGGTTTTTTTTTTTCAACTGTTTTACACCACGGTGTATAATACGTATAGTATACGATTATTTAAACACTTTATCAGCGGATTTATTACGGCTTTTTTCTACCCATAACTGTATGCGAAGTTTTGACTGAAAGATTGGGTATAAAATGTAAAATTTTTTTAAAATTTTTTTGTAAAATTGGTTTTTTTTTTTTTTTTATTTTTATAAATAGTATTAGCACCAAGTTATTTATAGAAAATCAGTGTGCGTTGGTACAGGTATTTATACAATAATTATTATTCTTATTATTTTTCTTCTTTATTTGACGATGGTAATGATTGAATTTATTTAAAATTATCGTTTAACATAGCACATATACGTGTGTATTGAGATAATAAATCGAAGAAATTTTGTATGCCTATAACAACGTACGTAGCGCGATATATCTGTTTGAATTTTAATTCTTGTCGTCTATCTTCATTTCATTTTATTTTATTTATTTATTTATTTATTTTCTCTTTTATTTGTCAAATTTTCAGCGAGCTCAGTAAGATATAATAACGAGAGATAAATAACGAAATGTTTACTCACGCATCCCCCCCCTTGCGGGTAAATAAATAAATATTAAAAGAAAAGAGAAAGAAAAACACTGGGTATTATACTACAAGCCGCGTAATTTCGACGCACGGGTTCAACAATCTGTGTCAAACAGCAAAGAACGGCGGGCGGGTACGAAATAAAAATACACACGGGGCCGGTCGTCGGTGTTGTTTAGGTTACGAATTTATTTAACACGGGGAACTCGAAGCCGCGTGAAATGTTTCACGCATGTGAAACTAGTGCGGTACTTAGTTAAGTTAGCAAAGTTAATAACTCGTTGCTCGACGTATGGTCTATGGCTATGGCTATGGCTATGGCTATGGCTATGGCTATGGCTATGGTATGGTTATCCTCTTGATTCAACTCTGGTCAGAGGCAGTGGGTACGTTACGCGACCGATGCACAGCAATATTCACTCGAGTGAGGCACTGCATAAGCTGCGGGTGCGCTAAGGCGCGAAGAAACACGCTCGTTCAACGATGATAACAGTGTTACCCTGGCATAGGGTCGCCTGTCACAGAGAAAAAACATCATCTCTAGTGTATAATGTGCATGGTGTTATAAGTTATTATCGTTTTGTCGAAATAAAAACTAATTCATTCGGTCAGTCCGAACGCGTCTAACGACCACTTTGCTGCGTTTTTTTTTTTTTTTTTTCTTTCTTTCTTTCTTTTCTTTCTATTGGCCACTCTTCGTTCCCTGTCCTTATCAGATAACAGACGATCTCCTTATTCTTATTCTTCTATACGAAATTCAATTTTATACTTTATATAAATTCATCTTTACGGCAGATATTTATTTGCATAGATAGATAATATTATATTATGTATACAGATATATATTTATTATATATGTATATATATATATATATATTTTTTTTTTTTTTGTTCTTTTTTTCTATGGTGCATAAAATATAGCGAGGTATTGTTTAATGCACGACACAAACGCGAGATACGAGATCTTTAGTCTCGTCTCGTCTCGTCTCGTTTCAGCTCGGTTTGTATAGCAGGAACGCGCTCGATCCTCGAGACAGAAGCGCACGCGACGCACGACTAGTGCGAACTGAGCGGCGCCGCGAGCTCGCGCCGCGGTGCGTCTCCGGTCCGAACCACCCGAAGTACAACCGAACCGAACCAACTCGCCCTTCCTCTCAAACTCCGGGAGCCGGCCTATCGGCTATCATTTGACCGCGGATACCGCGCGCGCGCCAGAATTTGTCCCTGTAACGAGGGACCCCCAAATCTGAATCCTAATCCCATAGGATTCGGAGGGGAACTTTTTGACGTTGAAATTTATCTGGGTTAGAAATTTTATGGGTTATTCATTATCCGGGAATAGATGAACGGTTGTAGTATGTAATTGAAAATCGACATAAGGATGGGCTTCACGTTCAAAACGTTGCATGCATAGTTTGAATAGTTTAGAGTCTCTCGATGATGGGTTAGACTGCGCCGCGCCGTTAGCCAAAGTTTAAACAATGCTAGTAGGGGGCCGCGCGGTCTGTGGATGCCAAATAACAAACACTATACTAGCGTTGATGCAGTTTGGGGATCGAGGAAACCCGTGGTACACAAGCCGAGAGTAGCCAAGTCCTCATTATTCGTGCCACGACGTTTATGCGTATGTAGGTATGGTTGTATGTACCTACATACGTTCCAAGCCTACCTCGAGACGTCAATCTTGTTTTTTGATTGTATGTAGCCGTTGCGTCGAGGGTCCAACCCGCTCAGTCGAACCGCACAGGCGTCTGGCACCACCGAATCGCCCCGAATTGCACCGAATAACCGGTACGGTACGTGACTCGACCGAATGCTAACTCAAAGCATGAAACGTACTTATCGCTATACGCTACGCCCGGCCCGTTCCCCTCTCGGACTCCAACTGTAGCCACTAAAAGCGAAAGATATCGCGCGACAATTTTTTTTTTTTTTTCAACTTCAATTTTTTTCACAAAAATATGATTTATCTCGGGGACAGAAGTCCATGTAACGGATAAATACTTGGATGACGAAGAAAATTATTTATTCATTTTTTTTTTTTTTATCAATAAATGAAAACAAATATGAGACAGGAAACGTAGAAACTTTATGATCGATCGTGATGACGAATTTTGTGAGAACGTAAATCAAGGTGTCTATTATTGTATTCAGTATGCATTATCAGCGTAGCGATTACCAGGAGCAAATTCCTTTCCTGAAAGAAAAGACCCCGATCATCGAATGCATGAGGTTACCCTTGTTCAAAAAGCAAAACATATTATGTTCGCGCGTATCGAACCGTAACGATACGATATGTGGATACGTCGATATACGCCTCCGTTATAGGGACATACATTATACCTATATCTGAATTACTACACTTGTATAGTTGTGAAAACAGCTGGTAATGGGGTAAAAGACCGGTAGAAATAATTGATAATTAATATCATCTACAGTGTATTCATTTGTTTATTCAATAATCGCAAAAGTCGCATGTAGGATAATTATACAGCTCGATATAAGCGGAAAAGGTTTTGACCCGCGCGTTTTGTAATGAAAATACTTCAATTCGCAGCCGCGATCACGTTGTTTATTTGAACTTGTATTAGATACTATTATAAGTATACATATATTAGTTAATATATGTTTGATAGAGTCACGAAAAGTCGACGAACTCTGACGAGTTTCGCCCGCCCCGCTCGATATCTCGCAATTTATTTAGCAGTCATTTCGTGAGCAATTACAAAACGAGATTGCTAGAGACTCCACAGTGCGAGATACTGGGTTATGTATGTCCGAGATAGACGATAAACACTGCTAATTAGAGAGCCTTTTAAATGAAAAGTAATTTCGCAATGAAGCGGACATGAAAGCCTCCGCGTCTACGTACAAACAGCGTCAGGCGAACGGCGTGTACTCTCCGTTATACATACGTTTATATACCTACTACACATATCTCGCCACTTGCCCGGTGCAGGAAAATCCGAAGGTGTATAACGACACACACAAGCGTTACCATCGTTCTGCAGAAACGTTCATTTGTATGTATATAATGACTAATGAGTGTGTAAATTTGTGTACAGTATACATTTATACGTATGTACAATCTGTGTATGTACGCAGCTATATAGATTCTTGAGAAACGCATATATAGCTATATAATGTACGGCGTTGCTGCTGCTGCTGCTGTTGCTGCTGCTGCTGCTGCTGCTGCTGCTGCACGCACGTATATTTACATACATCTAAGAGCAGATAGATTATGTACCTACAAACTTATACCATACGTTAAAGTAAGGATTGGCATCGTGTTTTCTTTCCCGTAGGCTTTCTCGCGGTGCATCTTGGGTCGGCCAACCCTCGCGTGTCCCACATCGCGAGCTATCTCGTCCTCGAACCTATATACCTATGCAATGTTTAACTGCATCAATATCTATACACATCAATATTATATATATATATATGTTTGTGCAGAAACTACTATATACTACACCTTACGTAATCACGGTTCACGTGTCAGTGAATAAATAAACAAAGTATAATATTGAACGAAAAAAACAAGAAAAAAAAACCAAATGCGTCCGGAATTGGTGCATGTAATTGGAAAATGGCCGCTCGCTTTATTATAATTACTAATAAAAATCATTGAAACGAACGACGCGAACTTTATGCGATTAAACCTCTCGGTGTAGGAATTAGGTAGGTATGAAAAAATGACTAATTATGAAGATAAATAACTCCCTCAATTATCTATTCGGCCTCTGTAAAGATCAAGGTTCATTTAATGCCGGTTAAATACTTGTATATCTTACCTGTACAAACCCTAGAAGAAAAAATTCAGACATACCGCGGTGTGCATTGATACCGGAGAAGACCTCCTTGGATAAAATAGCCGTACCATAATTATTGTTCGACAACTTCTTTCCTGCAACTGCATGTGCAGCAGTCGCGCGGTATAATGCGCAACTATAAACGATCGTATAGTTGGTAATGATACATGTATACATATATACATCCGTACCTTGCACACATCGATCTGTACCCATCCGTGTCCTATATCTATCGATACTTACTTGCTTGCTTATACTTGCTTACTTACTCATATCACATAGCTATACGTTGCTTGATCGGGAAAAAAAAAAGTGTATCACGTTCGGCAGTATGTTGTGTTTTGTACCTACGCGCAAAGAAGCACGTCCTTAAAATAGACGTGACAGTGGCCGGCAACAAAGGGCTTGCATTGCCTCGTTTGACCCACAAATCGGAAACTAACTCCTTTCGATATGTAGGTACTTAGTTTGGAATTAGAGTTAAGCCGACTGTGTAGACGATACATGTGTGTAGGTATATGTAGGTACTACGTATGTACGTGCATACATATATACGTACGTGTTTGTAATGTTTGTTGCGCCGTTTCGTACTAAGTTTATACCTGAAGCCTACCTACTCCCTAGACGGAGTAGACCGGCGAGATCTCTTGTTGGTCGATTTTCATCCTTATAACAATGCTAATTAGCGTTGGCCTCGCAAACACAGACGACGTTGTCGGTATATCTCGAGAGTACGAATGTCCGTTGTAGGATTAATGGGAGAATATCAACGGCAACATCTTCTATGGCGGTGCGATTCGTTTTAACACGCTGGGGAATTCAGGGAACCTTTTTTTTCTCTTTTCTCCTCTTCTTCTTCCCGCGAGATAATAAACACGGGTTTAACGTGCGTGTATATACAATACGCGGTCTTAGAGTATATTTTTACATATCTTTGAGCAAAACGAAATTTTCTATGCACAGCAGTTCAGCTCGGAGACTCGAAAGCGTTAAAAGTTCAAAGTTGACAAAATTATTAGATAAGACGAGTTTCGATGCGGATAAATCTGAGAAAAAAATGTTCATTCTTACCGTAATATTATTCGATCTGCTGCAGGTATAAATTTCATACATATTTTACTCTGCTCCATTGCATTGTCGCGGGTCTTTGAACCTCGAGTGAAAATGAGCGCATCTTTCAACAACCGTCGCTATTTAAATGAATGACTCCTACTCCTACTCGGTACCTATTCCCATACTCCTACTCCTACTTTCAAACACTGTTGCACTTATAGCAGTTAGTGCTAGGCTTCACCGCGGTCAACTCACGGACCAACGACCAACGGGCGACTCGTTGATTTCCAATGCACTCCACGACCAGGACGTTGGGTTTCTCCGACAAACGCAATTCACAATGGACAATGATCCAATCATCCGAAGAGTTTCAGTCCCCGTTTCCTACGCCACTCCTCTACTCGTCAAATTTCTCATTTGTATAATATTCGAGCGTATAACTATGCTGTAGAAATATATATACGTCTGAAGACAATGAGTCAGCAAAACGGTACGATATACCCGCCTGAATTGCATCGTCTATGATATAGTATTTAAATTGTTTATTACTTCTTATTAATTAAATGTTATATAGTCAAGCGTTTGACTCGCACGAGGCGTTAATCGATCGGTATAAATGATTAAGATCGATGCAGATATATTTATTGATTTTTAATTAGCGAAAAAATTATAATTCGGCTTTCACCTTCGCGAAGAGAAGCCGTTCGGTTGAATCGAGAACGGTTTTGATGTTTTGGTGTTTCAGTAATATTGAACATACACGTGACAAACGGGAACACGGCCCCGAGCTCTCGGTAGTTAACTCTTAGCTACCAGAGGTTGCTGCAGTGTTAACGTATACACTATAAGATTGCTGGATCGGTGGCGGATGTAAATTGCTCTTAATTATGCTAAGTCTCTAATCCCAGTCTAACACTGCTCGCCTTTCTGTGTCTTCCAGTTCCTCGAGGGGCATGGATCAGAAAGAGAAGAATAATAAACTGAAAAAAATAAAAAATAAAAATTACCTTAACGATCATCTAGTTATTTATCAGAGCGTGCGAATGTGCGTGCCAATTCCACCGAGACGTACGTATGTATGTATGTATGTACGTCTAAACAAACTTCTCTGTTTAACAGTTACATAAGTTAAAAACCGTCATAAGTATCGTAGCAATTATATGATCGTTGTCTCAATTTGACCGAACATTCCGTTTAATTTTAATTTTTTTTTTATTTTTAATTATTCTTATTCGGTATTCCGTTCACAAAAACCGATCTTACAGACACGTGACAATTCTTTTACGCATAGCGATGTATTCACCTATATATACACGTCGTGAAATTACGTAATAACTATAGACTATAGTACTAGTGCGAGTCACGTATAGGTATATGTATGCTGCAGCGTATATACGTAGCTGGTATATTTATTGTTGTAATAACGTGAGAGGCACGCGTTTGTTCAGTGAATTGTACTGAAATTGATTAATAATGCGTTATTGGTTAAGAACTTTATACGGTTCGTGTGCCATTCGCGTGGGTGTTAAACTCTGCAGTATAGAGAGTGACTTCCACGCTTCGGATATAGTCCTGGTAACCCAGTAACCGATAAGAACCTGGTGTTGTCGTATGGAGGCACCTTATACCTCGCTTTACACACTTATCTATACTATATACGATGTTATGTGCACAGCAGCTAGTGGAGGATACGAACGAACGAGTTGACGAACTATCAAGTGTTTAAATCAATATAAAGCAGTAATTTCGGGCGATTATTGTATATTTCGTGTTGATCTCTGGTTGAGATTTGCATTCAATTAGATTAAAGAAGAATTCCTGTATACGAAGATTTGCGAAAAATAGATAAATTATAGATATAGGAAAAGAAAAAAAAAAAAAAACAGGATCTAAATTGAAAAAGTATAACTAAGAAATAAGAATTATAAACGTTTTGCGCACGACAAGCGCATCTTATACGCCTTTATATGTGGATATTTTTTGTGCATTTACGTGTAGCTAATACTGGCAAAGGTCCGGTACATACACGAACGGGTTATTGGCGGTTAGATCGACTCGACGCATCGGCGTCGGCTCTCGGGTTATCCGCGCTGCAGAAGCCACTCAGGATGCACGACGCTGCGCAGGAAATGCAATTATCGTACCTCCCTTCCCCTGATCAAGCCTGTGTGCATCGTCCCCGCAGGGTTCGCAGGTCCCGCGATACCTCCCGGCCCTCTTCTTCGCGCGTTTGTCCCGTGAGCAGTTTGCTGTTTTTTTTGTGTTTATTTATTTTTTTTCCCTTCAATTCTGTCTCAACTATAGGTATATTTCTTTTTCTCTCTCGCGTTGCATTGCAGAAGTTTGGTCTTCGGCACCGCGAACAAGGATACATATAGGTAGCTGTAAAGGTAGAGGTAGATACTCGCGCCTCACTATATGTATTTCCTCGCTCGGCTCACACACAGGAAACATTATCCACCGCGTTCTAACAATAATTATCATCGCTATGTATGTATAACTCACGCGAGAGTTGTTGTTTGTCTCACGCACCGATCCCGCTCCTTAAGCAAAAGAGGTATAAATATATGTATATACAACACGTATACATATATGTATATCTAGGTATGTATATATACTTATATTGTATATCGACGCGTACGTAATGCCGTATTATACGTAGTACTACATACGTACATACATATACCTATACGTAGCCTGGTTCAACGCTCTCTAGAACCTTGTTGTCCTTTCGCAACTTTACTGCTGCACTGCAGGATGGTATATGGTGCGCGCAAGGAACCCTCGAGGTCGCGGCTTATCGACGACAGGAAGTACATGTATGTAAAATACATACATAGATGTACGTACCTACGTATATACATATACAACTCGCTCTTACTTTAGGACTGGTATAACTTAATACGCTCGGCGGATGATCGAAGCCGCGATACTATAATATGTATATGTAAGAAATACGAGTTGACGTATGATATAGAGTATGGAGTGTAACGATTGTGGCTAATAAACTGCTCAACTATACTATATACCACACTGTATCTGGTGGAAAAAAGGTTAACGACCTTTTTATCAATGGATGTCATCCGCAGTCAATCAAACATATATAAGTCTGCTAACAAATATGGCCATCGGCAGATGGCTTGTGCCTTACAGTAGGTAATCTATATTTGGATTAAAGATGATCTCTCTTGGATGTGTCGATGTTACTTCAATTTATGCATACCTACCTTTGATCGGATTCGTTGACAAAGACATTTTTTATTTTTTTTTTAAATCATCGTTTTTGGCAAGTTGGATGGACAAAATAAAAGGAATTCACTGAACACAAAGAATAAAAATAAAAAGAAACGCATAAACTCAATTTTCTAATCACGAAATTATAGCTGTAAATAACTAATGTATGCTAAGAAATTTCGTATACATAGAATGTATCAAGTTTCTTCTATGAATTCGGCGAATACAAAATAGAAACAGTTCCACCTTAATGGGAATAATTTATTATACCGGCACCAAGAAATTTAGAGATATGTAGTTTTATGCGTGCGTATATTTTTGATAGCAGTTCGTTTCTGCGCTCATTCGAATACATCGGAATTTAGTTTTGTCGTGATGAAACTTCGCGCCGATATCGATGCAGTAATAATGATGATAATCGAATGCGGTTATTATATGGTTTATATTTCGTTTTTGCATGGTTCGTCGAAGGGGGATAGGGAAAAGTTATTCATAATTTCTATTTCTCATATACGAGCCAGCCATTGTTTGTAATAAAGTAATTTATAAGGGGTGGAATTTGAGGCTGTGTGACTTATAAGTAAGCAGTAGTCACTGCGACTAATACTCATAGTCAGTCACAGTGAACTCACCGGTAAATGAAATGAAAAGAAAATAAAATAAATAAATAAAATAATAAGAAATAAAACAAACACAAAAAATAAACAATTCAAAAATAAAAAAATCATACGCGATCGGAAATACAATTGCAAATCAGTTAGTCAGATCAGGTAGGAAGTCCGCATGTTTGAGGCTCGTATTGCATTAATTAAATATGCTCTCTGAACATAAATTCTACCATGTCTTTGAACAACAATGAAATTTATTAGGATATTGTTCCCATCGAATTGTCACTTTTACTTTTAATCGAATCGAATCTGATCGAATCGATGCGAGGATGTCTTGAGTAAGAAAAAAACAAATAAAAAAAAAAAAAAATCAAGAACAAATCAGGAGGTTGGTTCGGGTTTCCAAGTAGAAAATAAACTTCAGTTTTTATTCGACACCAAACTATTCAACGTTTATGCCAATGCTGTATTTTAAACATTCCGAAAAATTTGTGATTACAGATTTTTCGTATTTTAGACTTGAGAGTATAATTGGGTATCTAACATCAGATTATTTATTAGCAATATATAATGAAGACGGATTATTATAGTTTCAAGATAAGCATAATAATTTATGAAAAAATAGTCAAATTTGAGTTCACTTACAAAAATCCTGCTAATCCAATCAAATCTTTTTTTAAATAATTTTTGTCGGATAAATTGAAATAATTCATTCTATTCGGTCAAGAGTTAAAAAATAAAAAAACAACGAAATTTTGCAAGAAGATAATTTTCTAGATTAAATTCTGTCGCTAAATTATTCGATACGCGATTTATCTGCAATAGCAAACCGTCATGTGAAAATAAAAAAAAAAAAAACTACTTAAAAATTTTATACTGAATTTGAAAAAATATTCACGTCTGTACTACTGGTTAAACAGTATAACTATAAAAAAATAATAATAATAATAATAATAATATTCACAAATGAATTTAAACAATTATCGGTACTCGTTTTTATATCAATCGGAATCTGAGTACGTGTCGTTAGGAAATCCGACATGATACATTCGAGATTCTAGTCCCATTTCCTCATCACCTTCAGAGACAAGCTCGATCATACCTCTGAAATAGAAAATTTTATGCAGTGGCAAAAAATCTGCATAGGTCTACGATATATCGAACTGTTGTACTACGTATTAGGGGGGGTATGTATACTGTAAATAGATTGAACAGAAAGACATGGAAGTTAAGGAAAGTTAATAAAGAATTAAACAAATTTTAACACTCACTTCAGCACTGCTCCTTCGTCCCTGTCCCAATTTATTGTACCTGGATGAGTAATTTTATACCCTAACAACCATTCCAGCTTAGCGCGTAATTTCTACACAAAATAAAAAAACGATTATGAATAGATTACCTTTGGTTCATGGAGATTAAAGCGGATATACCTAATTCGACTTCAAATTTTTGGATTTATTAATTTATCGATTCAGATAATTTTTGTTAAGATTAGTTTGGAGATTAGAAAATTGAAGAAATGTCTTACCCTGACAATGTAGGCTGTTTCTGGTTCGCATAAAAAGCTAAGAGCACCGGGTAGTGTTATAACACATTTGCCATTCTGTTCTCCTATACAAAAAAAAAAAAATTTTAATCACATAAAAATTTTACTCTTAGTTATTGGTTCTTACCTATTTTGCTATTTGGACCAGCAAATATCAACCCCATTGGACTAATACTTGTAGTATCGTGTAGATAAATAGCCGAAGATAATTGTTTTGTATAGTAAACCAAGTAAGGACTCGGAAATGATGGACATTTTTCGTTTATGCTCGAAGGGTGTAACACGACTTTACCATCTTGCGGAGTTACTGCCTTTACACCGAATTTATGACGTGATCTGCATAAAAAGTAAATAAATAAACTGTTTGTTAAATTATTGTCATTATGCAAAGATTGACGTTCAATTTTAACTATAATAGATCTTTATTCACCAACATTTGATCCTATCGTAAGATGCGGTGACAAAAAACCTATATGATAGTAGTTTAAATTTAACTATTGTCTCAGCCTTGTCATCCAAGAATGTCAAACTAAAGCCTTGCCAAAACTGAAAAAATTTATAACACACAGCGTAAATTTCTAGCGGACAATGACTTACTTGACTATAGCAACGTTGGGATAGAGACCAGCGGATACAACAGCTTTGACTAGTGCCAGATTGTGAGAATTTCTGTTAGCACGTTCATCGCTAGGATTAGTACTGTGAAGAAAGTTCATTTCGCATAGATATTTTGCAAATTGACTCTTCATATCTGTCAAAAGTTTGAGAGTATTCCAAGAGAGAAAATATTGTCTACAAAAATATCCAGGAGATCCTCTGCTCTTGGCTTCTTCAAACCTTCTAAGAGCCTCTGCAAGGGCTATGTGATCGCTGAACTGTCCTAAACCCAATTCTAATTTTCGTCTATTAGCTTCTGCCTCTTTTCCCAAAGGGCAATAAAATGCGTCTTTGTATGTCAGACTAGCAGCTATCGAGAAAACCGGCTCAACGCAAGAGAAAATTGCTCCCAGTATTATCATTTTTCCTGAAAATAGGTTTCTGTTATTCAAATCTTGAATCAAGATGCATTAGAACATATTCAAATCACCTGTTCTAGGATCAAGCGGTAATTTGGCCAAATGATAACCCAGGGGCGTTAATTGTTCATCTTCGTCGATAGCATTCAACGTCATAAGTAGCTGGAGAGATAGTTCAACGGCTTTTGCGTTTGGTGGATCGATAACACTGGCTAAGAACGGCCTTATTTTACCAAGTTGTAAAATTTTAGCTTGTAATATTACTTCCTCTAATCTTGTTCTCAACATTTCTGGCAAAGGGTATTCGTCAAGCATCATTTCTCTCGCTTTTGTAAATAAATGATAGCATTTTCCAGGCTGAACTCTGTTAAGTAAACAGGGAAATAATTTTCAATTATAATTTGACTTGGTACTTTACAGTTTCAGTTATTCTTAGTTTAGAGTTATTCAACTTGCCTTCCAGCTCTTCCACGTCTTTGTTTAGAATTAGCAAGAGAAACTGGTTCCGCTAATAAAGTTTCAATATTGTTCTCAGTGTCGAATTTTTTCAATTTCATTTTTCCTGAATCTATAACAAAGACCACGTCATCTATTGTTATAGACGTTTCAGCTATCGAGGTTGCGATTATTATCTTTCTTATTCCATCGGGAGGTCTTTCAAAGACAAGTTTTTGATCCACGGTAGGCAGACGTGAATGTAGAGGGTAAATTATGTACCTATCTGTAACGGAAATTAATTTTTTTATTGAAAGCAAGCTAATAAATAAAGGCATTTGTATTTTTAATTGCAATATACTCCTGTTATTACTTTGTCGATATTCTCCAGATTCAAGAAACATTTTTGTCAACTTTGTGATATCTGTCATTCCTGGTAAGAATATCAAAATTGCACCAGGTCCTTCATTTCTACATATAAACTGCACTAGTTCCGCGATAAGTTCGATCGACAACTCTTCGCTTTTTGGATTCCTAAGCTGGTCGATAACGAATTGTGGATATTTTCTCTGCATTGAAAAACAAATTGTTCTTAATACTTGATACATGATTGAAAAATATTCAACGCTAAGCTTAGTTGACGAACTATTTCAATTGTATTTAAGGTACCTGCCTCAGACTCTATATGCCGTAAATACGGTTGAATAAAATCTGCAAAATCGTCAGTTTTTTTTTGCTGATTTTTGTATCGTTTCAAATGCTTTCTGTAATTATTTGGCATCTCAGGAGCTGGTGGGAATCGAAATCTGAAATTAATTGTTTATGAAATTCTTCGATGTTATTGCATGTCATTCGTCAAGCTCAGATTAGAAATTAGTTTTATTCATAATACCGAGTAAACTGGAGTACATCTTCCAAATAATAATCCTGCACAGGAAATGTGAAGCCTGGTATATGAATGTTTGGGCAGTTATTGTAATACTTGGAAAATTGATCCGAATTAAGCGTAGCACTCATCAGAATAACTTTCAGATCAGGCCTCTGGAATAATCGGGAATTAATATCACATTCAGAAAAATTCTATTTCCCACGGTTTTCAGTCGATATTCTATCTTTTCATAAATCTTACTCTAGGAATGATCTGTTTCAACAAAGTGATAATAAAATCACTCTCTGTACTTCGTTCGTGAATTTCGTCAAGTATTAAATGCGACCAATCTGTTAAAGCCGGATTACCGTGAAGAAATTGCAACAACATTCCGGTAGTGCAAAACAATATGCTCCCATGATCTCGGCACAATTCTCTAGATAAAAAAAGGACAAATTTTGTTTTACAATCAGCTCCAGAATAAATTCTTCCTGACTTTAATGTATCGAGTTGTAATTACTTTTCGAGTCTAATTTGATATCCAACGGAATTTCCAAGCCTTTCTGCCCTCTCGGCAGCAACTCTTTCAGCGACGGTTATCGCCGATATTCTTCTCGGTTGTGTGCAAATGATTTTAGTTATGCTACCATTTCCGCGTTCTAATTGATCATCAAGAATGAATTGGGCAACCTGCGTCGTTTTACCACAACCTGTAATGATAAACAAGGATCACACATTGATGGAATATCAATTTAAGTAATCAAAAGGCTTACCAGTTTCACCGCTGATTACAACGACTTGATTTTTATCTAAAAGTTCTAAAATTTGATGCTTCATTTTAAACGCAGGAAGTTTTTCCCTGAATTTCAGCATTTTTTGATAACCCGATGACGACACTCTATCTTCATGTTCTTCAAGCACTTTGAGATCGATAGAACTGTTCCTTACTAGCTTGGACGGAGTGGATATAGACTTTGTAAGATTTTGTTGTATATCTCCTGACACAATTTCCAAGAATGTCTTTTTGAAATGTGAATCGTCAATGTGATTGTATCTATCTATCAATTTGCTGTCTATTCCGTCGTATCTTTCTGACCCAGACCAAGGCCTGGAATCTGTACTTTTCATTGATTCGAGTAGATTTTTTATTTTTTGTTCGGTACGAGGATTCAATCTAATTGCATGTGTTGCTCGCTGTGGATCTCGGGAAGAAGATTGATGCTTTTTCTTGTAATAAAGCCCGATTTCTTTTCCTTTTAAACCCGGAGGATGACCGCCTCGCCCTCTACCCCGTCCTCTTTGAGACGAACCACGGCTATGTCTATCTCCTGTTTGAGTTTCATGACTGGGACCGTCTATATACAAAAATGGAGTATTATTAGGTCAATAAAGAGAATGATTGTATGAAAATAAGAATTGGATCACGCGGTAGTTCTTGTTTCTGATAATACAAAGGATGGTAATTGTGATAATTGTATATTACACAAAGAAATCACACCAACATTACATAGATTATGATTAAATACTGGTTAGCCAGCTGCTAAGAGTTGTTATACTTTGTGGCAGCTTACAAAGAATAATGTTGAAGAATAATATTTATAATAAATAGTCTCAATTTGTTTATGTTATATTTTTTTTATTTTATTTATTGTTGTTCATTATATAAGGGCACTTAAATTATTATAAAATAAACGACAGATAATAAATGACGAAGTATTCTCTAGCGTGAAATATAAATAATAAACTAAATATGGGACTTGTGATATTGTTGAGAAGGCTGTCAAAAATTGACAAACAAATTTTGGAAAATTACAATTTCAACTGACAACTGAATATACATTTGCACGACGTTTATCGATCGGCAAATCAAAATGAAATTGTGAAATTATCGTAGCGTATATAAATATGATAATGTGTACAGTACAAATTATATAAAGAAAGAATGTGTGGAAGTAATTGTCAGGATAAATATAACCTATAAATACTTGTCAAACGTGAAACATACCACGAGTATCATCGGAATAGTCTCTTTGATGATAAGAACCATATGTATTTCTTGATCCACGTCCATAGCGATGAGACATCTTCTACATCTGCAATAAATACTGTTTTTTTTTTTCTAAATACGGTTGTCGTTGTGTTGCATTGGACGATTTTTGTACACTATACAAGTACAAGCACGACAGGTGCTAGTCAAGAATGGTGAAGACAGTTCATCGTGAATTTTACTTACGTAGTTGACAGTGTCATATTATGAGCAAGAATATTTCGTAATGGATTGAAATATCGTTTCTAAAATTTTATTTTATTGTCTAATTTTATTTTATTTTTAACAATCGTTAACCTAGATATGTTTCGAGCTGAATATATCGATCTAAGGAGGGTCTTTTGACTTTGAAATTATTATGTTTACAGACGACTTCCGCACATAGCAAAACATCTCTTTTTCCGGTTCTTTTGACGGTAGTCGGAACTCGTACAAAATGGTAAGAATCGTAATCGTGTATTTCAGATGAAATCGGTTAAAAATATAACAAACGTTGCTAATTATCGTCTAATTCATACATTTATCTATTAAATTACATTCATATTCTATTTAAAAATTGACGGATTCACAAGTTCCGATTAGTGTGAAATTTTTGTTAGGTTAGGGATAATTCATATGTGGTTATGTGACATCAATAATCATATTTTCAAACGAATAACAATCTTAGATACGTCCAATACGATGATCAGTGTATAAAAGTGATCACAGTGATTCGACAGAAATTTTTATCATCAATTTCTCTAATATATTCCAACAATTTTACTTTCAATATTCCGTAAACTACCTACAAGCCAGTTATGACTAGATCGAATTTATACAACAAACACATGGTCTAATAAAAACCTGCCAAAGGCATAACTACGGATGAAATTTGATTCAAACAAACGTTCGGAATAATAACATTCGATCTATGCTGTAAGTTTTAAAATAAAGATAGTTTATCAATCTCTGTGTTCCAGGCCAAGCGTACGAAAAAGGTTGGAATCACCGGGAAATATGGTACCCGTTATGGTGCCTCCCTAAGAAAAATGGTCAAAAAAATGGAAATCACACAGCACAGTAAATACACGTGCACGTTCTGCGGCAAGGTAGGTGAACCCGCCATGATAACATTTTTTTTTAATTGCACGCGTGTAGCGTAGTACGCGCGTTAGAAGCGAAACTTTTCGCATTTGTAAGGAACACCCTATATATTGATTCTGTCATTGGCAAGGAATGCCCTATGTATAGATTATATATTATAGTCTGAAGTCTTGAGAGACGTATAAATATATAAACTTTTCTGTCGCAATTTCGTTACATGTAAGATTCATTCTACGACTTCCACACGATGTAAAGTTTCACTTCAAAAATTACAAACCAACAAAGATGTGAGATGTAAAAAATTCTGAATCACTTAATAAATTAAAAAACTAATGTAATTTTCTTCACTGCAAGTTTTGAAATAATCCAAAAGTCTTATCTTGATAACGTTCGATTGAATCCAAGATGTATTGATAAACTTGATTATTTTTTTACAGGATGCCATGAAGCGCAGCGTCGTCGGTATCTGGTCCTGCAAACGATGCAAGAGGACTGTAGCCGGTGGTGCCTGGGTTTATTCCACAACAGCAGCTGCCTCGGTTAGGTCGGCTGTCCGTCGTCTGCGTGAAGTAAAGGAACAGTAAATTTAATCAATAAACATCTATTCCAACCAATATTTTTGCCTCAAGTTCATTGAAGTTATCACACACACCTTTCCTCAGACAATAGCATTCAATTAATGGAATACTATTACCTTGGGCTCAGAGCAATTTAAATTCGAAATGCCCCAGACAGTGGTATATAAATACAGAAAAGCAACATGTATGTGTTGTTGCAATGTAAAAATAACAAAAATTATTGGGGTAACATCTGTAAGATTTTGTCTAAATAAACCAATGTCAATCTGAGTAGCCAGTTTTTTCTTTCCTTCATATTAAATCATGCAAAAGATGAATTAGTTGAGGTACTGAAGTAATTTTACTTAATTTATTTTTCTCATTTTTTTGTATTTACATATTTCACTATCTCCAATACCACACAGAAATTCAGAGTACCCAGTGTAAATTGGGTGTTGGTTCGGGATTTAGGAAATTGGGTTAGATAATTCGAGTTCTTTTTTTTCCAATAAAAAGAACAAGTTAATTTGTAACAAAGATTTGTATTTAATTCATGGATATTTTTCAACTCTACAAGCAATGGATAATTTATAATAATAGTATATTATGTATAGCAAAAACTTGAGTGGATTTAAATGAAGGAAGATCTTTGTACGTGTTCTGAAATGGAACGTACTGTAATGAAGGTAATTTTGTGAATTGATTTAGTTACCCGTTACACCTCGACACACTTTACCTGACTCAACTTCGAGCTACGAAATGTAAAAAATAATCTAAAAATATGTTGCACTTTAAAAAATGGTATACAATGCAAATGGCTAATAACCAGACATTCACTTTTTTGAATATCAATCCGAAAGTTTCATACATCTCAATTAAAGGCTAACGAACCTTAAGAAATAGTCAAATTTATTGCTCATAAAATTGTACAACTAAAGAGACATCAATTTGATTCTTATTTATATAAAATACAATCCGTAATACAAACTGAAGTGAATGATGCATAGTATAGACTCAATTTGGTACACAGATTCGAATACCACGTCGTTCTAATGTTGCTTATTGATGGCCCACTATTGTACAGGTATGTTGTTAAAATTTAATGTCAATAAATATATTAGTTTCAGAAATTTAGGAATATTAATTTATTATAATTTCATAATAAGTATTATTTTATGACGTTAATCTTGGATGATAAAGGGTCTAAAATTTCTATATTCTTAATGAACTACAGTATGATGGAAATATAATACAAATTAATGAATTCTAGGAGACTTCGTACAAGCACAGCACTTATTGTTAAAGTACATATTTTTAAATCTTACAATACTACATATCGATAAGTAGTAGATTGATTTATTATAAATGAAACATTGTCAAGATATTGTAGTAAAAATATTGTTCATAATCTCTAAGTTAAATAACTCTCTCTCTTTTCGTGGGGGAATTAGGATGTAAGTTACATACCGTTTAATTACATATTTACTAAAAAAAACTAAAACGTCTTCAAAGGGCCATCAATCGGCGGTGTTTAAGGACAAAACAATTCCTTGTTCAAGGGGGGTCTCAATAAATTTAAAATGGCAATATAAAATGATGACCTTTATATAGATTGCCACTACATAATTACCTACTACAAATTATGCGTAGGTACAGATTATTATTGATTAATAAAAGTTTTGTTACTAGACATTCTTTCTAACTATAACATATTATAACTCAATTCTGGGGCTGTACAAAAATAAATACTGCAGTCTTAAAAACAACGTGTTAAATATATTCAAGCTGTAAATTGTAAACTGTTGCACCATCACCATAATTATTGAAGAATTTATTGTGCTACATAGATCATTCTTAAACATTGCTATTTTAGAATGAATAGATTTTTATTAACAAGAATCGAAATCATACGCGAAGGTATTTGTAAGATGAATGTGTACATACATACGTGATATACTTTCAATTATTATTGCCAATTTGGAAACTGTTCGTTCGCCCGATCACTAAAATGTATCATGAATGTTACATACATACCTAGTATATTGGAATTTTACATAAGTACAAAAAGTGTGTAACTATTTAACTAGAAGAGAAATGAGATTTCATTACTGAAAATACAACGTTATTATCAATCGATCGTCGTTAACGATCTATGTCAAGCTCTAGATTTTAGAAGAAGAACCCTGGGTGCGTGTTTTTGGATATCATCGAATGCAAATTACTATAGAGATTTCATTGATTATTGATACAAAGCTCCAGACATCTTCTCCTACACTATAACAAACAGTACTTAAATGTACTTCCTAACAAGTCATTACGTAACTTGTGCTCCAATGTCTGATCGAAGACAACTGCGACAGTTACATACGTGTTTTATCGCATCCATTCAAAAATCAATCGGACAGAACTAACAAACATCTTCATTGCACTCATCCCAAACAAACAAATATGTCTCATTTAATCTCTATGTCAACAATTATTTATTTATAACAGTTGTCTGATATGCTTTATCTTCTGCCTAATAAAAGATTTATTCAATCGTACTGCCTGCACACATGTAACCGATTATCGCCGACGCCGAAAACGCATCGACATCAATTTTGTTATCATTTTTCGGTCAAATTAGTAAGGCATACCGTAAAAAATGGCAGTAATGCATCACTGCTATAAACACTAAATAAGCCCTAGAAGATTTATCAACTCTTACATTCGTCTGGGATAGGACGAAGGAAAGAGTTAATTAAAAACTATAGTCCATTTCATTATTATTCAACGGTGTAACTGAGTCACTATTGGCTTGCGACCCTTATAAAAGCCACGATAGCTTGTCTTATGCTATCAATTTAAAAAGCTCTCTTCGAGTATTCATTCTTCATGTCATAATTTAGTAGATTGATCAACAAGTATTGCGTGTAATTATTAGTGTCAGTTGCTGCCTGGTATTAGCTGGCTTGCCATTTAAATTTACTCTGCATTATCCACTTCTGACCAGCGTTGTGAGATTCACATGTAACAAGTACAGGCTGCAGTGCGTCTCCTGGTCGAGGTTTTGACAAACAATATCCAGTATTTGTATGTTTTATCAATTTTGTCTGAAACAATTAACAATTCATTTATTCAGAGTTTATTAGACCGGAAATAAAAAAGAGATACATAATATTCAAATGGGAAACAAACCTCGTCATTATAAACCCATGCTTGATTGCCTCCCATTCCATGGCAACGGACAATCTTTACGGGGCCCTGTGGGCTAGCTGCATCAAGGCACATGTCGTCCGACATTATTTGCTGCCTTTTTGTGTAGGCAAATACCTATAACATACAAAAATTGGTAAAAATTAAATCTTTGTTCTAGAGAAAAAGAATTTTACAGCTCATAAAGAACCCAATTAATTGAAAATTAGTATTGGAACAGACCTGGTTACCACCAAGACCATGGCAGTAGCTGATACCAACGTTTTCGCCAGTTCTTCTACCCATAGTATCGAGGCAATTTCCGGACTCAACATTTTTTACATCTCCCAAGTAGTAATAATCAAGGGGCATAGGAGATTCTGGGTAGATGTTCTCAAGATACCAGCGGAAGCTTTTGCAACCAAGATTTTCCCTTAGTTTAACACGTTCAGAAACATCACCGACGGTCACGCTGCGAGCACCTGAAATACGTGATATGAGCATTATGATAAAACTGTTCGTTGTGATAAATGATTTCATGTGAGTCCTTTGTGCGTGTGAATATTTGCTCTTCAATGATGAAAATAGACGTGTATGAAGTGTGAAAGTGCTGAATTTGTGTGAATGATTAAACAGATTAAACTAGAATAGACTTGGGTGTACCAAAAGTCCACCGCCTGAAAGAAAACGTGCTTGCCTGTAAATAATTAGTCAAGACACAGAATAAAATAGTCGGTTTATATTCAGACCTGACAATATCAACTGACCATAGAACGATAAAACTAACATAATGGAACAAAACAAGTTGCTGAATATAGGAGTTTTTTTTCTTTGCTTTTCTTCATTCAATATGTTTCTCAAAACCCATAGAATTATAGGAATGAATCTGTCTACTATGGTAACGGCATAAGTTTTTGATACTAAAATTCTGCTACATATAATACACAATCTTAAATCTAAATAAATCTTGATGAATTTCTCGTCTCATGCTGAATTGTTGTTCATAATAAAATAATTCAAAGGATGCATTTATGTCTATCCTGATCGTGAATTCACTTCAGTGATTTTATGTCAAATGGCAAATAAAAAACTGGATAAAACGAGATCGTAGATTAAGCATAAGACAACGATGAGATCATAATATTCGTTAGAATCATGCTGGCAGTCTGACATAAAGGAGCATGCTGGAGACAGGCAAGGCAGCAATCACATATAGATGCTCAGCAATGCTGGTGTTAGTGCTACCTGGATTAATGTTGTAATAGAAGTATTTCCATTGGTCCAACCAGACCTCTGCAAGTCGTGCATTGTTGTGGTTGACTATCTTGCTTGTACCGCCCGGAAAGGTGTATGGGGTTGACTTACGGAATACATGTCCAACGTGTGAACATGTTGCTATTTCCAATGTCCCACCACACATCCATATCTAACCAACTCATTTCTGTTAGTGTGTTAGAGTTTACTTTGTTATCTTAATCTAACAAATTTCAAAAAAAAAAATATATATATATATAAATAAAACGAAAATAAAGAAAAAGAATCATCTTCTTGTCACTGCTCTGCAACGGCACCTACATGCTATGTAAATGGATCTTGTTATCAAAATACAAGCTTACAAGGGTAGTTAGTCGGTTGGATGGATGAATGGTTAAGACGCTATTAAATGCCCATTAAAAAATATTCAAACTGTGTATAACTACTCCTGAAATATTTAATTTGTAAAATGAGTATTAAGAAATTGTTTCTCAACTGCAAACCTTGGATTTATTGATTTCTTTAAAAATCTATCTAGTTATTAAGTAATCATTCATGATCTTCAAGAAGCATTGGATTTATAATTGGTGTTTTTTTTTTTAAATTTATTATCCGATTGCATAGACCATGAGTTCATCGTACTATTAAAAACTAAATTTTTCTTTCTTCTTTTCACAATTGAATAATATCTCATTAATTCTTTTCAATCTGTTATAATTATTCATCGTTAATGTTGCGTCCAGGCTTTCTTATCAAGCTATTAGATTATTCGTATATTGTGTAGACATATGAATACTGCCATTTTTGTAAGCATGAACGTTAAGCGACACATTAACAATCACGAGTAACACAAAAATAATGATAATTTGTGTACCATATTATGAATCGGGATAATGAATATCTTTTCAATAATTTACTTCTATTGAAAATGCACTTGAAGCATTTCCTAAGTAATTAAGAATTCAAAAAAATCATTTATCTTCTTGTCTCACCGGTCCAATTGTTACAAATATTATGTATTTCAGACCACACATTCTTCTCTTCTCTAAACTGGGAATAAAAATAAATATTTAAATACAAACTAATTATAGAATATATTATAACATGCAAGAATTTCTCCTTTTCTCATCTCTGGCGCATTCCATTGTCTATTAATACCACACCGTTGTGAGTGTGTATAAGGTTTTTTGAAAACACTAGAAATTTGGAGATCAGCATAAAAGAAAGTAGCTTCACACGACCTTTCCTTTCAAACACTGTCAGCCATCAAGCGCAAATAGCAGCCTAGTCTAGCATTCAATTTGCAATATTTGTAACAATTGAAAAGGAAGTTAGAGAAATGTTTAATTTGTTATAAAAAATAAAATAAAAATAATAGAAAATATCACTTAGTAAACACCAACAGTCAGATATATGATCATTGGTATTAAAAATCCCCAATTCAGAATACTGGATGTACAAAATCATGACAATGCCATTGAGTGCGTACATCAATTGCGTTCCAATTGTGATAATCTCTATACTATGATACAGTATTGTCTCATACAATTTACCGCAAGTATTTGACACATTTTTTCTCTCATACAATTAGTATGTTACATAATTTCCTGTTGGTCAGATGACTTTGTTATATAAATAGAATCAGAAATAGAACTACGAATGCATGAAAAGTATTGTTGTTGCATATAGGAAAAGATATTAACACGCTTGATAATTTTCGTTAGCACAATTAGCTTACATTAGCTATACCGTCCGGTTAAACTGTATTCAAATTTATTAATCTGACCTGGGTTCATAGCATAGTAAAAGTCTCGCCACTCATCCATCCAGACTTCTGCTACCCTTGCAGCGTTATGTAGAACAATCTTGCTGACACCACCGGGGAATGTGTAGGGACTCTTGTCACGGAATACGTGTCCCACGTGTGAACAAGGAATGATTTCTAGTATACCACCGCACTGCCAGACCTATAATGAACTCGTACTTTTAAAGATAATAAAAGGATGGCTACACATCCCTTTCTTAGTAATTTCCACGAGTACTGACATCAGCTTGATGGTTTTCGAACTCAAAGTTTAGTTTTAAAACATTGACTAAGAGTATCCTCGAGGAATGTGCTAGCTTCAAGAATTTTAATAAATCAGGCAATGCTTCAATTTTAAAACTAGAAGCACTTTGTTTAGACAAAGTTATGAAGGACAACAAGAGAGATAATGACTGAGCTATAGATTCAAAAATACATAGAATACTACAATCTAAACGGAGAGCTTCATTTTTAAATAATTATAATCAAAGATGTTTAGGGGCTCAAATCCGTCTGTAATTTTTATGTGATGTTGGACAAGAAAAAGTGTATTGTCATAAATTGAAAAAAATTGTGATTTAAAGTTGATGAATATCAATGTTAATAAAAATTACTTTTCTAACTACTCTTCGAAGGTAGAATTTGATAACTGTACTTACTCGGAAGCTCATTTCAAGATTTTCTCCACCCCATATGTCCATACCTTCATCATAAGCACCAAGTTCATAGAAATAGTCTTTGTCTATGGAGAACAGTCCTCCTGCCATTGTTGGTGTTCTAAGAGGGGCTGTTCTGTCCCCATTTCTACGGTCCATTTCTCTTTGAGCAACTCTGTACCTGTTATGCATTAATAGAAAAATTACATATGAATTAGGTGGCTCATCACTGATTTCTTTTCAGTCAAGCTCCAAAACAGGTCGATAAAAAATCAAAATGTTGATTCTTGCATTAGGTACAGTTGAAATAAACACCAGTCTAATGCTTAAATAATTTCAGCCTTCAAAACATATCAACTAGTCATTATAGAATTTTTAGTGCCTATTTCTATGTGTAGAGACAACCAACCGGATCATTGTAAAGCCTAATGGTAATTGTTTTCAAAATACTTTGCCTCTATTTTATTCACGACTAAGGATAAACTTTTAATGGCTATCGGAAAAATATATGATATTTTCAAGTTGGGAGTAGCACAGTTTTGAAATCATTCAAATCGCTTTAATCAATTTATCCATAGCATAGAAATTCGCTTAAACATATTCTTCGTAAAGTTCGATTATATTAATCATAAACTCAACAGGAGAGTAGTATAGTTAGATAATGAATCAATAACTCACCATCTGAAGTTGAGCTTCCAATTAAATCCTCCCCAAGTCATATCACTGGCTGTTATATATTCGAATGTGTCGTCGCTAATCACATCTATAATTGGGCAGACCACAGTAGTTCTGTCATCAGCAATTCTTGATAGAAGAGGTTCGAGCCAACCTTCCGTACACTCGCAATGTGCATCCAAAAATGTAATTACTTGTCCCTTAACATGCTTCGCCCCAAGGAGTCTGGCTCTAATAAGACCTGATCGCTTTTCAGTACGATAAACATACGTAGGAACAGGAAGAGTTCTCACATAGTCTTCTAGATCGCTTTTCAAATGATCTGAAAAAATATTATTTCTACATTGAAAAGTTTTGTTTTTTTAAGCTTTTTTCAAAGCATATGCCTTAAATATCAGGAGTTAGTTTTATTGTACGCAATTTCAACTCTAGAGAAGCCAAGAAATCGTATGGGTACAAATACATCCCATAGTATCGCACGTTATACTGTGTAATACCTTTGATTGAATGCATTGTGCATTTATCAAAGTAACACGAGAAATTTCTTATCTTTATGTTCCTTGTTCTAGAATTGAATCGGTAGTTACTGGTGAATATAGACGATAAGTAAAATGCTTCTACTAACTAGACCAAAATGTATGCTTTAATTAATTGTTTTAAATATTATCGGCTCAAAATGTGGTGTTGATAATTTTGACTATGTGAGACTGAGTAATTATTTAGATAATATATCTTTCAAATGTTTGAGATTTACATCACAAAAGGCAGACAACCAGTTTTCCCTATTCATAAATTATTTGTGAATGGCACACAGATGTTCATGTGGATATATTTATTACGTCAAAGACTATAATCAATGACGTCATTATACGTATAAAATACAATATTTGATTAATAAATTAGATAAATCAAAAAGTATATTTACAAGCTATTGAACAGGATATTAAAATTATTCCTACAATTTACCACTGCTATGATTATGTAATGCTACCAATCCCTAGAAAACTAAACAAATAATACATAATTGAATAAAGCCGTTTGTAATACCCTGGGTAAATTACTAGTGCGATATTAACTTATTTCAAATCAATCGACACTATATAAAATAACAAAAGATATGGTATGACATTATCATAACAAAAAGACAGATTAGAATAGTATCAATGAAAGTTCAACATCAGACTGTTATCTAGTCATCTATGTTTAAATTATCAATGAAGAGGACACAGACACTATCAAATGGATTACTGCGTCTATTGCGATACTCTGTCTCTCTTGTTTGAAATTTTTAGTACAAAATCACAAAAACTATGAATCTTATAAGTTTCCATGTTTTTGCTCACACTCCTAGCTGAAAAAAAATCTATATTCTTCTACCCAACTTATAGTCTCTCTGTTTTTAGCCAACATAACAGGCAAGAAATCTATCAGAGAACTTAAATATATCAAATCTAAAAATTGTTACCTTACTTTTCAGAGCTAAAAATACACAGCAATTGAAAAAAAAAAAAAAAAATTATTGTTTTATCAATAATGTTAGGTGTAATTCAAGACAGAAACTCACCACGTTCGCTGGCATCATCAACAAGTATAATTTCCTTAAGAACGGACTTTGGAGATCGATTAATAACGGACCAAACAGTTCTAAGAAGAGTACTCCAAGCTTCGTTATGAAATACGATAACAATGCTGGTATTCGGAAGATACTTATTGTACTTTTTATTCTTGCAACCATCAAGTCTGACGTCTTTGAGCGATCGGTTAAAAGAAATCATATCGCTTGCCATTAAATTGAACTGATTTAATTTAAAAAGTTCCTGTTGTTCGGAGTCTTTGTCAGATGGAATGTGAACAGCCGATCCAAGCTCACCAGGGCTACCCTTTATCTCTTTAACAACCTTAGCTGGCCTCCATAACTGAAGTTCGGCCTGTTTGTATTGTCGTTTGCTTCGATCCAGCGACTCTTGGTCTTGTCTTTGTAAAGCTGCAGATTCTGGTTCGCTATGAACCGTAATGGCCTGTCTATTATCTGGGCAACCCCATCCAGATCCTCCGATACAATCGGAGTAAAACATAAGTACAATAACGTCGACAAGAAACCAGGCCAACGAAGTGAGTAGAATAACGCGGCATGTGTGAATCCGAATTTTTGAACGAAACATGTTGTTGAATATTTTTTAAAATTATTATTATTATTATTATTATTATTATTTCTTGTTTTTGGCTAGAGTTTGAGTCACTGTACCAAGTCAACTTATAGACACATCACTTTTCTTTTTTCTTCTTTCACAATATGTTGTTTATTAAAGCAGTATTAGATTTAATTTTGGATTAGAAGAAAATTAAAAATAAAAATTTTCTAAATAAAAGGAACAGTATAATTAACCGAATAATATTTATGTCGGAATGATGGTGATCGCGTCACATGACGAGCTCGTGGTGACCTGGAACATATTAGGAATGTCATATGTCAAAAACGAGGACTTACCGGCATCGGGGTTCGTTTTAATATCGCGAATATGTAATCGGTGATAAGTTTTTGCACACTTTATGTTTGGAATTAATATCGTTTATTACACTAATTAATTGGTGGGCTTTTTTTTACTCGAAAGATAATTTGCTGAAACGCGGATACAACCAAACCACGATATCAACTCCTGTTGGTCGAATGTGCGTCACGCTCGCGATGGGTGTTTAATCATTAACAGTAAATTTAAGGTACAAGAGATAAATGGGCTGACGAAGGATGCACGTTAGTTGGGTGAAAACTGGCAAGGATTAACTAAATATTAACACCTTTACGAGTGGAATTGGCGATCGAAGACGGAGAGAGATTAACATTAATGTTGAGCCTGGGCAGCTGCTAAAAGCTGTACGTGGATGTAAATGAAAGTTGACAGTTGGACCACCACCTCATACTGTCTCGCGGTTCATCTGTCTAGATGTTTACTACAGATGAACTAAACTAACGTCTTGTAATTATATATTTCATTCATACACTACTCTATGTATACACACCTATGACCTAGTAGCAACGAAACTCACAGGTCCACATAGCGATCCAACACGCACCTCCACCACTGGTATTAAGGTGGGGACACCTGTTCGACGTTCGTGGCAACCGCTTCCTCCGCTTAGTACTGCGAACGATGTAGTGCCAAATATTTTCTACCGCTAGGGGAACGATGCATTCTAGATCTCTTGACTCGGCTTCGAATCTGGTAAACACCGTGTGATTTATGTCGCGCCATCTACCCGTTGCGGCTGAAACTCCAGCCGCGAATATGCGCTTTGATCGTTTATTTTTTAGGGAATTTTTTGAAAATCTTAGCCGAAATAGTTATGATTTCTAATTGATATTGAAAAGGTCTTTATCGCATTATTCGTGGCTCTGACTTATATTTTATGCGGTGTTCAGGAGAGTTGAAAACTGCTCTTAAACCATGCTTGGAATATTCACCTTCATGTGGTACGTGACCTGACCGTAAGAGAGCGAAGTCCTCATCGTTTTTTGGATGTTTTGCAACGCGCGGTTTATACACATTCAATTTAGTGAATGATTGAAATAACAGATAAAATAGATCGAGCTAGGCAACACTCGATAGATTGTCTTTTTTTTTTTCAGTCAGGATATTCGTATGCTTCCAACGCGCATTCGCAACGACTAATGACTAACGGAAATATGATTCACCTTTTCATCTGGAACATGATTTGAATTTCGAACTGAACTGTAGTCTATATGACGTATGTTCAATATAAATCAAATTCTTTGAAGTTCAACATACGAAGAAATATGGCTCCAGCGAACTGACGCAGTTAATACAATTAAAGAATAATAATTAAAATTCAATGTTTTGTAAGCTATATTTACAGCGCTGTGGGAATGAGCAATAGCATAATCTACATGGCTTTCGATTATAACAATGGATTACCATCTATTCCAATTATATTCATCACACCTATGCGACTAGACGTATAGTACATTTCTGATAATGATTTTCAGAGAGTTTTGACATCACATCGGCTATAGTTGTTTAAAACTTTTAATTTGTGAATGATTAAAGTAAAAATTAGGAGGGTCGCAGTTATAATATATTATAATCTAGAATGGTATAGGTATACTTACCTACATGTATTGCTATGCTATGATTATTGTTGTTAAATTATTCAGAATATTTCTGACCTGCAGGGGCTAATAATTATTGAAAATCGTAGCGTTACCTGGCTTGACGTGGCTACTATATCTAATCCCCGTATTGGAACGGCGAGTCTAGTGCGCTTTCAGTACCGTTATGCGTGTTTACGCACAATACTGTTATTTTGCTAACTTGAAGATATTTCATTCCAACTCGACTAGCACTAGCCAAACGAGTCCGATATTTTGCAATAATAAAACACAGTGTACATTTATAAAATTAAATATATGCTGCCGAATTTTTCTTTGATCTTGTTTCTCTTATCGGAATTGGAATATTTTCGAAATTGTGTGCTTCGTTGTCTGAAGTTGAATAATTTAGTCAAAATTTTATTGCACTAAAAACTGTCCCACCAAATAGTGACATCCCTGCTATATCGCATTGAAGTTATATTTAAGAAACATTGTTACATCACATTGCTAGGTATCGATTATATCATTGGTCATCCGATTGTGAATGTATATCAAGCTGTACCGGTTGGCCGATTGTTATGTATTATAGGGACATCTAGAATGTAGGACAGTAGTGTTAATTTCCAAGTGAATTGACCGCAGTAATATATAGCTACTAAATTTTTAGGCAATAGCTCTTCTATATACGTACGTTACTATATATATGTATATATATATACGTTGAATTGTTACGTACAAATTGCATTGCAGAAATGTCAAACTATGAATTTGTCTGATATAGCTTTACGTAACAAGAAAAACGAAAAAAAAATCTCACGGAGAAAACATTGTTCTTTCTTCAACAGTGTCCGATTGTGCATGGAGTACGAAGCTACAATATATCTCATGCGATGATTTACGCGTTTACTAAATCTATAAACTCCTGAAAATGAATATAACTATAGTTGATCGACGTGATTGTGGGAAATGCCTCATGAATACCCGATGTATAATATGTAGTTATGCTGGTACAGGCATACAACTAGTTATCACAAATCAGACGGATATTACAGGAAACAGGAACAATGATATACGTTATCAAGAGACTTGGTAGAGTCTCGCGCCAAGTATAATACATTAAAAAAAGGATTTTTTTTTTTTGTATTATAATGTAGTTTGGAGTAATGGTTAGAACGTGCGGCTATCAATTCGAGCGAAAGTGGTTCCGGGACCGGGTCATGGCAAATATTTCCGGCGTTTTTCGTAGCTAGCTAAAAATGAGTTTTAATCAATCTGTAGTCAATTATGAGTTGGTGACGTGTAGTTGGTTCGACGCTAATTAAGCATAAAAACGCCACTTCGGTAATTTTTTCTTACACTATGCCACGTCATACATGCAACCTCAATCGTAGATTATGCTTATTAAGTACACGTACACGTGGCTTGTTTCGGACATTGGGCAGCACAGCATATGTGTTGCACTTGTAACGACGCGTGTATAACAACCGCAACAATATACCTACCTATACGGTAGATAATAGATACATAAATTAATTTTCTGGTTAATTAACAGTATTCTTCATTGTTTTTCATTAAACTGGCACTTTTTCATCTTATTAATCAAATTAGTCGACGCAAATGCCAAGACAGAATTTGCCAACGTTTTTCGCAGTTTAGAGGTTCAAAAAATAATTGGATGTCGAGGAGTCATGACTGTTGTTCCATATTGCTTACTTTGTCAACAGTACACGCTGTTTTCAATTGATTTTAATAATTTGAAACAGCTGTTGATACAACGGTGGATATAAAATATGACTCGTCATTGACAGTAGCTTAAGAAAAGTATAACAGAATTCTCCAATACGAATACTTTCATCGGGTTAAAAATATATATACTTGGAGTTGGAGAGGTCGTGAATGTTGACGCGCACGCTTACCTTGTGGACTTATAGTCAACAGTACCCACTGTTTTCAATTAATTTCAATAATTTAAAACAGCTGTTGATAGAATGGTAGATATGCCATATACATACCGTCGCGTTGCTCTTTAGAGGAATATTTAATTGTGGGCCGTTTTGTGAAATGGAAATTACAAGGAAATGCGCGTGGCCTTGTTCGGCGGATGACCTTCCATACTCATATAATATATCTCTTTCACTTTACGGACAATAGAACGTTGTTAGTTGGCTTATGATTGTGTTGGTTTAGTGGCCCCAAGTACTTCCGTTATATCGTCTGAATTAATGTTACTATGATAGAATACCATTGGTCCCGGGATTCAGCGTTATAGGATTCACGTTCAAATTAATTGATTTCACGTTATTTATACACACGTCACAAACGAAAATTTGATTGAGTCCACTCAAATCATTTTATCCTCAGATTAACTGCAAACTGCATCATAAAATCCAAAAGCATTGCAACAAAGATGTTACAAACTAAATTCAACAGTAAAGTTAATTTTTATCTTTTTGCCACGAATCTGCACCTACGTTTCTCGCGTTTCTGAGATACATAGTCCACGCATTAAATATTCATACCCACAACAAGAAATTGTGTAAACCTGTATCTGATTCATCTTGCACAAGAATTATGATAATTATAAACTGACTATTGTCCTTCATAGAATGTCGTCGATCCGAGAAAATCTGATTCGACTTTTTTTTGGATTCAGGTTTAAACTTTCATCGATCAGGAGTTAGATAAATATTTTTTTGTGCTGGCAATAGCGTCAGTTGCACAATTTGATCATTACTATTATTATGTCCGCAGATATATGGCAGGTATATAACACGTAGTTAGCGATTAAAATTTTGACTCAGTATTTCATTGTAAAAGTGATTATTGTAATTAACACCGAATGTAACTTAAATCTTTCGTGAAGAAAAAAAGAAGAAAAAATTTGTGGTTTCTAGAATAAGCATCATAGGTATACGGAGACCAAGTCATGATGTCACGAGGCAATTGATAATCACGGCGCTCATAGTACGTGATACCCTAAATTAAAAATAATTTTTGCAACTTTCCAAACGCGATATTAGACAGCTGAAACTTTTTATATGGAGCATTCCATGCCAATTCGACCAGTGTTAGACCCCGACCATTTCAAAATCATTTCAGGTTTTTTTCTAACATTCTACTCAGTGAAAAACGCGTCCAGATTTTTTTTTAGATTTCTTTATTGAGCCGTTTATTTTTTATAAATTTTTGAAGTTGATTGAGAAAGCCCATTTTCAAAAATCTGAAAAAATTCTCAGAAATTTAGTGGATGACATAAAATAGCCCCCTGCTATCAAAAATGTGGAAAGAATTTTTTTCCTATTTTTTTTTTTTTTATCACATTTCGGAATTTTGAAATTTTGAACGCTGAAATTGATCGCGGTCACAGAGATAAATTTGGATAAGATCGTAAGAAAGAAATCATATGAGTGGGATCGTATGGATCAAATCGTAATTACCTAAATTTATCTCTGTGACACGGTCAATTTCAATTTTCGAAATTTCAAAATTACGAATTATGTGAAAAAATAAACAGAAAAAAAAATTCTTGCCATATTTTTTAAAATGGGGAGCTATTATAAATCATCCACTGGATTTTTGAAAAAATTTTCAGATTTTTGAAAATGGGCTTTCTCGATCAACTTCAAAAAATTGTAAAAACTAAACGGCTAAATAAAAGAATCTGAAAAAAATCTAGACGCATTTTTCACAGAGTAGAATGTGAAAAAAAAAAAACTGAAATGATTTCGAGATGGTCGGAGTTCAACACTGGTCGAGTTGGCGTGGAATTCCCCATATACAATATGAGTAAAATTTAGTCTGCACCTACCTATTTATCGGCTGCATTTTTTCATACCAACGAAATTTCTTTCTTGATAATAAATAAAAAGAAAAAAAATTGCGAAATTCTTGAACTGGTTTGTCCTGATGTTCCTAAAATATTCATCAAAAACCGTCATATCACTGCAAAACTAAAAATGTCAATTATAGATAAATACAACTCTTCAGGAGTAAGATATTTTTTTTTTTTTATTTTTCAGATGAAATGATTTTCACAGGTAGGTGAGTTTTGAAGTATTAAAAGTAACATAGGTAATGACGAAAGTCGTTATGACCAAAAAATTTTTTCTCTCATTTTTCAAACGGAAATCTGAAATGATAATTTCAGATAAGAAAACATCAAAAGCATAATATACTCAAGTACATTGAGCTTACAGGTACCGCACTCAAGGTAATTACACTTATAATCGACTTGTTAGATAATTCGCTCTTGAAGAACTTCCAGAGCTGTATATACCACTGAATTAATTTGCGTTTTACGGATTCTGTCGATTCAGGTAGGTATTCCGTCCAATTAGATAAATTAATACATTATTTTCTATTCATCCTTACCACTGTTGCGTACCAACTTTCACTTTTCTTCAAAATTTTAAAATCTATAGTAAACTAATAAATAACTCCCTTGAGTTGAAATAAGGCAGAGCGTCAGCATCTTGGAAAAACCCAAGCTGATACTTTTCTTTTTGGATACTTGAGAAGTCCACACGTGCGCTTTAGCCACGGTTTTATTTTGTTATTTTGAAACATTTATTACCTCCTTAACGTCGAAAAAGTCACGTCGGGACCGATAGGGCCCCGGCATAATAATATAATATATTTAGGTTTAACGCCTACGGCGTAGCAGTTTCTAGAACTGCCAGGGTTTTGCTGACCCAGCACCTATAGTCGCATCGTTATAACTCTTGCTAATAAAATCCTAATTATCCTAATGTATACAGAGGAAACTATAAGATTTAGGAAATTCTAAATTAAGAAATTAGGGTGTGTGTCATGCATGGAATGAATGTACCTAGCTGAAATTTAAGATCTAGCTTATGTACATCAAGAGACTCGGTAAAGTCTCGCGCCTAGTTATATAAAAAAAAAAAAAAAAAAAAATTTTCTTTACTCATGCATGCAAAATCTTCGTTTGCCCACCGTTTACAAACATGCAAAATGGCTGATTGTCGCACCGTGTGCAAAGGCGATGCGCAAAATTCTTTCACCGGTGCGCAAAATACTTTGCACACTGATTTTACTACCAGTGCCATCTAGCGTCGCAAACGGTTACGGTTACGTAAACGGTTACGTCGCAAACGAAAATAAAAATTGTCGTTTGTCAATTGTATAGAGCGTTCCTCGCCAATGACAAACAAAAAATTGTCAGTGTACCCAGATCGAATTGGAATGAAATGCACTGGATAAAATCGTCGTTTGCCAATATATAGGGCGTTCCTTGTCAATGACAGACAAAAAAATGGTAACATACCCAGATCGAATTGGAATAAAATGCACTGGATAAAATTGTCGTTTGCCAATATATAGGGCGTTTCTTGCTAATGACATACAAAAAATTGTAAATATACCCAGATTGGATTAGAATGAAATGCACTGTATGAAATACACATCAATATATAGGGCGTCCCTCGCCAATGATAAAACAAAATTGTAAATATACCCAGATCGAATTGAAGTTTCACTTCTACCACGCGGAGTCGACATGTCAAGCATCATTTTTCTTTTCAAAGTCCGGCGCGAGATTCGACAGTTTCTTTTACCGCAAAGGCAATAAGAGTTAAGCGATAATATTTCCCACAATTTCCCATATCAGATCGTAAATTAATATTGCAGTTTTTATAACTATAGTAAGGGCTGTAGTAATTCTCCAACAATGTCTTCATTTTTCATAACTACAGTATACGGTATCATATCTAATAATTCAGGCTATGATTTATCATGTCGATATATTCAAATGTTATATAATTCAGCCCACGATCATTTTCAGTGTGGTTAGATATATTTTTTCAAAATACATGGGTGAGCTATTATTATATGATTATAGGTGTTTTCATAAACTACACGGTTAAATAATTATTGCACAGCAGAAGTGGCACGGAATTCGATGTATACCTTCCACATCGAGAGTGGTCGACAATTTACACAATTCATTACGAACAAGAATGATTAATAAATCAAATTCTACAAAAAGTTCTGAGATCCCCATAAAAAGCACCTCTGGTGCAAAAACCTTTCGCCTAGTTATATAAATGTGATACCCACAAAAAATACATTCCCATGCCAAACAAACATCATACAATATTTTACACAAAAATTCCTTCCTCGTAAAAAAAAAGATCCTAAATCAGATGCTACTGCCTAGTATCTACCTACATCACGTTGACTTTTTTCGAATTGACAATTAAGTTTTCCATAACATGGTATTGACAGCCTTCTTATCTTGCCACGTAGAACCATAAATATAACGATAGGCAATTGACGCCTGCATTGGTTCGAACAGAAATAATTGAAAAAAAAATTTTTAAATAAAATTTGGAGTACGTGGTACTAGGCGGGCCTTTTGTAGACAAGTAGGAGGAAACGGCAATTGAACCATGTCAATAATCCTAATATAGTGATACAAAATATTGGCCCGCCTAGTACCACGTACTCCAAATTTTATTTAAAATTTTTTTTTTAATTATTTCTGTTCGAACCAATGCAGGCGTCAATTGCCTATCGTTATATTTATGGTTCTACGTGGCAAGATAAGAAGGCTGTCAATACCATGTTATGGAAAACCTAATTGCCAATTCGAAAAAAGTCAACGTGATGTAGGTAGATACTAGGCAGTAGCATCTGATTTAGGATCTTTTTTTTTACGAGGAAGGAATTTTTGTGTAAAATATTGTATGATGTTTGTTTGGCATGGGAATGTATTTTTTGTGGGTATCACATTTATATAACTAGGCGAAAGGTTTTTGCACCAGAGTTTCAATTACTACGGTGAACCGACTATGTGGGGGCGGACGGCTGACGCTTGCACTTCTTGGGACTTAAGTCACCCGAGTCCTGACGAACCAATCAAGAGTAACGCAGTAACCTAATTGGTTAATTAGGAGTAGAGTTGGGATCATACTTTGTTGCAGCCACGGTCGCGTGCCTGCATCTGAACTTGAAAAAGTGTCTTTCTTCTGGTAAATCGCGAGGTGCGTGGATGTATAGGCCCGTGTACTATCTAGAGCCACGAGTTGCATTCAATCTTTTCTAAGTTCGGTCTCCGTCTTAATTAGGTGGTAGTGGAAAGGACTCAGTACCCGTAAACTTAAATATAATTCCTTATTTAAAATTCAATCATCAACAATTCGATATCTTGATAATATTGATTAGAGTCTTTCTTCTGTTAAATCGCGAGGTGCGTGCAGGATGTAGAGGCTCGGGTACTATTATAGAGCCGCGAGTCGTACTCAATCTTTTCTTTTAAAGTCAAGTGGTAGTGCAAAGGACTTGGTACTTGTCAATATTAATGATAACGAATTAATAAGTGTTCGTGTCAAGAACACATTTCCACCAGTTCAATTTTGCCAAGTTTTAATAACTTGTAGATTTAAATTCAGTTTTAAGATAACTAATTAACAAATCATTTCAACCTCTTCAAATACGTGATAATAACTTTCAACGATAACTTATAGGCTCTTAGGCAGTTAACTCCACATATTAAACTCTAAATTCAGTGATCAGGACATTTATTTTGGACTTGTGAACTTTCGGATCTCACATTCATTCTAAATTCAGTGATAGACATTTTCTCAAGTTCAAGACATAGTTTCCGTTTTTAATCAAACTTCGATTGAGTGATCCAGCGATTCCTGGTTGGTTCCGATACCGTCGGCGAATTAGGATTGGCGTCGGAAGACGAAAGAGGTGAGCACCCGTTAACCTACGGTGCAAAGCGTTACCTAAGTTCCTCCATGGCCGGTTCTACCAAAGCTAAGTCACGACGAATCGTTACCTAATTATATCATTCACATTAAATTCTAAATTTCACTATAACTTGTTATCCGGTATTCCCACAAGAATACAAATATTGTAATTTTCACTTTCGTTCACATATATTATATTATATGAACGCCTAAATTATCTGTTTCAAGTTGACAGATAAATGGGAACCGTAATTGTTAACCCAGTATCGTAAATACTTCGAGATAATCCCTATGGTTAACTCCGGATTACAGGCCGAGCATCCTTTTAATTAAAAGGACGGTAATAACCGATCTAACTATCTCTCAAGTAAATTCGTATCTGACCTGTAAACCAACGTTTCCCATTTGTCATCTATTTATATATAATTGCACGCACGCAACCATACATCCGAATTAATATTTTATTATCTGCAACTTCAATTAAGGCATGCTATGATAGCTAATATTAAGAAAGCCCACAGAGCTTGCTGAGAGTCAGTGCTAAGTCACTACGGGGAAACCCTTCGCTCTACGCAAGTTCGCGTCTCGCGACACCTCCAACTTGTCGAGAAACGACTTTGTAAGATCTAAGCATTAATATAGAAATTATTACTAACGATGAGACAAGAATTTGGAAGCAAGAGCAAGAGTTATAAAGATTATAAGTTTATAGAGCATTCAAGGGTTATAGAACCCACGGGAAAGATCAAACCATTGTTTTTACACGCGACGGTATAGAGTTATTCATTATATTATTTTATCATTTGTACAAGTGTCATCGCGAGAATCGAGAAGAGGATATTTTCATGCATTATGCATTATTATCATCTATATATAAAGATTTCTCTCAATGTAGGTTCTCTTCACGAACCCGCGTCGACACACACATATAATTCATTGTCATATTTCATATTCAAACATTTACACAATCGTTCAAGAATATAACCTACTTTTACCAGTTCATTGTTAATATTTCATTTCATTTCACTCGCCCTATTACATCCCTGACAAGATAATAAGGCCTTTAGCTTAAACAATTAACGCGAGCCCTGTATAGGACTAGCGGTGCGGGATCCAAAAATCGATCTATTGCAAGATAGTTCAAAATTATTTTTATTAGTTATCGTTGATAACGAGCGGTTATACGTAGACGCTTTGCGGATAGGTATAGTCGGATTTTGAAACACACGTAACGCTCGTGTGTCCGCGGACTCTTCGATCAGTTAATATTTAAATCGCGGATCAACACTCACGTACGCAACACCACGTTCCTTGCAATACTAGGATGAATCAATCTACCTAACATATGTGGTTGAAGTATCGTGTGCATATGAAATATGCTCATAAATTCGAAAATAAAACGCACTGGATACTCTGTTGTATTTCATTGGACCACGTTCTTCGCGAACGCGAATCAGAATCGAGGGAGACTTTACCTCGGCTCGAGTAGACGATTATGCATCAGTTTCATATGAATCGTCGTCCAAGAAAAATCGACTCTACGATGCAGGTACAGGGACCTGACTTGACTTTTATTTTTAGAGCACGGGTTCATTAGATTCAGATTTTCTACAAAGTCAGATCATTTATGAAACAATTCATTTCATTCAATATTATAAAGGGAGACCTACTACAATATTTAATAAATTGGGATACGCGTGACGTCGGTTTTAACCATCTGAATAGGCAGTTTACTGTTTTTGGCACTATAGTCAAAATCGGTCTCAAAGTTGAACTCCTTCAAATTTTAGAAATATGATTCGTTACCACCGTCAAACAGTTCTGAGATGCATTTGTTGTATAATTTATTATCCTCTGAAGTGCATGTCATGTTTATCTTGATAGTCCAGTCACCAGGTAATTTGGGCTCAAAAAAATTTAGAGGAGTTTTGATCTTTGGATGAGAAAAGTATTTTGGGGTCTTGAGTAATTCTCTGAGTTTTCGACCTCAGCGAGCCGCCGCTCGCATCGCGATCTTGGAAAAATAGCATCAAAAAGTGGTTTTTCCGCGATATTCCCTTTCCGGATGGTCTTACGGCCGATATGGTTACGATCAATCTCGTAGAGGAAATAATTTCCAACAATTTTTGTTTAAAGCTTTTTTTTATATAGGTTGAATAGTTTCTCATCGGTGACGTAAGGCTGTCAATTTAAAACCACTCGTTTTTACCGAGGGATTCTTGCAAATTATCAATTATTAATTGCATCCTAAATATTTTACACTACTTGCAAATTTTTCGGTGCTCTTGCTGTGAAATTTTGGAAATTGGATTCACTCGCCGGCTTGCGTAAAAAGTAGATTACGGAAAATTATATTTCAAGCTCTACATCTGCAAGCCATAAACGAGGTGCAAGTATTGGAAGTGCAACTCCTGTAAATTTTTGGTAACAATATGACGACGGGAATTTTGAAAATATTGCTGACATTTTTCTGTTGGATAGACATAAAATTTTCATTTCACTATTAGTTGTAGTACCTGACGTTCTACCTCTATTCTACAGGGAGATGAGTTCGCTGATACATCAAACCTTGTACTGACCTGGTCCAGAAAATTCTTGGCCCCAATCGGCAATTGGCCGGAAGATGATGATAAAGTACGATTTACTTTGAGCTGTGTCTACATGTTCATACATATTTGCATGGAATATGCAGAACTTATATATCAATTCGGTAGCTTGGAAGGAATGGTGGGTGTTTTATGCGAAAGCCCTGTCTTTACGATGTTATTAGTAAAGATGGTCGTGTTTTACAAAAATCGTGTCATATGTCGGATGATCGATGCCGCAAAAGAAGACTTTTTAGAAGGCAAACTCAGAACCCCCGAAGAACAAAATGAATACGCAACGTACCATGCAATAGCAAAAAAGTTTTACAAGCTTAGGCCACTTTTAGCTGGTATCACTGGAAGTTTCTACTATCTGACACCGATTGCTGGATACATATTTACACATGGTATCAGTAACTACTTTCTATTTGTGTATTTTTATTCGACTAATGAATCCCATCATGTTCAGCTTTCAATAATAAGTGCTAATCCAAAATTATACCAAAACCGGGTACTGTTTCAATATATAATTCTCCCCGTAATAAAAATATAACATTCTGAACCGGAAGACCAGTCAAAAATTTTTTTATCAAATGGCATCTTTGCAGCAAGTCACAATGGCACATATCCCTTTGAATTGCCATATCGGACCCGTGTATTCTACGAGATAACAGACGTCTATACGTATGCTCTGATCTGCACGTATCAACTGGGAGCCTATTTCATCGTATTTGTTGGCTCTGTAGGAACCGACGGATTTCTGTTAGCTTTAACAATGCACGTATGTGGTCAGCTGTCCGCTTTAGCTGCGAGCATTACGAATCTGTCTAAGGACACAGAAAAGACTCACCACTTGAAGATCCGCAGTGTAATGGAGCGACATCTTCGATTAATTTGGTACTTAATATGTTGCTGATTTTGAACGACGCAAATTTTCTCTAATCTTAACTCTGATGATATATAATTTTACAGGATGGAAAAAGAATTAAACGGGGCATTCAGCAATGTCTACTTGGGTCAAGTTTTCGTATGCGCTGCACTCATTTGCCTGAACGGATTTAACATGGTTAAAGTAAGTACCTACCTGCCCATTTTTGTTCGAAATAATTTCAATGATGTGCAAATAGTGAAATTATAAACAAGTATCACATGTGACTTGCGAATTCTTCCTTTATTTTTTCACTACTACAGAATTCTGATTCGTTAGAAACGACGACTCTTCTGAATGCTATTTTTTTCGAGGCAACGATGGTGACTTGTTTATACGGTTATTGTTTTGTTGGCCAATGTCTCATAGAAGAGGTGAGCTCACTGCGTGAATATACCTCACTCAATTGACTCGTCCGATGAATAATATGTCCGATATCTGCAATTTCTTTAGAGCCGTCGAGTTCACGATTCCTTTTATGAGTGCAACTGGTACGAGTTGCCAGCTTCTCACTCGAAGGATTTCATCATCTGCATGGCCAGCTCCGAAAAACCGTTTCAGTTCACCGCAGGGAAATTCTGCGTCTTTTCAATGGAACTCTTTGCTACAGTAAGTAAATCAATACCATCTATAGGTACATACATGGAATTCGAAGCATGCACACACATACAGTTCTAAAATGTTCAGTTGCCTACATACAAAACCGCCTATGGAATATTATATGATGTAATTTTTATTTGAACTCGGATGATGCTTCTGAAGTTTGTTGAACACCCCTGCCATTCCATGCTAGTTTCTATATACCTATAATGCTCTGTTTGATTCACTGCTTTGTTAAATAATAAATTAAATCTGTGTCATTAGGTAGTCCGAACTGCAGTTGGATATATATCGGTGTTGCAGACTATGATGTAAGCCTATTGATCAGTTCTTTTCGGATTAACTCAGATACATATTCAAGTCTATGGAATAACTAATGAGGATCTCTTCAATATACAGGTAATACGCATACCCTTGAGCTGACATTTCGTTGTAAATTCAAGGTGAGATTGTTATTCAAATGTAAATTCAAATAGGAGCACCGACTGTACACATGAACTGCAAGCTGCATTTTCATTAGACCGTACATCTTGTGAAATAATCGTGATAACTTAAATCTTCCGTCAATATCAATGCAATTATAACCAATAGATTGTTGAGTTGCCACTCGTGAGTGCAGATTTTTTAATATATAATTTTTACTATGGCAATTCAGTATACCCATCATTAATACTCAGGTACCCCAATAACGGAGTTTGACAACATTAAAATTCGTCCAAGTTTCGAAAAACACGATCACTTGCACATCTGCGAAGTGGAAGTAGTATTCTGTGCCAACTTCATGAAAATCGGTTCGGCGATTTGACTGTAACTTTGTTTACCGAAAATCGGGGACCGCATACATCCACTCTTGAAAATGCTCGAAAACGACTTTTCAGGTGCCAAAACGTGCTCCCTATATGGTTTGAGAATTTTTTCTCGATCCGACGTTTTTTGCGATTGCGAATGTATAAGGCACTCCGTTTTTCAACGATCATGCCTAAAAATTAAATTTCCATTTTTTTTTTTTCATTGTAAAAATAGAGTAATATTAAACTTGAGTCGCACCTCTGTGACAGCAACTCTACTAGCATGATGTTAAAAGACGTTTCAGTCTTTGGTGGAAATGGAATATTGCGTAATGAGATTCCGAATGAAAATATAAGCTCCTTTTTGGACACGATCGTTGAACTACATGCATGCATGCATCGGGACTGGGTGAGTTTGGAAACGCGCTCAAGTGGAAAATGAGAAGTTGAGTTTTTCACTAGATCTCCACGTTTCAAGGTCAAGGGAATCACTTCCGACCATTTTCAGATGGACGTCTGGGTGTGTGTATGTATATGTATGTACGTGTGTGATCAGTTTTTTTGTCCGACGATATCTCGAGAACTAATGATCGGATTTTGATGAATTTGGTATCAATCGACGCGGATTCTCTGAACTTAGAACTGATTAGATTTCGGATTTTATCGGTCCGGTAGTTTTTGACATATGCAAAGAACAAAATTTTGAAAAATAATAATTCAATCGACGATATCTCGAGAAAGGATCGACGGATTCGAATAAAAATTGTTATTTCGAGGTTTTCTCGATCTTTGATCACGAATACAAGGTCAGATTTTTTCTCACCCCTCTCATATCGGAAAATTTTGCCTACCAATAATTATTTTAGAAAATCTTCATGCATGTTTTTTTTGTGTATTCTTGAAAGTTTCGGGCGGGAAGTTTTAGGTCTGTCCCATCGTAGTCAGCCGATTTACCTTCTCGTTGTTCCGTACTATTTGATTTGAATATTTTATCGGTTCTACAAGTATTTCAGCTATCCTATTATCGTCTACCCGGCTGATGCTAATGTTTTTTACCGAAATAGAAAATACTTCCTAGAATCAGCTCCACCGTAATTGGCCTACTGATCGTTCGCTCTAACTGATCACTAGTTACGGAAAGGTGTGTCCAGTCGAATGACCTCTTATCGAATAAAATTACAGTGGTACTAGTCTCAGCCCCTAGTTTTCGAAGATGTGTATTAGCTGCGAAATTTACGGAACACTGACATCGAGTGCAATGACACACCACCTCACCATTGCAATACAATTTTACTCTGTTACTTTACGAAGTATTTTGCTCAGTGCCGGATTTAAGGGTGTGGGGGCCTGTAGGCAGAAAGGTGGCGGAGGCCTAATTAAAGAAGTAAAGACCATTATCAGTATTAAATTTTTTATCGTATCATTATGCACTAGATCTCGTCGTTTCTCTGGTGGGTATAATATGTTGATAATAGTTTAAATTGGAGTAAGTGGCACTTTCTTTGGTACAATGTGTCAATGTTGTTCTACATTAAAATTAAAGTGGTACTTTGCTTGCTTTTTAGGCACGATCGTTGTAAAAACGGAGTGCCTTATACATTCGCTATCGCGAAAAACGTCGGATCGAGAGAAACGTCTCAAACCATATAGGGAGCACGTTTTGGCATCTGAAAAGTCGTTTTCGAGCATTTTCAAGAGTGGATGTATGTGGTCCCCGATTTGTGGTAAACAAGGTTACAGTCAAACCGCCGAACCGATTTTCATGAAATTTGTACAGAATACTTTCCTCACATCGCAGATGTGCAAGTGATCGGTTTTCCCGATCAGACTTCCGGTTTGGAAACGGCAATCGCTAACTCCGTCAATTTTACTTTAATTTTATTTTCAAGATACGATCGCGGGCTTTGAAACACTTTCAGTTGGCTTGAAATTAAAATTTTCAGAATTTTTTGGGAATTTTCCGACACGTGAGTCTTGCTGCGCCTGACTCCCGATTTGTGGTAAACAAGGTTACAGTCAAACCGCCGAGACCGATCTTCATGAAATTTGCACAGAATACTGTTTCCGTATCGCAGATGTGCAAGTGATCGTGTTTTACCGATCCCACTTCCGGTTTAAAAACTGCAGTCGCTGACTCTGAACGATAAAACAGACTTCTCGCCGACTATTACAATTATGGTACTCAAATTTGCAGAAATTCAAGCGGGGTTATTAAATTTCACTGAATTTGTTAATACCCTGTTTTAATTTACAATCTTCGAAATAATGATTTTGTTGGCTGAAAATTTGAAATATTTGTAATGCTTTCGCGTTTGCTACATAACTTTTTTACAATCTTCAAAAAAATTTTTCCTTAAGTATCCAAACTTAATCGGTCAGTGAATATAAGTTGAAGTTGGTGGGGGCCTCAAATGGTGGGAGCCCGTAGGCTGCCGCCTATTCAGCCTAATGCCTAAATCCGGCACTGATTTTGCTTCTGATCCAATTGATAGGACGCTGGTGCTCATCGTGTAGCTGCATTCAGGTAGACGACATAGTACTTTACAGTAAATAATATTGTACCCTGACCACTGTGTAGTGCTGAATTGATTCAAAGAATACATTTTCGATTATAGATGAGTGCATTAGCTCTGATTTGATTTGGATTCTTTTGCCTCGCATATTTCTGAACAGATACAGCGAATATATAAGTCAGCTCTGAAGTAACGAGACCAACAATTATTTCGCTATCTGACGTATGGTTAAGGTATCACATGTATGTGTAATAAGCACATGAATCTGAAAATATGACGAATTGGATACTCTTTCGGGGTTTTATGGGATCAGGTTACTTATTCACGAATCGCCAATCGGAATCGTGGGACACTTCACCTCGATTTAGAAAGGTAGTTTTGTGTCAGTTCCTCACGAACCTTCGTCTACTGAAAATCGGTTGCACGATGCAGGTAATCAATAAATATAAGTAAAGTCCCGCTGTTCAGTAAGAAGAACAGAAAATGATTGTAATGCCATTTTCTGTTCCAACAATTTTCCATTCCTTTGAGAATATTACAGTGATTGACTTATTTAATTCTGATAGTATTGTGTAGTATAGTGATTGTAATCCTCATAGTTTTTTATATTTAATTTGTTTTTTATGAATCGATAAGCTCCGTATTCTACATCCCTTGTAGGGGCGAATAAAATAACCGGGGATATTAGTGTTGGACGTCAGAGCTATCACTTATCAAGAATGTACTTACAATTTTCATGGCAAGACTAGCAGGGGTAGGTTCGTTATTAAATTGCAGTCCGGCTGTATGACTATATCAGATGAGACCGCTACGTCTCCTGCAGTTTACTCTATTCTCCTTTACTTACGATCATTTACTACAGTGGGCACAAATTATGCACGCCCGTAAGCCGTATGTTTAAATTCTGCGATCGCTATAGCCTGTACATTACGTGAGTAGATAAGTACGGTATTATTATGGTTGATTATTATGCTTGGGAGCTTGAGATCGAGCATTGCTATGGAAAATGACAGGGATATCATTTCAGTATGAGGTTGCTAGGTGCTTTGATCATTTTCGAATAGTACTCAAGTAGTCGAAATCCTGGCGAATCAATTTTTCAATTTAGTATTAGATTAGGGTAGCAATTCCATCCTCACCGGATGCCGCATCTGGCGAAAAACAAGATTCCTAAATTATTATCATTTTTCGTTGACGTTTACATAAATATCGACGTCACCACTCACAGATACAATTAAAACTCTCCAAATTTCCTCCATTTCTTACCATATTAATCATCCTAATATTGTGAGCCAATCCTCTCGTGGCTTTTCGGAATAATGTACTCGCAGGACATCTATTTCATCAGATTCGAAATCTCCTGTATACTACAACCCTTATGGTGTAACTCAGTGATGTTCGGTTCCTGCTACACAATTCACTGAACGGGATCGTGGGTCTAGTTATTGCTATGGGCACTGAAGTCAGCTCGGCCTGTGAAGAATAAATTCACTGTCCCGTTTTACCCTAGTATCCCAATATGCCGCGGTCTGCCTCACTCGCATGAGTGTAATATTCTAATCTAGCTGTCAGAATCAATAAAATTATGCCCTTCTCGATGAAAAAATTTTTTTAATTATACTCCTCAATATTTCGTCTTATTATCTCGTTGAAGATTTATCCTAATTTTTAGATCGTGAGTTTGTTTTCCATCCTTGTCCATTTTAATAATAAGCTCAGTACAGTCTGTGTATCCTAATGAATAATACTAGGTATGCACTACCCGAAGCATCGTCTTCTCGCCTCACACCCAGAAAAATGTACTACTGCAGACAAGTAAAATCTACTTGAACCGAAGCTAATTGTTTATTTGTATATGAACCTATTAGAAGTTTAGTCAATCTGATAGGGAACATTTAGTTGAATCTAATACTTCGAGTCAACTACGATCTGTATTTATGTTTGATAAATCTTTTATTTGCTGCTAATAAAAAAGTTATTTGGTCACAGCTGCAAAAAATACATTTGGTGAATAATATTTCAACCGAAATTAAATTATATATGACGTGATGTGCAATTACGATTAAATAAGCTCTTATACTCATTGAAGTAGGTAGTAATTGAAATAGAAATCAGAAAAGATGGATGGAAAAAAGTCTAGGCAAATTTTTCCTGGACGCCACGTTTTCTGATCACTAAACCAAACCGATCATAACCTCAATTACTAAACGACTATAGCGTATACGTTATACGTACGTTCAATCAAATACTTTACGTTGGAATACTGTAATACATCTTGCGGGCCAGCACTCGCCACCCACACAGCACAGAGACATCCTGAGAATATCCTCTGGATATCACATCAGAAACTACCGGATATCCATGGATTATCCCGTGATATACATTAGATATTTTATGGATATCCCTAGGATGTACAAAGGGCCGGTCCCACAATATCCCGAGGATGTCTTTGTGCGATATCTCGCGATCTCCTCAGGCACTCTCAATGACGTTGCCAGTACATCTTACGCAGCATAGAGCTATCCGGTGGATATCATCTGCATATCCCAGGATGTATGCCCAATGTCATTTCGATATTTCCCAATTTATCGGCTGCTAGCGAAGTAAAGGACGTAACCTTCACGAGACTCCGTGAGGGAACCGTGTTTATGCAAACTTTGGCTATAGCATAAGAATGTATAAAATATAAAAATATGTATGATAAAGTGGCTCACGACTCGAGAATACCAAATCGTGAGGGCGATCTTGTAGCGAGAGAAATTCGGTCTGGTCGCCACCTGGTGGTTATTGTGAACAATATCGGTGCACTATGCTGGAAATCTTTGAATATCCAGGATATCGTAAGACATCAAAAAATAAATTATGTCTCATAATGGGCTGACTACAATTTGCAAAAGGTTGCAAAAAACGTGAAACAGTTTTGAAAATCGATTTGTATTCAATAATTATAGTATGCACAATATTTTGCGACACAAATTGTATGTGATATCTTACGATATCCGTGGGATGTTCTGAATATCACTGGGGATATTTGAGATATCGTAAGACGTGTCCAGAAGGTTGCGATATCTTACGATCTTTATCAAATTCATCAAATTAAACAAATTGTTTGCGATATATTACGATCTGTCGAGGACGTCCGATGCAGTGTAAAGTCTTACGCGATATCCCATGGATGTTCCCATGATATTTGAGATATCTGTGGGATATGCAGGACATGATTAGGATATCCCGCGGATATCTTGTGCTGTGTGGGTGCAGCAGGTTGTTGAGCTCTTTGTTCACATTGTCAATTCTTTTATCACAGTTCTCACAGGCCACATGAAATAGACGCGAAGATACACACACAGGGCGCGAACTCATAATGGTCCTTCGGCACGTGTGGTACTAGTGAACTGCGCACACGTTTAAATTACCTCAAGTAAATATATCTTTTTGGCAAATAACGGGTTCCATGGCATTTTTTAATATATTTGGCTCAAATAAATATTTATTCTATACACGTAGCCCCTGTGTCTTTGGGGGATCAAGCATATATTCGTCTAGTTGAATGAAATGTATCATTATGTATACTTTTATTAAAATCGAAGATAATCTTCTTAGCTCCAAATATGTTCATTTCAATTATGTCAATTTATTTGAATACAAGTCACCCATTTTTCTGGGTGTGCAGCTCATTTCCCTGCCAACAATCGTGAACCGTGGACGTTGGGGAAGGGCGCTGCGTTAATAGAGACTAATTAACTAAGACTCTGGGAGCGAGTTCAGACGCTCGTCGTAATTTGTTCGATGACGGTGACGTCACGACGAGCCCTGGGACGTGTCCGGTAGAGTTCTTGATGGCTAAGACCCTCGGGAAAGCTTTTACTTGGTCTCAAAGCCCCGTGAAACTGAGGATGAAAATATCCAGGTGGTTCCATCACCTGGGCTATAACCTCATGGTGCATATCCACGTCAAGTGGTACATGCAAACTCTGTGACTTTGGTAGTCGAGGTCGCGGAGGTGGTGGACAAGCACATGGTGGAGGTGGGGCCCCGATCGCTGGAGAAGACGGCTGTCGTCCCCAGCCCACCAAAAACAGTAGAGCAGCCCCTGACAAGGAACTCAAAGTACACACGTAGTAACCGACCCGCGGGTTGCTCTCGTTCATGTAACCTGGGCGGGGATAAAATATGCTTGACGATAATGTGGAGAGCCGTTAGACACGACGTGTCCCTTACGCGTGTCTCTCAATCCTGCATAGTACAGTGATCGCAAGTTTCTTAAACGATGAAAATTAGTGACTACAAACCTGTCAAAGGAACTCCCAGGAGTATAGGCAATGCCTCTGCAGCCTGAACGAGGGCCCACGCTCTGGAGAAATGTCTTGCCCTGAGTCGTTCGAGGGCGAGCATTTTCAACGAGTACAAAGCACCGCCCAGCGAAGCACCGTAGATACCTGACGCGAAGACCAGTCCATGGTATCCCTGAACATTTCCCAGTGCTACCTGCGCCAGAGCTTCAACCAATAACGTTATATGTACCTAAGTTTATTTCCAATCCACAAAACCATTTTAGTGTATACCGTTCCGGCGAACTTCCACCGCTGTCCGAACTCGCCTCTACGTCATTTCCGCCAATGATCCAAATCCAACATACATTTACTAGGAGCATGGGATGCCATCACGATCACAAACTCTCTGTATAAGTTCGTATAGTAAGTTAAATGAGATTGCGAGCTCGGACAGAGCATTCAAGTTCCTCGGATATTCCGGATTTACCGCAGTGGACGACAAGCCTCGGTGCTTCAAAGATTAGAAGCAATAAATATATATACGGATGGGATATGGTCGGGTACGAGTCTGGATCTGGATCTGGGTCTTTCTAGCTTCTACATAGACATTCACTTCGAGTAGATGACTATGTAGGTATCTTATACGCGATAAGATGGCGAATTTTATTGCACGAAGAATGATCCGTGGGTAGTATCTACTGTATATAATCTATGACTGTCGATGGATGAGTAGGCATATACGTATATAAGTAAAATTATAGCCAATAACGTGGTGACGAGTTGTCTGAAAGATTCATCTCCTGCGAATGAGGGAATCGAAAGTTGTTTTTTTTTTTTTTGTTCTTTTCTCACCGAAGCTGAAGATCCGATCTCATCGTAAATGAGAAAGGCGCGTCTGAGGTATGTATGTACCTAATACCGATGTCGGTTGTATAGTTCAAAGGTTTCGTCGTGATGCGTGAACTTTATAAGAGAATGTGAGATGGAGAGAAAGTTTTATTAGGATTTGGGACATGAGTCTCGTAAGAGCAATAGGTAAGTTATATACGTCACAAAACAGAGTTGGAATAAGAGAGAAAGCCAGAAGTGTACAGAGAGAACAAAAAAAATAGGAAATAGAAAAAGAGTGAGATGGAGACAGAGAGTGAAAAAGACGACGACCGTGCTAATGCCCTGTCCTCGTATACCTATATCTACATCGAAAATCTCAGCCATTGCATACGGAAGCAGTTATTTACGTGAATTTGATACGCTGCGAGGAGGATGTTCTTTGAGTAGATTTAAACTGGGTAGAATATAAAAAGATTTTTCCAATAGCGAACACCTTGCGACGTCGTATTCGGCGACGTCGGGGTCGTTGGTGTCCGACAGTCGATTGATCACGCGTCCCTCACGACGACGCACGTTACCGTCACCATGGATATGTATGTATTCTTTGTATACATGGTATACCTATATATAGGTATATATACTATGTGTGTATGTATATGTAAAGCGAATGCAAGGAAACTTGAATACGGTTTTTATTCGTGAACCATATACCGGCGCCATCCACCTCGTCAACTACCCGACTCCTCGATGGCATTGTCATCCGCATACCTATTCAAAGACTTTTCAAGCACCATTCAAGTCCCAGTATTCAGCCACAACTCGAGCGCTCGATAACAATTAACCGACGAGTTGTAACGAACAAAAACACCGGCTTGTGCATCACGGCTTCCTTAGTTTGATTATACGTTGCGCGATAAGAGGCCGGCCTTTATAGCCAAAAAAAGCCGCTCCTCATCAATCGAGCGATACTCACAACCTTCGATTGTCTCATAGAATATCGCAATCCCACGTACCGATTTGCTGACCTTCGTTACGTGACAGTATAATCCCAAAACCAAACTTTAACGCTTCGCGGTGTAGTACGAGGATCATTGAATCCCACTAAAAAGTCATTTTTGAATTAAATTTTAATAAAAAGTATTCCGAATGAAAGTGGACGTGAGATAAGCCGCGCCTTATTCTACCAAGCCTTTTTATGAAGTTAAAAAACAGTTAAGCTCTCAACGGTTGAAGCGTTCTTAAAGTTCGTAGGTTCACGTACCCAGACTTTCCTAGGCGCTAGTTTTTGCTTTACACTTGGTACCTTCTGCCCGACTAGGAGGTAGAACCGTAAGTTTCAGACCTGCAGGTTTCGCGCACTCCACTCACCTCCGAACGCCATCGCCTCCACTTGGCTCCAGAGTGCAAAGAATTTCCATTCTCTATTCTCTATTTGCCACTCTTTACTCCCAGAGCACTGCGGCTGAATATTGCAGCGTGTTAACCAACGGTCGAATTGTTAATGGAGGTAGTCTGGCTGTTGCCCCGTGCAGTGAAACTTATTTACAACTTACGGACTCTCGTCTTCCATTAACCTTTTCAACTCGTACATATCTAACCGAGTTTTTCCATCCGTGAAAGAGTTATTTCACTGGTGCAAGGCTTGGCTTTGGGACGTTGGGGACTCATGTTAAGGGTCACGTGTCGCGGGAGGTCGCGGCTAATCCGATATGGAACTAGACTACAATTTTTCCTTGAGCCTCGGAAGATGTTCTTCCGCAATATAAAACTCCCGGATTTTAACAATCTCCTAAAATAAATTGATATCAATATTTCTTCCGCGTTTATATAGCTGAAAGATTTTCGGTCTAGACACGATAGTTACGAAGACATAAGGTCGACAATTCCTTTTATCCCATGTACCGTAAACATTACGAACGAAGCGCCGGACTTTTGCCAGGGATTTTTATATAGCCCTGGGATTTAGACTGGATGAAAATCGTGCCATGGATCCTCGTTATCACTTTATAAATAGTTATCCGTTCGAAAAATATCTATACGCTGCAACAGCAGCAGCAGCAGCAGCAGCAGCAGCGAAGAATAAAAATACCGCAAGAAGTATAGGTATCGCGTGGCATCTTGCAGCATCGCAGTCTACACCGATATCTTTAATGGAAGTGAAATTTAAAGCACAGTGGAAGAGTAGAACTGGCGACGAGTCGAAGCGGATTTAAGGAAAATGCAAAAGGCGCACAAACACTTAGAGAAATGTGAATAAATTATAATTTCTTAAGCCCGAAGCAGCGAAGGGGAGAAAAAGAATTAGCATTTGAATGGATCGTTAAAGGGTAAGCAACCTAAGGTGGTTGGCAGACCGTTCCCGAGATTCTGACATTCGGTTAAGAATATTGGATCAACAAGTATAACCCGGCTGGCTGTTGGCTTACTCTTGTTATATCCGTTCTTGTCCCTCTCCCAGGGCACGTTTACGATGCGAAGATCCTGCCTGCGTCATTCTCTCGCTTTCTCTCAATTCTCTTATTCTTTTATTTTTTTATTCTTCAAGTGTACACTCCAAACCGCCGCAAAGTCGAGCGTTTACCCGCAATCGACAGCCACCGAGAGTAAGCTCAAATTTACTGAATGCCCATCGTATTCTCGGCTGTATGTAGCGCGTGAAGAACGAACAACAGACGTTTATATATACCTACATAGGTATAATAATACCACTCGCGATCAAAAAGCGACTTGGTATTGTGCTCCGCGGTTTGAATAGAGAAAGAACGGGAAGAAAGTTAATGACGTTGGTACAAGTCGACGATAACATTTACGGAATAAAGTCAATCGTTTAGAGGGTGCTAATCACTAATGACATTTTCAAGCCAAAACTTTTCCCCGAATAGAACGAGGGGACAGCCCGGGTGTTTGCGTAGGAATCTCATTAACCCCAAGGTCAATGATAACGGTGATGGCTGTAAATTGGAGTGTGGGTTTAGCGGCGAATTCGAAAACCAAAAGTCGACCGAGATATTGAAAAGGAGACGTCTCACTGTTTGCTTAGGGATCTCATAAACCCGAGCTCCAATGATGGTGCTAATAGCTATAAAATAAAGTGTGAATTCATCCTCACAATCGGTTCGGTATAAACTCCCGGAGACCCGCGGTACCCCATTGTCAGTCCTTTTTCAACCGCCACTGCAAAAGCTTTGTCTCTATCTGTGTAGGTATAGGTATACAACGGACTTTTGCGGTCGTACTCGACTCGGACTCCCCTGTGACTGAAGGAATTTTTTACGACTGAAGGAAACCACATTGGATTTGGGACAAAAGTATAAAACACTCGGTGGATATCAACATATGGGATAAACGGTCAAGGCTGATACTAACCGACACCGACCAGGGCGCCTTGGCATAAATATTGTCTGGACACCAGACACTGGGCCGAAGGCCTGGCGGTCACAACCCCCCATCCAGCACAGCCCAGCGCAGCAGCAAGACCCAGGCACGTCTGCAGCAGGACCAAAGCGCTGGCCTCTAGGCCGTCTTGGTGTCCTTGGACGGCCTGGAATCACGAACGATTTCGCTATTTACTGACTTCGTACCAGCTTCCTTGCAATACGTATTCGTAACGCGATTTAATCGCGGCATGAATCTCGCCGGTAGTTCAGATATTTATAAGACTGTCGAAGCTGCAGGGGCTGTTGCAGTATTAACAGAAAATAGCAGGATTAAATCAGACTGAAAATCCCGAGAGGATAAATTATGATTTTTGAATTGCGCGCTTACGAACTTTCAACTTTAAACTTTTGAATTTGAACTTGTTCTTAGAACTATCGAATTAAACTTACGATGTAAAATGCTGGGGTGTAGAGGCCGAAGCCGGCTGCTCCCGCAGCGAGCATTAACATCCGTACGGGGCGGCTTCCTAGTGGACTTAAGTCGACCCAGGGTTGCCTCGGGGTTCTTAGCGCCGGCTTTCGCTCTTTGACCTTGCTCTGCTGGTTCTTTAGATGTAGAATTGCTCGGCGCTGGGGATGATAAAGGGACGCACTCCGGTAGACGAGGCCCAAGAAAAACGCCAGCGACAGTGCCCCGGTCACCGATTGAAGTCCCAATCTCCAGCCCAATTTTCTGTACAAAGAATGTGTCTTCAAAGTTTAGATTATGTTGAATCCAATTAGCAATCGTTCGAGAGAAATCTCGAAAACAGTATAGGTCTAACTTTAATGTACATACAAGAGTAAAATTTTGACAATACGAATACGTAGATATTATATTAATCCTACGTTTTAGATAGGAGACTAATTAACTCGCGTCACCATTTGCGACTTTATCTGTACACATAACTCACATCCCTGGCTGATGTGGTCAGTGGTGGATGATCGAGGCCGAGGTTAAAGATAAAAGCCAGTGGGGACTCGGTACTGAAAGGGTGATGGGCATGGCACCGTTTTAGGATTTTTGTGTACCAAGGCAAGAGGCATTTAGTCCCCCTCTTCCAACGCGCTGCTCGGACATTCTACGTGAATGGAACAGCGCGTGTTCCAATTAAACAAAAAAAAAAAAAATCTATATCTGTATATACGTATGTATATGAAGGGACCAAAAAATATTTCGATCTGTCGATAAATTACTGTCGGTAAATTTATTTATACCATTCAAGATAGATATGAAAAGATAATTTACATCGAATCAAATTCAGTGTATAATGGATGGAAAAAGAACTTGTGTAGATCAGGGGTAAAAGTTTATTTGAAACTCTTTATTACAGGTTGGAGATAGCGGAGTAGGCATTATAAATCAATCAACAAACAATCGAACTCCCGCGCTGATGCACAAAGCTCAACCGAAATGAGCTTTCGGACAAGTTACTCTACTCAATACGAAAAATGACCAAGCCTGCTTTCTCCCGATCAATTGAAGACGGACAAATCTTAGCACTGAGCAAACATGCGAACAAACGAAATGAACCACTCCGAATCACTGGCTCCCAAACCGGATGGAGTAACTTTCGTAGAAATGAGAAAAATCGAACTTGAAACTATCAATGCTGATCCCCGATTCTTTTCCCTCGATTGCCGGTAGGGAAACGAACATCCGCAAACCTAATTTACGGTTTTGAAGAAAATTTCAGAAATGGGCTCGTCTGTGCATATCCGCAATTTCTAAAAATCACATGAAATGATTTTCTCTCGTGAATACCGGCTGCATTTGGCGCTCTAGTGACTCTGTACCAGCGTTAGTCAGTATTCGCCGTTACTCTGAAATATTATCGGACAAAAACTCAGTAGAGCACAAACATCAAACGTCATCGTTTCGCCTCGATGAATGTTCAGTCACGGTGGATGCCCGTTAACACACATGATACGATATGTGTGGGTATAAAATCTACGTACAGCCATATATATGGGGCTCAGAAGTTCTTGCAGGACTCGCTGATTAAACAGACTCCGTTAGCTCATGCAGTGTTCAGAATTTATTAGTGCCATGACTTAGGTATTCGAGTTTCAATCCGGAAAATAAAATCTCAAATAGCCGGACCCGCGGACACACAAACGCAAAAATTTAACGAATGCGAAAAGCCACTCGATCCCCTAAATGCCAAGTAAGCGTTTTGTACTTGTCGAATTAATACCTTGCGCAAAATAAACGATCGCATGACTCGTATAGACACGTAATACTTGTCCGGTGAAAAACAATGGTCGAAAAACGACTCTTCTGCTCCGGCAATAATAATCGTACATCAAAATTTTCGTATAGTACATGTAATTCGCAGAATGGCATACACGTTGCGAGAATTGCTACGGATAATATGACGAAAAAATTCGCTAGTAAAAGAGACAAATTTAATAAATAAATATTAACATAGCATTATCGATGGAGCAAATACGCCCATCTCGTACTTCAACGTCACTCGGGGGTTTTCTAAAGTAAACTTTGTGGAACGTGTTAGAATTTTTTTTTTGTTCTCGCACGTTAAATGAAGTTATTATTTTAAAAAGAGAGTACGATGATGGGGGAGAAGCAAAGCGAAAGGCAAATAGAGGTTTTAAAACGACAGAGTACAAGGTAATATTAAAGCTTGAAAGTTGAACACCGTTGTTTCCGCGCTGTTACTCTTGAAGGTTTCATTAGTTGGTAATTACGGAAGTTTGTGTTGATCGTGCAACTCACTGCGCTACCAAGTTTCATTTCATATCGGGTACTTCATTGCACTGGCAGCCCCTCGTGCACCAGGTGTGCCCCGTGACTGGTGCACATAGCCGGTATGCATGCAGTAATCGTCTTATAGGATTAAACAAATTTTTAAATCTAAATCAGGTTCCCGCGTAAAATTAAAAAAAATAAAAAACCGACTATACGTTACGCTCATTTAATGGCACGAAAGCGCCATGAATGAAATTCTTTCTAGTTAAAAGTTCTTCAACTCTGATTTGAGTTAACCCCCAGCTTTTAGCGTTCAAGTATTTTCCTCGTTTTCTTAAAAACGAGCCTCTCGCGTAAGATCCACTTCATACTCGTCGAGTTCTACACCGCTTTAGAACTCACACAGCAATTAACGTCCGACGTAACTTAGAGCTTTTGAGTATGTACAGTATACCATACCTAGGCTTGCAGAACGTGTTGCATAACACGTGTGCCACGACATCATTCTGTCTTAATCATCTGCTTACACAGAGACTTGGAATTCAGCGAGAATAGCCGCATAGGCATAAGCAAAAGCACAACCATAAGCATAAACATGAGCATAAGCTAAAACCAGGATAAATTGGTCTTAGCGTTAAAACGCCGTTGAACAGAGCTCCGAAATTTGTGGTACATAGTAGGCAGGTCGAGCAAGTAGTGCAACTCAACGGTCGAGTCGACGCGACATACAGCAGCTCCCGGGTAAACGCGTTGGTGTCAACACTCGACGGTTGCCGTCGATGTTGTACGCGTCGCGACGCTCAATCACGCACAGGGACGCAAAACGGAGCACAGGGACGCGTCCCCGTGAGATACGGTGGCGGAAGGCAACCCCTACACTAATGTCCTCGGATCCGAAAAGCACCCGATGCATCACGGGCTCGTAGGTATCGAGCGACTAGCTATCAACGAGCCGAATTTCCTGACTCGATTAATTATTCCTGCGTTATAATCAACGCGTTTAATATCAGATCAAAGGCCGTCAGCTCGCTTTCGAATACACAGATTTACACGACAAACATATATACTAAATATATACCTATGTATAGGTAGGTGATACAGCGAGTTATATATTTGCAGAATTTATCTCGAGGTGTACTGATTTTTTATGGAAAGGATTCAGAAAGCTCAGATCCTGACTTGCAATTTTATTCGCCAATTTGTACAGGACTTTTGAACACGCAGTAAAAGTATAGAAATTTTTGTTAACTGGTTTAAGGAACGAGAGCACTCGATATCGTATAAATAAATAGACTATAGAAGATCAATGTGCATGTGGTGTTATTTAGAGAGGAAGGAAGAGGAATAGATTACCTTGGCCTATATTGAGTAAGGTTTCCCCTGCAGGACGTTAAGGCCCATCCCTAGTCGCCCACCTCCTTTTTGCCGAAAAAGGGGCGGGGATGGCACATCTCGATTATTTTCCGGGCCCAGGCGTCGAAGACGCAAAAATAAAATGCAGAGCGGCGATTCTATTTCAATTCCAAACACATACGTCCGAAAATATGTTTGTTTTATGCGAAAATAGAGCTGCAGCGCCGCTTTTAGATTTGTCAAATGTCAATTTCCTCGGCGGCCATTATTATGTAGCTGTACGCCGAGTTTCGCTTGTCCGGGAGGTAAGTGGCGCCACGAATATATTGCTCCGACGCAAGAATAGTACACTAAGAGAGTGATATTCTTGGGTCCGACGGTAAGTGTAGGAGTCTGTGGGCAGGACGCGCTTGGTATTCTGTGGGTAAGACCGCTCTGGCAGGCCGCCATGTTACACGGTGCGTGATCTCTCCGACTCACCGATCGATGTAGTCAGCTGTCAGTGATAAAGACACGCGGAGAGATCACGCACCGTGTAACATGGCGGCCTGCCAGAGCGGTCTTACCCACAGAATACCAAGCGCGTCCTGCCTACAGACTCCTACACTTACCGTCGGACCCAAGGATATCACTCTCTTAGTGTACTATTCTTGCGTCGGAGCAATATATTCGTGGCGCCACTTACCTCCCGGACAAGCGAAACTCGGCGTACAGCTACATAATAATGGCCGCCGAGGAAATTGACATTTGACAAATCTAAAAGCGGTGCTGCAGCTCTATTTTCACATAAAACAAACATATTTTCGGACGTATGTGTTTGGAATTGAAATAGAATCGCCGCTCTGCATTTTATTTTTGCGTCTTCGACGCCTGGGCCCGGATAATAATCGAGATGTGCCTCCCCCGCCCCTTTTTCGGCAAAAAGGAGGTGGGCGACTAGGGATGGGCCTTAAGCGCGTTTTATGCTCACACGCCTATACACGCATACCTACACACACGTGAAACTCGAGTTTTCTTTTATTGGAAATTTTATTACTATTTCTGTCGTTTCGTGGCAATAGCCAACATATTTTTCTCCGCTGTATTTGATTTTCAACGAGTTTCGTGTCGCAAATTCTCACGTTTTATGGAGAAAAATTTGAACGACTGATACCGGCGAAACGAGTCAAAAAAAAAAAAATAATAAAAACGAGAAAAAAATTTTCCCAATAATTACAGGATACCGTAATGAGTAATGAATCCGGTCTAATATCGGAAATATTTTATAGGGTGGGTGGTTTTTATGACCCAGTACGCTTTTGACCCCTCGAATCACTCGCGCCTCGAAACCGCACGAGGATGCATATACAGAGATGAAAAAAAAAGGGGTTTCCAAGTATAAAGCGCGATAGAAAATCGCACGTATACTGTACGAGATGGTTTCGAAGTGGGTATACGTGGCGTTAATCGAGATACGACCTATTATTTAACGGAAGATTATTATCGTTTGATGATTCGGTGTGTGGTTGTACAGCTATGGTAAACGCCGTACATACTATAGGATACAGCGAGCGGACGACGTGGGTTTACCCCCGCAGGATCGAGGTCTGAAACGACCGGCGCAGCGTGGATGAAGCCGAATACCGAATATATATGGGATAAGTGAAGCTATGGTTTTCCAATAATGAAATAACTCCGCTACGATATTATTCTCCCTGGGGAACATTTCGCATCTCGGATAGCTCTGGTTGATTTAATTCTCGCGTAATTCTTACCGAATAGGAACTGGAAGGATACGGGCACATCTATTATACCCCTTCAATTTATATATCTAAGTATATATGTCTACGTATATATACCCTACTCGAGATGAAATCCATTTTGCATAAACGGTTATAACTATACGCCTAACGTCTATTATATACCTAACTACGATATTCAAACATAGTTTCGGGTATACTTAAAATTAATCTGGTAGCTTTTCTCCTCGTAAGTCAGTTCCAGGTTGCGTATACTTATGTGCTGTAAGAGGATGGGAGGGGTGCATCCCGAGATATCAGAGTAAGAATTTATCGGAGACAACTTACCCAACGGCCTCTTTGTAGAATACGCTGAAGAGGGCGATTCCTACCCCTGTTCCAGCTTGTACCACCATCTCGACGAACTCCCTTCGTTTACGAAAATAGTGGCCAAGCACTAGGCCAGCAGTTTCCTTAACTAGGCCTGCACCGGCGCCTAGGACCAGTCCGTAACTGTTGGAGGAGAAATAAGTTTTATTTTATAGTCTTGGTTGTCGATAAAAGCAGAAAAATGAACCGAACGAGAAGAGAGAAGAAAAAGTCGAAGAAGAGGAAGAAGAAGAAGAAGAGAAAAAAAAGTTTGCTTGATGTTTAACCTTGGGGAGAATACAAGGTGTTAAGGATCTCCCAAACCCATTAGCTCCTCGACCGCGATGTCGCTACCAAAAACTGCAGGGTGCGAAAATAAGAACTTCTTTGAGGCCAACGTCGAACTTTCTTTTCTTTTTTTTTTCCACCGGTTGTGGGGAGCCGAATTTTCCTCTGAATATTTAGAGGGTTTCTCGAGGGAGAAACGGCGTAAACGTATATATGTATATTTATACCATGTATATATGCGGTGATTTTTTCGTTTTGTGCCCCCCCCCCCCCCCCTCTCCCCCCACTTTCTGTTTTGTATAAACTAAATCCCAGCTGGAATATCCGACAGCGAATTTCGGGCTACATAACTAACGGTTTATTCAGTACGCATATATGTATACATATATAGCCGAATGCACAGGAAATTCATCAGCGGCTAACAAACAACCGGAGTTTAGTTCATTCACAAAACTTTCGGACAAGTAAACCCCAAACTTAAACAGGGCCAAACGCTGGCCCTCGGCGCAACAACTTTTCATTCAACATATCCGGTTACTTGACATAAAACAGGTACCAACTTTAACAGACTGGTGTTTCCCACCGCAATTCACAACCAGCGAGTTAATACATCTGTCCGATAAGCAGCGATAGGCTTCATCCACATGTTGATAATTACGAATTAATTATATCAAATTGACTACCAAACCTCAACGGTATACCTATTTTCTATTTGAACACAGTTTCTCTCTACTATGTACGATATACCCGATAACAGCAATTTCAACGCGAGTGTCAATATCGTTGGTCGTACGACTGCAAACAGAGTTGAAATTTTTTTCTTTTTTTTTTTTTGGTTTTCAGTAACTTTTTACGCTGCGAAAGAGGAATTGGTTATTTGGTAAATAACCCTTGTTTCAACTCAAACTCGGAGTTAATTCAAATAAACTTCATCTGCAGTTTTTTGCTTTTATTTTGTTTAAATATATAATTTGAACATTCTGCGCCACACCGCAGATAGTTCGTTTTTAAAAATTCCCTTCCAACGGTACGACGGTTTAACCCTGTCGCTAATTATCGATGGATTAATCAACGGCTTAGCGATATGCTGCAGCCCATTATTTAAAACTGTTTTATTGACAGTTCGTGACGACCTGGTTCACTAATCAGTGATTAGCGTAGACTGCAGGGTGGATTTTCGATTTTATTAATTGCCAAGCTAGATAAAGCGCTCGCTGCGGATGACAGAGGCTGCCAGCTATTCCGTCCGAGTAATAAGGCTGAAACGTGCAGGTTACCTGGTTTCAGGCGTAAAAAAAAATTTCATCTACTAATCACTTACCTCAATAGCACCTGATGCATCTGCAAAGCGAAAGAGGTGAATAGTGACGCCAGGGCCAGAACCAGGCCTCCGATGACGGCGGTAAGTCGTGTACTACCTCGACGACAGGCGCCGACAACCAAGGGCGCCGAACCCCTAGACACCGCGGCGCTCAGGGCTCCAATCCAGGCTGAAATAAAAGTAAAAAATGTTTTCTTTTATACCCTCGTGCTCAGGGTATAGGGAGGAATTTTGGCCTTGAAAAGTATCGGAGTAAAATCCTATTTCGTGTGTAACATGTTATAATATGTTTAATGAGAGCGTCATGGGATTTCGCATAATTCCTGCGGGGGTATGTGAAATTCAAACAGGTGGTACGATTCAGTAATTAATCTGGTAATTACCTCGATGTAGGTATACCTACCTACTGCGTGTATTACGGAGCGATTTATAATTAGCCTTTCATCAAATAACTCGTACAGCCCGGTACTCCCTGTTGATGAATATGACGATACCGCATGTTTTCATTAATCAGTAAAAATAAATTCACCCTGACGGGATCTTGTAAAATGTAATATATGAAGGAAAGAGATGATGTCATGTTCGTTGGATCGGGGCAGCGGTAAAACCTGGCGTCATGTATCTAGAAACTCAATTTTCAAACATCCATCGATCACTTTGAATCTGGATGAAAACATCTCGAGGTAAGACACTTTGAATTGTATTCGAATCGGATGCAAAACAAAACTTTTTTACGTACTAGGGATGGATGTATATACGAGGGACGACGAATTGAGAGTCCTGCAGGAAACTGGCGCCTCATTTTATAAAAACTCTTCGTATCCGGAGTTCGGGGTCGAGTAACCGATGATGCGCGTGCCTGTATTATGCTACTATATACATACATGCGGTTATATCTATGAAAGACTGGATATTATAGTTCAGAATAAAGGGATGTTATAAGCACAAGGGTAAAAGGAAACTCTAAGCCGTTCATTCGATCGTACAAAACCCGTACAAAGCTTTCGACTGAGAATGTTCTCTAAGATTCTGCCTCAACGCGTTTCTTATTACGAGACTCTGACATAGATACAGTACATACATAATGTATGTATATGTAATTTGAAAAAGTGATTTTCAGACTGCACGCTTTTGTACTTTCGTATTAAATCCGGAAAATTAAATTCTGGATCCCTGAGGCGAAACCGAAGAGAGAGGACAAATAAAAAAGAAATCCAAAATAAGTCATCGTACACAAATAGCTTTTGGACAACCCCAACATCACGGAGACCCCGGAGGGAAAACAGTGTCACGGTCCGTCGGGAACGATCCGGTCCATTAGTTTCACTATTGGCCAGCTCTTGCTCGGGTTTGGTATTGGCTTTCAATACCAGGACTAGTGTACAAACAATATTACTCCAATATGGGAACATTCGCCGAGAGATGGGCCATCGCCGAAATCAAGTGTGGCCGATTTCGTTCCCAATCACATTATGTCATAGTGATCTGCACCAACCTAAGGTCCGCAATACAAGTTCGTTTATTCGGATTGCACTTCGTTGCCACACTGTCAGGGTGGATTTCTGCCACTTTTTTTTCTCTTTGGAGCTCGATACCTCCCGCAAAAGGGGACCGAATTTGAACGTTCAAAAACTCGAATTTGTAAAAAATTTCACCAGCTTTCAGATCAGCTCAAAGACTGATTCACTAAATTATGGTTTCAACGTTGCTCCGGCAAACAACAAAACTAAATCGCACCATTCATGTTCAATGGACAAATTTACGTACGTAAACGCCGTTGCATATTTTAAAGAGGTGTTCCATTCTCTTGGTGTGAGAATTCGTTCAGAATGTTTGTGTACCTAGTTGCCGTTTGTCTAACCGATAAATTAATTTGGAGCTCTTGGTACTTGACAAGAAAGGGTGTGAAGCAATCAAGCGAGTTTGTAAATAAAACAGTTTTTGGATTGTTATCATTTCCCCAATGCGAACAGCGAACAGCGAACATCTGCACTATCACAGATTTATTCCAGAGGCTGAAATACCCGTAGCCTGTGCGGATGAAGTGAATAATGAAATTGCTAATTTCCCTAAAACTCGAACACCGGGTGAAATCGTAAAACAATATATACCAATACCCTCTCTTAATTAACGTACCGTAATTAATACTAGTTAGTCGTATTACCTCGAGCATGTAAAACAGCATGATATTTCCTCGACAAATGAAATAATTACATCGAATCTGCAGTATTGTTGCGGTTAATCGTTAACTGCCCAGCTGATATTACACTCATTAACAACTCAATGGACCCTCAAATACACTTCCCAATACTCAACTGCATTCTTATAAATTCTCTGGAACTGCAGGAACCGATCATGCATTTTATATGTAATGAAGGACCTGGACATCCATTATACGTTCCGGATTCAACGAGGTATATGTATATTTGTAATGTAATAACAGGACACTGTGAAGGAGGTCCCGATTGTCGAAGCCATCACTCCAGGCGCCAAGAGTCCGGCCGTCGAAGTTTCCATCATAATTATAGAAGACAAGCACCGTTCCAGTCGAAACGTCCGAAGAATATCGTTCTTTAAGTATACGTGGGGTATTTTTACATAGATCTAGGCTGTATATATGTAGACCTATACTTACGATTTTTGAGTTGTAATGATATATAAGGGATTCGTTGGAATTTGCATTTCGATATAATATTAAGAGTGAAAACGGATACTGAAGAAGGATATTGTGTACCTACCTTCGAACCGTAAAGGTGATAAAATCGTGGAAGTACAGTTACGTGACGATAAATATAAGACGATAAATTTATTGACGAGACGGAATATCCGTGCGGAATAAAACGTTGGTCATATATAGATATTACATTTTGGAGTTTCCAGTCGTTGGAAATAAAAAGTGGAGCAGTATCTGTCAGTGAAATGCCGTGGGCAAGCGGCGAAATAAAGCAGAAAAAAAATATATATATGGCGTAAAAGGAAATGAAAAAAAATAGCGGTGAAATTTCGTAGGATATGTAGTATAGTGATTGGCAGCGAAGATTGGCATCCAAATAAAACGGGGCGGTCAGAATATTTGCTTATTTTAACGTTATTTAATCGAAATCGAATTTTCCCTCGTCCAAAATCTGTCGATATATACGGTAAAACCTGATTCAAAGAGTTTGTCAAACGCTGCAGTTGACAAGCTGACGAATATGTAGCTATAAGTATCAAGTAAATTTGTTAACTTTTACTAAACTCGGGGAATTCGCCCGATTTACATTTGACGTTTAAATTTCCTAATTTTACTTCACTCGAGTCAGTTTCACGTTGCATGAAAATGATAACACGAAATCCCGTGTTCTGTCACTGGAATATTTCCTACCCACGCAGTATGAAACCACTGAACACTGAACACTGAACACTGCGAACCTCCGAGGCACGTGACAAAGCGAGGTTTGCGGTTGTAATGTTAAACGTTAGAGTAACGCTGTTGCGAGCATCCAACGTACGTAGGTAGTACGTAGTTAAAAATTGTTTGAAAAATAAAAGAAATGAAAAAAAAATCTTTTATCTCCCGTACGTCTGTACATGAAATTTGTGGAAATATAGAGAATAATAAGAGTATAAAAAAGAAATACATACGTATTCTACATATGTAGAAATTCAAATCGCGAGTCCAAAATGTATGGTTTTAATTTAATTGCTCAGCCACTTTACCCTCAGCCGAGTATGAAATAAACCAATTACGTTATACTTTAACTCGATTTCAGTTTGGCGAAGTAACAAAATCAACAGGTCGACCTCGACGAATCGCTGTTCTCCTTGCAGGGTCCCCGGTGGCCCCAAGTTCCCGGTTGTTACCTTACCGTAAACAGTCATTTAGAGCACTATAGGTAAATTGCTGAGTCAGCTACGCGAGAATACACTAATTAGATAATTAGTAATTTGGACTATAGAATGAAGAAGCCGATAATTGGATACCGGAAGGTCAAAAGGTTACAATTTCTTGGATATTAAAGTGTTAACAAGCATTTCCAGACTCATGTTTTGACTAATGACGTTAACAGCACATATAACGCCGAGAGAAGTATGTGTATGTAGAAAATTTTCGAATACATTCCACCGTGGTACCAAGATTCCTGGGAACACTAGCTCCAACACGGTATACTCAACTTTACAACTACCCGAAAATTATAATGAAGAATATTCTCGGGAATCGTTTCCTGCAGGCTATTACCATTATTCATCGAGCCTTCGCCGTTCTGTTCAAAAATTTAATAAAAATAAGAAGGCTGTAACTCAGCTGGTCCAGCTTTCACGAAAGAAACGAATCAAACAGGTGCGTAGAGCCCTCTGATCTCCTTACCTATACGTATCCCATCGTCAGTGTAGCCAGCTACGTATAAGTCTTTACCTTTTCCTATGTGATCTCGATCGGGCTGTGTACACGTGCGTATCATCATATTAGTTACTCCCGTCTATCGGAGCCACGCTATATTTGACACGAACTTATTGTTAGTTCAAGGGGAGTCAGTGGCCAGAAGATTTGCTGTATAGGAGCATCTTGTGGGAGGCAAGGTGAAGGAGCGATATAAATTTTATTTCCTCCGAGTTCCAAGCTCCAGAGGAGGCATAGAATAGGATAAAGAGAACTTGATTGACAGTGAGATAGTGAGGTAGTAGAGAAGGAGAAGATAGTAGAATAGGATATATTTTTGTAAAAATAGAAATAGCGTTGAACTTGGACAAGTGGTAAGCACGGGCGTGTGTATCTCTGTTGCGGTTGTCAACGAACAGTGAACAGTGAACAGTTGGTGGTCTCTATTCTGCGTCCTTATTTCCGTTCGTTTTTTTTTTTTCACGCTCTCCGCAGCTTCGCTATCTCGAGTGTCAACGTGGCTGCCTTATTCTTTTGTGCTTTACTTTCGCTTTATTTTTTATTTTCCGTTTTTTTTTTCTTCTCTTTTTTCACGGATATTTTCATCGTGAGAGCCGCAGGCGTTGAGGCGTCGCGGTCGACAACAGCGCCGGTTGTAATCGCGTTATTACCTACTTCTTCTTTTCTCTTTTTTCGTTTTTTTTTTTCCTTCTTCTTCTTCTTCTTTGTTTAACATACGCTTTTTCAGCTTGTCTGATCCTGGCCATGTTTTATCAGATAATAATAATTGCGGGGATACAGTGAGTTGTTTTAGAAAGGATCCACGGCACCCGGGCCATCAAAAGCTACTTGGTAACCTCGCGTGGCGATAATGGCCCTCGAGTTCCTCGCAAAATCGTGACTTAAAGGACTAGCTTAATGGCTATGGGTCTTTCGTAACGGACGTTTACCGTCAGATACACCTTTCAATTTTTAAAAGAAAAGAATCCTTACCTACTTCCATTATTCCATAAAATATCCTTGGTATCAGCCCTGCATTGCACATGCAGCAAAGTAAGTATAATAAATGTATGATCATCATACGTACAGGCATATTACCCATACACACATGTTCATAGCATGCAGTATACATGTGAAGAAAGAAAGGCCAGAGTCTGATCTTCGGATTCATCAGATGGCAGACAAAGTTAAAGACCTTTAAGTGGATAAGTACTAGTGTAACGTTACGCATTACATCGCATGACTGAATTCCAGCCCCCTCTGCGAGGCGATGCAAAAGAGTCGAGTAGCAAGCGGATGGTTCGTTTCTTTTCAATAGTGCAGGTCTTGACTGGGCCTAAAAAAGCACTTATCTTTTATTTACCGGCCCTTACATTCGTCTGAACAAAGGACACTCGTGGACGGGAATTTTTCCTTTTTTTTTCATTCTTCTGCTTCTTCTTCTTCTTCTATTTTTTTTTTTTTTTTCTTTTGGAACCGTACGCGATTTGAGTGAAAAATTCAAAGGAGGTATCCGACCGAACGAAGATATCTAATGCTGAGACAGGTTGATACGGGCGTAAAATAAACCTCGCTCAAGTAAAATAGAGGGGAGCAGGGAACAAAATTTGACATTTTATTTAGCATACGGAACAATCAACGACAACCTGCCTTGCAGAGCAGCGAGTCACGCAGAGCTGGGTAATGACGTACCGATTCGTTGAGTCCTAATTCTGAAAATTAGAAAACTCTTGATTTTAATTTACACTTATCAATTAAGACGAAATCGATTTCAACCCGTATTGATGATTCATGATTGTACTCAAATTATTATTGACAATTATTATCAGAGCAGTTTGGAAATTGTGACATTGACGATACCGAAGCTGAGGGAATGTGGAAAATTTAAATTTTTCTCAAAACGATCTTGCGACGTCAGCAGTTTTCCTTCAATGTAGTTTAGCTGATATCGTCGTGCCGTCGAGGAGAGGACGGAAGGGATTTCGCAATGTCTATAATCAGGGAATCGGAAGCCGAAAAGACTTTGAGAAATCGGTGGCGACTCTGAGAATAATGGGTCAAAGTATTCGGGGATTGGATCCATACTCCAATCTGGACCGTTCGGAGATACGCCAGCTGGTTACATTGAATCCTGATGACAAAATTGCCACGGTCCTTTTGGCGTCAGTGAGCGAGGGGAGAGTTCCTTCCGGTTTCTGGTACAGCGGGGTGTTCAGCATGCGTCAAGATTTACGATTGACAGGGAAAAGGGCGACTGGCTGGATCAAAGTGTTTCGTGTAAAGCCGCTAGCTATTGTATTTGGGAAAAAAATATATGGAAAAAACATAATCGGGCCGGAAGCTTTCCCGTCTTAAGTGACATTTCTTGAACCGTGAAAAAAGAGAGAACGAGGCATTATTAAGAAATACGATCTTGGCATGTCGCGGCCCGCCCTTATCCCCTTTTTGGTCCACTCAGCATCACGCTCACACTCAAGTAAGAGAAAAAAATTTAGGAGAGTGCCGGGACTCGGTTTTGTTCACTTCATTTCGTCACCTCTTCGACTTTTAGGACGTTTGCTACACACAATACTATTACGTACCCAGACAGGTGTAAAAAGTGGCAAAAAGTTGGTCATTTTTTACCTACGAAAATCTAACATATCGAAATGCAAAGTTTAAAGTCTTCGGAATTTCAGAATTTAAATTTCTGGCCCTCTTCTGCACAGATGAATTTTTTTTCCTAGGACGAGGTATTCTAAGAATGCGTGAAGCTCGTTCGCTTTTTTTTTAATCCACACCCTACGAGTGAAACCGCGTGTATCCGACTGCGAAACAGAACAAACCACAGAAAACTAAAGAAAAGTGAATGAAAGTAGACAAAGATGTTAGCGAGCGATCTTTGTTGGCGCGGTGGAGCCGGAGCAACCACCACTTTTCGTATAGGCAACCCCTTTACTTCTCCGTGGATGAATTACGAGGAAAACTCTGCTTTTGAGATCACCTATTTTTTAAACGTCACATCTGCCGCTTATACACTCCAGCTATACACCTTATTCTTCGCTCGTGAAATACTAACTTTTGGTTCTCGCTATTTGACATTTTTGTACATTTTGGCACCCCAACTTTTTAGACAAATGCTTACCTCATACATTATACGGAGATTTTCATACGTTTCACACGGTACAACTTATACATGGATACATACATACGTGCCAACAGCTTCAAATATTTTTCCTATTTCGAGAAAGAAATTAAAAATTAAAAATTAAAATCACTACTGAACCTTGCAGAGCCTTGATTATGAGCCTTCCAGAGCTACAGCTACTAAGTTTCCTACAACCATGGTTGCTAATGTATTCTCACAGCTTTATTTTATTATATTCCAGTCGCAAATTGCTTTTCCTTTACCTTGCCATGATATCCCATTATGCATACATATCTAAAGAAATGATAAACTGGTGAGAGAACGAGAATAAAAAATAAAAAAATGTCTGTTGAATCAGCTACGTGTGTGAAACTAAAAATACTACATACTTAATCAAATAATTTTTATGCGGGAATTTTTATTAATCGCAAAATATTTGATCATGTACGAGATTAAATGAATGTTTTATTCGATATTCCGTGATCGCACGTGTGGTTCATATCGGTTTTGATTTTATTTTCTCTCGGTTTTGTAATTCGCATCTATTTTTTGAGTATCTTTAATGAATAGAGGATCATGAACAAACATCACTCTGACCATGACGCGGGTTTGAATAAAGTCAGAATTTCAATTCCTCTCGGAAATCGTATCGCAGGGTTGGTAAATAAGCGTTGAAGGTATAGGTGCCTGGTTTGTTCTTACATACCTAATGAATAGCAAGAAATACTACACAGCCAATATATACCTACAGGCGAACATCACTCAACACCGATCCGAGAACCGTAAGTACATAGGTCTTCAAGCTAAGAACGAACGAAGACAATGAGGTATTGATTATAACCGCGCAATGTTGTAGGCAACACAACAGCCGGGCACTTGGCGGGAGAGGGACGCCCTTAACGCCCAACGTCGCCGTCGCGATGCCGAGACGAACTCTCCTCCGATAGCTTTTGTTCACGCTGGCATATAATGTATACGTACATCTATATACAGGAATAGTAACCCTGCAAGTATCGCATGTACAATATACATACATACCGTAGTTTCGGTACTTTGAACAGAAACAGGTAGGTAGGTAGTACAGAGGTGAGCTCGCTAATTAGTTAGCGCAGGACAACGTACTGCAGCGTTTGTGTGCCTAAAGCCGCATATAGAATATGGTTTTAGCTTTTGTGCTGTTATGGAATGGGGTTTCTGGTTGAAAATTTCATCTGAATATTGGCTGTGCGGGATGAACTGCAGTTATATGCTGTATATTTTTTTAATTAACGATGCGTTGGAAAAAAAAAAAAAGTATCTTCAGCCGCAGGGGATATACGTATAATGATCATCCACAACGAGCTTTAAGCATCGCTCAACTCCCGGTCAATCTTCGATGCCCTTCTGATCAATAGCGGCCTTGCTGCTATCGGACGGACTTGAGTAAAGTTACCGTCACAATCATACCGGACCCTTTCCAACCTTCACCACCTACAGCTTTAGCTCCACCATCCAGAATCTCATCGTCCCACCGTGTAGTCAGAACTCTCTATGCTTTTCATTCCCCGAACTTACCAACTCGCCAGCTTACAAACTCACCAACTTATACCAAGTTACCGGCTTACCACCCCCTATCACAGACCCTTAATGGACATTCCATTTGAATCGGGTCTCGATTGTTTAATCGTGACGGATTTCAGATGCTAAGAACTTGTGAAATTTTCTGGAATTTAACCGAAAGTTAATCAATTTATTTTCAGTTTTCTTTATTTACAAAGTTTTCCGAACAATTATGTTTGAAATTTGTTGTTGCTTTGAAAAAGAATAATTGGATCGTGTCGAGGCTTGTGAACCAGCGAAGGCTTGCTTGTTTTTTTTTCCACTTTTACGAAAAAAAAAAAAAAAAAATTTATTCTCTGGTTAAAATGTAAAAGAGGTGTAATGGAATTATTTGAATTAATTTATTTAGAACGTTTTCGTTTCCCTCTTTTTCTATTCGGTTACCTTTTGTGTTGTTCCACGACGCAAAGCATAGAAATTTCACTCTTGGGGAACTCGACTTACTTATTTCTTATAGTCATATATAGCCCGCAGAGCGAAGCAAAGCTAGGGATTTCCTTTTAGTTTTCCAAGAATTGGTAGTTGTATATAGGTATATATGTACAGGCTTTTATACAGAGTACCCTGCTAATTAATTTCCAGCCAAATGAACATTCTTCAGCGTTCCTTAAATTCCGCCACTGCTTACCCAATATAAAAGAAAAAAAAAAAGAAAAAAGAAAAATAACCGGAAGATCAAACTTTTTCCAGAAACAAAATCTGAAATTCTATCCTTAACCCCTTTCCTTGCACAATTTTAACAAAGTGATACCCGACTGCTCAGCCTTTCGCTCTCTAATTACTTCGTGAACTTATAAATGAATAACTTATAATGTTAGGAATAACCAAAACAAGAAAAAATTAAAAAAAAACCTTCTCTTTCGTCGTAGTCGAGTCGAAAATTATTTTTAAACAAAATTTTCATACTTCAACCGAGCTCGTCGCTTCTTTGACAATAACACCCTAAAGCTTACCGATATCCATGAGGTGATGTTCGCCGAGATGACGTGCAGCGTAAAGGTGAAGTAGACCGAAAGCGAGTTGCATTCCGGTGGTGAGCAATAGGGCCAGAAATCCAGCAGCACACACAAGCCAACCCCAGCCTCCTTCAGGATAAAAATGAGTCCTCATTCCAGCCACGTCAATCCCTTATTGAAAAAAATCAATTAGTTAGAGATTTTTGTTTCTCGCGTATTATTCCGATGATAATTCGTGAGACTGTACCTATCAATGACAAAATTTGAAATACACACTATTACGGAACGTAACATATCGCACGTTATAATTTTCGCGACGGGTATATAGCGCGCTAATTATTGACTGATAGTAGATTGGTTTAACAGGTTTGGTCAACGCTTCGATTTAATCAGAGGGCATCGAACTGTGTTCGTGTTAATTTGTGACTGTATCGGCGTTGGATTCAAATAGAAGTTCAATAACCTCGTCGGTGTGCCACCGGGTAATGTGGTTAGGTAAAGCAATCGTCCGTAATGCAAGTTCGCTGAACTCCGACCTGCAGCAGTCTACAGTATCGAGCCCTCGGTTGGACACCGGTGCTATAAAGCCCAGGCGGAGATTTTCGACAAGGATGTATACGTTAAACAGAAGAGCTTAATTAACGGCTGCTTTTGCAGTCACGAAGAAGGCGAAGGGTAAGGCAAAATTGATAAAATATGCAAAGTAAACAAATTATATTCCCTGTCGTATATCTTATTAGCAAACCAATCATCCTTAATCAAAGCTTGCGCACGCCTTGCTCTGAGCAGCGCGAAAAATTCATAAAATATGTAGAATATGTGTGTACAGGTATATAGGTATATCGTGTGTATATATGTAGACCCTATGGTTCAGGTAATTATCCTTAATGTAATACCAAACTGAGGCCGAGTTTCTCGACAAGATGGGGTTTTGAAAACGGTAAATACGAAAATTATAAAATATGAAAAATATATATGAGACGGCAAGGTAATTACCCTTAATGCAAGTCTACCAAATCACCACAAAGACTGGACCAGAACGAAGGTTTCGGTCGAGAGATTATGAGTATAGTAAATATTTTTTGGGGCTATATAGTAGGACTGTCATGGAAAGATATACGAGATGTATAAAGTATTTGGAATTTATACCGTATCGCTGTATTACAAAACGAGACAATTATCCTTAGTGCAAGTCTGAGAAAAGTTTTCAAAGCTCTGAGTTTTGCTGCCCAACTATAATATACCGGGGAAAAGTCTGAGGTAAAGTTTTTCTTTTTTTTTACTTCTGTTTTTTTTCGAGAAAGTAAAAAAGCTACGGATACGTATAGACGTAGGCGTACATATAAGATACGTAATCCGAAACTGTTTTTCTGCCACGATAGGAAAATAAAGTATACATAAATTGTCTGATATATAGGTATAGGTATATACCCATCCCACGTACATATGTGTGTAAGTATTTAATATAGATAACAGCTAGGCCTGTATTTGACCGGTCGTATTTACCAGTTTTCGAGAAAACCAAGAGGCTAGGACCTCTGTCCTCTCGGTATGGTATATAGCTGACTTACTTGCTGTAAATCAGTCTGGAAGCATCTCGAATGAAAACGTCGGCCAGGCATGCCAGAAGCTATCGAAAATATATTTTCCGTTGTTTCGGAACCGTTCTGTTCTCCACCCGACAAATAAGTCTTAATCTACTCACGGCTCTGAAACAAATTTCCTACTACCCACTGAGCTAAATAATCTACTCTCAAACAATGATTTATTAACTTTTGATAGATAAATTTTGTTTCGTCAGAAATGAAGAAATTTACAATCTATTTGGATTGCCTGAATCACTGTTTCCCTGTATCCTTTAAGTATCATATAATTAATGAGGAATAAAAATTTGCTTCTCGTAAATGAACTTTTACTATATCCAGACTTTAGGAAACAATCTACGAATTGAATTTTCCGGACAGGTAGGTATAACATGAGCTCAAATTTTTCGCACGTGATCGCAATTCATTCAGTGAGTAAGTTGTTTTCTACTAAATGTCAAAACCCAGACGGTGGAAATGTATCTATCGGATGTGCTCAATATCTACCGGGGTAAGATCCGTGAAAAAATTTCCAAATATCCGCTGGACAAGAAATTTCCGTATTAGTCAATTATCTACTGGTAATATATCTATGCAAATATCGGTAAAATATCCAGAGCCTGTCTAATAGTTATGAGATATACGTAGTTGCAAATCTTCCAGAGCTCATCATCAGATCATTTTGAATTGGAGCGTAAGACAGGCTGGGAAGAGATCGATCCAAAAAGCGTATGCCTATTATTCGCATAGAAAAAGGGTGCTCCAAATCTGGTTTTAATAAATCATAATGAAATGATCAGTTTTCTGTGAGAAATAAAAAATCGATTTTTTTTAACCGGAACCGACGATTTTTTTATTATATACAATCAAAACCACACCAAACCCAGCTTTAATATTCCTTATGTAGGTGGGGAATTCTATTCCGTTTCCAATAATGTTCCTTGTAGTTCGTATAACTAGGTATATCGGACACAACTGCCCATAGTTTTGTTCTCGATATCACTTACTATTCCAGAGATATACAGAGCGTTAAAAAAAAAGGCATTGCAGTCACTTTTAAAATTTATAACTGATTTAAATCACCTGGAAATATGGACATGAAGATACTTTTGGGATATCTACGCGATATTGTCTTTCATGTTGTTAAAGTTTCAAAACCGCGAAACAAATGTTTCGCGTTCCTATTTCCTTTCGAAATTATATACGAATTTATCACACCGTGTATAAAAGCTCTTTGTCTAATTGTAAGAGTCACACTTTCTATCCGGATGGTTAGTAAACGACCAGAGTTTGTTTCGTGAATGTAGGTCGTCCGTCAGCTGGCTACCAAAACCACAAAATTTATCGTGAAAAGCACGAGAACAGGAGCCAGAGCTGGGTCGAATTGGTTGTAAGTTGTACGGGTCGTAGGTTGTAGGTTTTAGATTGTTAATTGCTGCCGGATCTCGCGATATATCCGTATACCCATACACACGTTTTTTTTCGGTCCAGTAAATAAACATTTACCTGGTCTTCGGAGGGCTGGCACGCAACGATGGAGGCTGCGAAGATCTTCAAGGCCCCAGTTCGTGTTCCCTGCCATGCTTTCCTCCATGTCTGCAGAACGAAGGCGATGATCTGAAACACGTTTTATCGTGGCTTAACTATCGCAGAGCATTTCTTTTCCGAGGAGAAAAGTTATTGGAGAAAATGAAAAGAAAAATAAAAATAAACAGTTGAATTTCGATCAGCAACCCTAATCCCATTACGCCATGTACAAATTGTTTCCTGCTCGTACTGAAGAGGTAGATTTTCACGATTGCCTAATACCGCTGAAACAGTTAATTGACCCTAAGCTGGACTTAAAGGTCAAATAGTATAGCAACAATAACGATATTACGAAATGTAACACCACGAATCGGCACATAGAGATAACTATTCCGCAAACCGACCCTTGACCGTGCCACGTCTACTTCCTATTAATTCCCTGTTTCTGCAACTGAAATTTGCCTTGAAAGCCACGGTAAGTTGGAGAACTCCAGGGGTCAGTTTCGAGAACTTGTGATTACCCTCGGTACACTAATTGAGATATCGAATGTGAATAGATTAATTGTTAGCGGTTCGTTAGAGAGAAGTAATAAACTTCCCTGATCCGTATACTTAAGGCATGTATAGGTAATTCATTTTTTGTGTATGTTGGATAAATTTTTCATGACAGCGATTGACGGCGTTGGAATATATTGGAAATGTTCTGATAAAATACACGGAAATAAAATGTGCGGTACGATGGGAAAAGCGAGACTTCTTTTTTAACGACCGTTCTAAATGATTCGAGGAAATTTTAAGTCAAGTGGAAACAGGTAAGTAGGTACTCCGATGCTTTTAGTCAATTGCAGGTAGTGCCGGAGTGAGTTCAAAGCGATAGAACGATCGCTATTCCGTAAATTACAGAAATTAACCCCCTTTTCTCGGTTCTACTGCGATAGTGAATAACTTTATGATACATTCATTGACAGCATGTGCCGCAAGTCTTAGCGAAGCGTCAAGCTTTGATGAATATACTTTCAAAGTTGAGCCGCCTGGGATCTCGGGGATCTAGTTAACGAGGCGTATACACAGAATTCAACGCTTACGTGAACAAGAATAGGATTCTGAACAAATTTGTCACTCCGCATCATTGGCTCGCCCGGTAAAAATTCCGAAGGCCATCCTTTTTATGGAAGTTTTTTTTTTCACGATAAGCGCTAACTTCGAGTCTTCTCATGTCCAAGTCAAAAAATGTAAGAAAAAAGAAAAAGTTAAGGCCACGAGGCTGTAGGACATTTAACAGTTTCCGAAAACTTATAGATTTGTCACCAGACTTCACCGTCCGTCTATTTTAGAGACAGAGGTCATCAGGTTAAAAGTTCTGCAAAAAGCAAAGCTCTTTATTCTTTTACATAGAAGAAAAAAATCTATGTATTACATAAGTATATAAGAACGTTAAGTTTATACATAAACCTATATCGTCGAATGAATCGTGTAACTGGATTCTGAACTCCCTGGAAATTTTTCTCTAAAGGAAGAATTCTTCGTAGTTGAAAATAAACGACAAAGGAGGTATACCTATCGTTACCACGGTTTCAATCAGCTAATTTCACCCGATCGCTATATTTCTATAGATTCTATCCGCTGGTTTAGAAAAATAAAACTCGATTTGTCGAACGGTTTGCCCAGTTATAGGTACGTATAGTTCTCCAATTTCATATCTCGAGTACGTTCGTTCGTGTTCTAATCCTCTACCATCGTTTTCTTCTTGTCGAAGGGATAAAGTCACGTATAGAAAGGGCGGAAAAATTAATTGCAAAAAAAAGGAGAGCTTTTTATAATACATAGGTGTAAAATATGACCGCGGCACGAGATATACGCGGTGTTATTTATTCTTATTTTACTCTGTCTTCCTAACGAAGCAACTGCAACATTTCGAAAAAAAAGTAAAACATAAAAAAGAACAAGAAAAAGAAGAAATTCTCTGAAAGGGTTATAGCTGCAGAACTCACGGGTCTACGATTTATAAATATTTAACGAGACGACTTATACCGAGGTTTTATATTCGCACGTGAGCACCTGGGTCGTACTTCTGGGTTGCTTTTGCACTTCCTCGTATCGCCTGACGATGAGTCGACCCAGTTAGCTGCCCTCGTTGTAGCTCTTGTCGAGGTGTTCCCCTCGTTGTTTAATGTAAACTAAGATAATGATGGTGTCTGACGAGAGCTCAAAAAGATGAAATTTGTTTGAACTTAATTTAGGTCTTAAACCCAAATCTCTTTATCATTCGTATTTTATGTGTAGCTGGGTATAATAATTCCAGGTTCGATAAGTTAACACGCTGTGATGTTCAACGTGGATTGAAACGGCCCAATAAAAAATGAATCCAACGAAACGATACATCGAGAGTTCTTGGTTTGTTCCTGAAATATATTCTCCGGCTCGAATAACTCCGGCGATAATCATTAGGCCATATATTTCTTTGAATTCATCTCTCGGTGATGTTTTCCTCGACTAAGTATGTACAACAGCTACACTTTTCGAGGGTCAAAACTGAGGTATTTAAGATGTTTTCCCTTCCCTATTCCCTCTGATTGAATACGCGTGAGTAGATCCAGTGAAATCAATATCGAAACAGTATTATTACCAAGATGAAGGAAGAAAAAAACAGAAAAAGAAATAATAATAATTAAGGAATGCTTCAATCTCAAAGCTTGTGATTTTAGTCTCAATTTTTTGTTCGTTCCACCGTGAATATTCAATCACTCGTCGTTCCTCTGTTTGATACTTTTGTCCTCCATAAGGACCGGCTCAAGGGTACTCGAGTTAACTAACGGATTTCCCTCCCTGGTAATTTCCCAATCAAAATCTGTTTTCATTCCATTACCATTACCAGCGTGATATCGAATATACCGCCCCCCCCCGAATAACATTCTCGTATAAAAATCCCATCAGAAAATCAAGGGTAGAATCTATAGACAGCCGGAAATATAAATGTATAGAGTAAAAGATCGCACAGAAGCAGAAAAAGAGAGAGATAAGAAAAAAAAAAAAAATAGTTAGAAATAGTTTGGTCATAACATCAATAATAACGATGACGACGACAACATATCTCGACTACGTGAGTGCGTGGGCGTGGGTTTCGAGTTCGTCGTAGTGGATGAAACCGTGTACCGATAACGTATACCGCGAACGAAAGAAACAAGAACGACGTGCTAATGCAGCGTCGTCTAGGTCCGGGCCTCGCTCAAAGGGTGGAAAATATGTACGTGTAGGTATACTGGTGTATAACGCAGCACGGGGTGGGTACCGCATAAAGTGTATAAGGTGTATGTAGAGGTCTAAAGTGTATACCTATATTCGTCTAGTGTACAGACATAAACACACTTTCACGTAGTCCACAAATGGAGTGGACTGCACAACCCTGACGTGCATTTCGAAGTCTGTGAATGCTTTTTTTTTCTCCTTCTTCTTCTTCTCGCTCTTTTACAGTTGTACTTACAGTACTACGTATGTACCAGGCTGCTGCAGGTAGCACTGGGTATATATTACAGGGCAACGTCAGGGAGGGCACGAGGAATAACAGAAGAAATAAATTCATGTAAATTGGAAGGGAATGTTTCTAACTCTCCGAAGGACCAAAGGTATGGAGATCCAAAAACGTCGGTTTAGCGTAATTGTACGGACGTGATGGCACGCGGTAGAAATGTACACCGGGATATATAATAGTACTTCGAATGTCGCAACAGATACTCCGTATATATGTGAACACACACGTGTACAACACGGGATCGTATATAGTTGCACACCGGATGGGAGGCAGCAGTCACGGAACAGTGAAACCGAGATATCGACATTCTCAGTTTCCGCATGGAGTTCCGTTGCACACGGATCGCACTTGAGGATTTTCCGATTATTTCAGAGTTTACTATACTATATATCCGGAAACAAACGCTACTTGCGTGACTAACTTTTGAAATAACAGACGAAATCCTGACCTCAACCAGCTGTAGCACGAGCGAACTGCATCCTTTATCCTTTATCCGATTCCGAAACGATTCTAAAAAGCTTTTCGAAAGATACGATCAGCTTGCTGCCGGAAAGTAGCTGACGCACCAAACTGTTTCAAGTGAATTCTCTCTCCGTTAGAATTCCGTCAGGAGGGTTAAATCTGCCTGATTTAGCAAATCGGATCCACTTCGAATTGCAATACTGGAACAAAACCTTCACCGTACCTATACGTCGTTCGTAATTCTCATTTGTTGCGGTAGGTATACGTGAATAAACTCACCGATTACGAAATGACTGTATACGGTTGTTCACGGATCTTAATCACTACAGGCTCTCTGTTCACTACATTTAATTAGTTTCCAAACGAATTCTATGGACACAGCGAATGGGGGAATAAAAATAGAAGTTAGGCTTTGAGAGGGAGGTCAACGATCATTAGAGTAAACATCGAGCCAAACAAGAACTGCCATCGGGCTTTCATTTTGCACACGAATAACGCCCACGTTTACGTGCGATATATCCGTACGCCCACGCGTGTGATGCCCACGCGACAACCACCTGCACCTGATCATATATACCCCCGTAGGAATATATACCAACGCCCACTGCAGGAGTACTGGATTTAATTTAGATTTAAAGCGTCGTAAACTGATTCCCGGTCATCCTGCCCCGTTCCGTACAGATATCGGACTATCGATCGATAGACAATATCCCAGGAACTACGCGGGTAGATGATGCTTCCGGCTAATAGGCCAATTACTGGCTACCGCTATTTATTCAATACCCGGAAGTTGGTTCTGCTTGCTTTAGGATCCCCAGTCGACTTTGCCACGAATTCCACGTAGCAGACAGGGGATCCGTGATAATCATGCTAATAATAATCCTCGGAAATCCAAAACGCATAACCGCTCGGTATCCAGTTCGTGCCTTAGGGAATTCCCCGCGGTTGATAGCTCAGGAATTGAGACGGGTGCAGCACCAGCAGCATCAGGAGTGAACGCTTCGGATTTGGACAAATGAGAACGTCGCTCGTAGCTGCCATCCCGATGTAGGATTTCCTTCTTTTTTTTTTTTTTTTTTGTTCATCTTTTTCTCTTTTTCCATGAATGTCAGAGAATAGTTTGCTCCATTGTGCACTATCGTACGAAAAATTGAAAGCTCACTCTCTCATATAGTTCTATACCGGCGAGCTGCCTTATACATATAACGGTGAGTAATTTCAGACCTCTTTTCTCCTGTTTAAACCGTCGTGACATCGTGTCAAAGATCCTCCATAAACTTTTTGCACTCTACTCAACGCCTGGGCTCATACCTGCAGATACTAAAAGTGTGAAAACGTTTTTTTCTACTGCGATTCTCGTATCCTGCACGAGCTCGTGTATCGATTATAATCATCAGCCTGATCAACGGGTAGAAATTATAGAGAAATCCGTATGTGCGAATTTATCACAGGGGTGGTAATATCCCGTATGAAAATATGCATATTAAATATACGCGGGTCCCTTGCCGATCCGTTTGAATCCTGGAATCCCGGAATCCTCGAGTGAGCTGGGAACTAGGTAGAAACTCAAACAATTTTCATGCCTGGATTCCCTCCAGAATGAGTCCAATAAATAAAGAGGTGCGTAGATAGCCCTAAATCTTGCACGCAATCTTCTCCTTATTCTCCCTTGGTCCTCTTGCCTCCCGGCATATCCTCCGTCAAACCATCGTCGTCGTCGTCCTCATGAAGTTAATTCCGCGCACAGCCTGCTCACGGCCTGTTTAAGAGACATGAACATACGACAGGGTAGAGTGTGATCCGCCATAACCGGTCCCACAAAATTTCTCATCTCCAAAGCTGCAAGTAGCCGAGCTTATTCGTTTTTTGCATTCGCGGCCAGATTGAATAATGCTTCATGTTATTTTGCACATTTAGGAGTACGTTGTGGGTGAATTGTGTAAGCTGGGAATAGCCAATAATAGCCATAGGATTTAGGTGGACATGGACAGCTGGACGAGATAGAAAACGTCGAGCTTTATGAAAGTCCCTTTTTGGTAGAAACGTAGAATATTCTATACTCGTCGTTGCCTGGCACCTCGCCTCGTGTCCGGTGGAAATGCAAAAGCTATACAGCTCTTGGCATCAAAACGAATCGAATATAGACTCGGCGAGTAATCCTGGGGATATACTTGTACGGTTCGATAGCGCATGATGCTTTAAAGAGGACAGGTCGTCCGACAGAGTGGTTGGCAAATTTTAGTTTACACGTAGGTAAATGGATTATTGTGGTTGTCAGGTGATAATTGAAAATAACGGGGGTTTTTTTTTTCTCATATGTTCCTCTGTTTTCGATTTTCAATTTTTAATTAATGAGCTTTTGTGCAGAAGAGAAAGTCCCTCAATTCTCTTTTAAAGTTCAACCTTGGTTCAGCAAGAGTATAAATGTAAAATTTGTTTTTCTTTCTCTACGGTTAAAAAACGGAATTGAAAAATGATCTTTTTACAACTTTTATCTCGCCTCACCGTCTCGAGATTACAGAAAAGCTTTGAATATACACCGTGGCTTTATTACAGATATGAGTCCTTGTTCCTTGGTTATTTTACATTTTGTTTAACGATTAGCTTCCAGGCTCTGTTATACGAAACAAATAAACAACAAGGGTACCGATATGTTATTCCGTTTTTTGTTTTGCTCGTGGTGGTGGTGGTTTTTTTCTTTTTTTTTTTCTTTCTTCTACTCTTCTTTTTACTTCTTCTTTCTATCTGAAACAGCATACATATTCATACGTACTCAACCAACTCAACCCCTTACAGAATATTTGCATGCAAGCTACAAGAACGGCTCGGGCACTTGTTTTCTATCATTTTATCACCGAATCGTGCTTGCAATTAATGACGAAATTAAAACTGACACGAGAATAGAATAATTTCCGGAAATTCTTGTCTAACAAAATGATACTTCATATAACTGAAATATATCATTAAGGCTGCAACAACACAAGTCTTCGTCATCATCATTATTATTTTATATTATAAAATTGTCTCGAGCAGATTTTCGAAAATTTCCAAGTGCTGAACCGAATCCTTTTACCGGCAGGTATGGCATTATCGTCCGTATCGACGTTGGCTTTGAATTATCGCATCATATTTTAGATCGAATAGGTATATTGTATCACGCTAAAGTTTCTTTACGTGAAGATAGCCGTCGATCGAGAGTTCAGGTGTGTGACGATAAGTGCGCGATGATGAAAAATAAGAAATTTTCAGGGATGTTGCAGATAGCGAAGAATACTTGGTCAGGTTACCAACCCTCATACGTCACTTCCTCTTGGTCTGGAGTGTTGGTGCAAAACGAGGTTTACTCCCGGTCTTTCGCCTCGGTATATCCGCCGCGAGCCTAGCAAGACAAACGGTCCGCTTGGTAAGAGAAGAAACGCAATATTCTTAATTACCACAAGTAATGAGAGCTGAGGAAAAGAGTCCACGGAAAATGGAAGGTGAGCGTTGTAATCATTCCGCTACTTCGCGTTGGAGAAATTGGCGCGAAGAAGTTGGAAGCTGCGAGAGAGGAAAAAAAGGCGAAGCAAAAATACGGAGAGGGAGCAAACTAGGAGGAAAGAAGTCTGCGTGAGCGAAAAATTTTAATGGCTTTGCCAAGTGGAGATTATCAAATCTAGAATATTCAGGGAATACCCGTTCCAGTAGATTCCACTTCCACTTGCACTCCCGCTCCTCTTTTATCCCACTCTTCGGATGTATGGAAATTGTCGTAACCGCGCGCACAGCAGCTACCTCTCAAAACTTTTAAAAAGTGGGCATAATCAGACTGAAGCGTTGAATCTGAGAGAGTCAATTACGATTCAACGCCAATTAAGGTAAAATGACTTTTTCCGTCTAACCTGAGCGGATCCCTCCGCCCTGAAATCACGTGGTCCGTTTACAAGGCTCGCTAACAATTCTGAATTTTAATGAAATCTTTACGTTTCATGAAGCTCCCCGTCGTCTTAAGATACCACTCAGGGAATTGACCCTCGTAATCGCCCGTACCATTTGGATTCAGGTCATATTGTTAAACTACAACATCGTCAGGACGAAAAATATTAAGTCGATATATACGACGCCTGCGTATATGTATATATATTTTTTTCATAACTCGACATTGTCTTTGCTGGGATATGAAAGCGCCCGGCTAAACGAGGTGACGATCGGTTTTATTACTTGTAACCGGAGTTATTCCCACACCACAAAACGTAAGTGCCTGTCCCCTTACAAACGAGGGTTCATAAAATTGATGCGAAAGGTTTTACACCACTCGAGGCACGAAGCCTCAGAGATACGTCAGACAATTGTTTCGGAAGTTTATCGACTCTTTTTGTTTTTTGTTTCAGCACCGAAAAACTCTTTACTTTATATGTATACAAATTTGCGACGGATAAATCCGTTCAAGTTGAAACAAAAAATTACTCCCTCCACTCCGCTCTTAAAGAACTAACTTAATGCCATTCGAGGAAGCCTCGTTCCTCGTCAAAATCTGCATTTAGATTCGCCGACGTCTGCAGTTTATGGCCTACGATTAATTCCGTCAACACCGTTTTCAATTCCTTGGTATAGGTATAAGGTATAATTGCGAATTGAGGCGAAGACGTTACCCTCTTATCGAGGACACGGTTTCGATACTCTATGCTCGCGGGATTTCGTCAGTTTTCTTTTTCTTTATCAAGGAAAGAATTCAGCCGTGAATTTTTATGCCAGGGAACAGAGTTTCTCATCGCGATATATAGTGTATATACGTGAAAAGGTATGTACAGTATATATGTATACAGGGATTTGAAAAGGACCCCAAAATCACGGGTAACAAAACGTATAGCTACTTTAAACGAGACGAAGTACAAGAAGAACTTCCTAAAGCTTGATAAAAAGAGAAAAACCGCTGGGAGAAGGAACCCTCCTTCTTTTCTCTTGACGAGGTGGAAGTGGGCATGGGGTCGGGGTTGGGGTTGGGTGTGCGGATGGGCGAGGGTTGTGATCGCCCACGTCCGCCCACGCCCGGCTACATCTGACCTAAGAGTGTTGTGAGACCAAGCGGACACCAGCCGCAGGAGACCAACTCGACGAGAAACCGGCCGCACAAGAGCTCGCGAACAAACTTGAACCAACAGCGAACAATGTTGACCCTCCCCGAGCGAGCTCTTAGCGTCGGTGCGATAATTAGACCCGGGGAAAGTAAAATAACTGTTTTACCGTGACTGCCAAAACAACGAGTTCTGCCCCATTTCTTCGGAATTTTCTTCACCGAGTTAGGAGTCGAGGTTTTTATTTTTTCTTTTGGCTGGGGGGGGGGGGGGGGAGTGCAGCGAGGCGTCGAAAACGATTTCAATTTTTATTAAATTGGACGAATAATTTTGGGCTATGTACGACATCGTCGTCGTTGTTGCCTTTACCGCTGCTGTAAGTACCGTCGTCTATAGGTAGTACATATGAACTAAAGAGAAGAGCTTACATATAGCTACACAACCTTGGAGCTTGGAAAACGAGAAATGGATGTTTTTACGTCGGACAAATATAATAATAAGTAAACGACCTCTCGCAAAACCTGGGGTAGGTATAGCTCGGAGCTCGAAACACCAACTGCCCTCAACGATCATCCGGGTTATATCAAAATCTCCAGTGGAAATGCTCCCATGTTATTCAGGTACATATTGCTGCAGCAGCGAGTCGAATAGCTCGGCTATAATACACGCATTATACGATATTATTGTAATTCGTGCCGAATTTACAAATGGCATAACATATAGGTATATATACCTACGCCGATATTACCAAAGCTCCCGGACTATCGAATTGAAGATGTTAAATATACATTCATACTCGACCTACACGCATATTATACTATACACAATATATTCCCTCTATACGTATGGCAATGCAATTACGAATTCGCGGGAGCATATTCGCTCTAGTGTTCCTCGTTACTGCAGTCGTTACTATGCCTGTTATTATTATACATATTATTATTAATATTATTGTCATTATCTGCAGTATCGACGTTTGAATTAAGTTATAACGCACGTCCATGTATATATGGGGCATTCCACCCCAAGTTGGTAAGCCTCCGACCCTCACCATTTTTGATTCGACTCGAAATTTTTTATGTTGTTCACCCACATGGGTAGAGACTACCATATTTTTTTCAGAATTTTTTTCCATCTCGTTCTGGAGTGACAATTTTTTGAAAAAATCGATCAAACCCAATTCAATCAACGATATCTTCTAATTAAAAAACGCTATCGGAAAACTTCACCAGGTCAAATTTGTCGTCTTGAAGTCTACTTTTTTATACATTTTTTTAACAAATTTTCCAATTTTTTTTTTCTATCAAAAAATCAACAAATCGATTTTTCGAACTGAGTCCCATTTTTAATTTTTTTTCAAAAAATCACAAAAAAAGTACATGTAAAAACAAAATTTTTGAGCCCTGTCTCATCGTGGGCAGATTTTTTTTTGTATTTTTTCCAGCCATTTGAAGTTTATTAGTGTGATGTGTAATGTTGCGTCAGGCATCCCTCGGAATAAAACAAAGAGAAAAAATCATCGGAAAAATATATCCGTCGAGGTGAAATCAAGAGGGCTCAAGAGAATCATCTAACATTGAGCTGCGCGAACTTATTTAAACAATGATAATAGTATATTGAGTACCAAGGGCGTAAAGTGGGCTTTTTTAGACCGAGTGTGGAGTTTGCAGTACGAGTCGGAGCAATAATGATTTCATTATTGCACGCTTATTGAAAAAGCTTATTGAAAAAGCTTATTGAAAAAGCTTATTGAAAAAGCGTGCAATAATGAAATCATCATTGCTCCGACTCGTACTGCAAACTCCACACTCGGTCTAAAAGAGCCCACTTTACGCCCTTGGTACTCAATATACTATTATCATTGTTTAAATAAGTTCGCGCAGCTCAATGTTAGATGATTCTCTTGAGCCCTCTTGATTTCACCTCGACGGATATATTTTTCCGATGATTTTTTCTCTTTGTTTTATTCCGAGGGATGCCTGACGCAACATTACACATCACACTAATAAACTTCAAATGGCTGAAAAAAATACAAAAAAAAATCTGCCCACGATGCGACAGGGCTCAAAAATTTTGTTTTTACATGTACTTTTTTTGTGATTTTTTGAAAAAAAATTAAAAATGGGACTCAGTTCGAAAAATCGATTTTTTGATTTTTTGATGGAAAAAAAAAATTGGAAAATTTGTTAAAAAAATGTATAAAAGAGTAGACTTCAAGACGACAAATTTGACCTGGTGAAGTTTTCCGATAGCGTTTTTTAATTAGAAGATATCGTTGACTGAATTGGGTTTGATCGATTTTTTCAAAAAATTGTCACTCCAGAACGAGATGGAAAAAAATTCTGAAAAAAATATGGTAGTCTCTACCCATGTGGGTGAACAACATAAAAAATTTCGAGTCGAATCAAAAATGGTGAGGGTCGGAGGCTTACCACTTTGGGGTGGAATGCCCCATATATACCTATGTGTATGTTACGCTAATCAAATATGTTAAAGTATATATAATATACGTATCAGAAAATATTCGATCGAAGATTCTTAGCCGACATTTTTCACCGTTGTTTATACGTTCCATAGCTGAGACTAGACATACATATACCCTATGTAGACGGCTGGGTATGAACATATATGTAATTGCGGTGAAAACTTGTGTATAGGTACAGCAAAACCATATATCACCAGAGTCCGTCGGGGCTCCGAGTATACAGCGTAGGTGTATCGAGAGATAGGTATGTACATATTTTTTTATATACATTTATATATACCTATGCATGTATGTATAAGAGTTTTATATAGCTAGATATGTATCGTGCTCCGACGAGCCATATGCACGTATACATATAGGAAATACGCATGCATATGAAATATTGATACCTTTTCCGATCGGCGTTGCAGAGACTAATTGAAATTTCGTACGGATAATCAAATTTTATTTACTTTTTTATTTTTTTTTGAATAACGATCGACAGGATCGTGACGAAGATTCGAGATACTGGTATTAGCCATATCGACGTATTATAATAATATTCAAAATTGAATCAAAACTGGATTAAAACTGAATGGGGTTTGGGGATGAGAAGCGAGGTTATAGGACTGCTAAGCCTGTAGCCCGAACCTCAGCTGCTGCGAGGGTTACTCGTCCTCTTTCACCGAGTCTCTATCTCTTTCTCTTTCTCTTTCTGTATGTCTGCAATGTCTGTCTGTCTCTTTGGACGAGAGATCTTTAGCGATCGGAGAATTCTCCGTGGAGTATAAAGTCCTAATGAGATGCTTCAGTTGAAGGGGGTGCGCGAGATGTCTGTCACTCTTTTCACAGTTTTCTTAGGAATACTTTAACAGCAATCCATTTATCCTCGTCAAAAGAGAAAACGCGATATCTGAGTTAGACAGAGTTACCCTAATTACATGCGTATTTACGGGGAAATATTTCCTTATCAAAATTTTACCGCGGAACACACATCTTGCAACGATCATTTGATGTTTTTTTTTTTCTCTTTTCTTTCATTCTTTTTTTTCTTTTTGATTTCCTCTTTTGTCCATCACTTTTTTAAGAAACCACTGCTGCAAACTCTCCGTCCATTCCATTCCATTCCTATACAAACTCTCTCAAGGGCTGTAATGCGAAAACGGTTTACTTTCTCCGTTTTCCTATTTCCTTTTCTTTCATTTTTATTTTATTTTATTTTATTTTTTTTTCTTCGTTCTTTTTTTCCTCTCCTAGCGCTTCTCTCTTTTATTTTGTTCTCGAAACACACTGCGATCGTTGGCGCACAGGGCTACGGAGCGATGTGGCCAAGTTGGGTTTAAGTATTAATCAAAGTGGGTCAGAAAGTTTTCCGCAAGTTCGATTCGTTGTTGATTTCGAAATGCTTTGCTACTTCGTCAGTATACGTCGCAGTTGAATATATGTGGATGCAAAAGCTATAAGCATCAGATTTCAGACAGATGTATCAGAATATTCTAATTCCTGAAAACCGCTTTTGAAAAATCGCTCTGCAGCTATTACAGAATCTATTGTTCTTAAATATTCCCAGAATATGTAAAATGAAATCCAACTATCGAAATAAAAAACGTTGAAAACTCTGAATATTTGTGACAAAAACATATTTGGTATTGATATAATTTATCATTCCTCAGAAGCATGCAGTTTGAATTCCCGTTAACGTTATGAAAAGTGCATCTCGAAAGCGTGCAAGAATTCGTAGAATATTTTCAACTGCAACGTTTGAAAAATTGACTCTCGTGTTTCATCGATTTGGTAAAAGTATGGTATAGGTATAGGTTAGGTTATTTTTCACATTTCACATTTGTTTGACAAATTTATCTCCAATCACGTGTCGTTTTCTTGCAACCGTGCGAGTTCAGTGAGTGCAGTATTTTCGTCAATGCTCAAGCGAGCTGCATGTTTCGAGATAAACGTATACAGCAAAACAGAACTACAAGTCGAATCTACGGCAGACGAATGTATGTACGATGTATTGGGTAATCGTTTTCCGCTAGAATCGTTGCCAAAAGAGGCGGTGCTCAATTTTTATTTATTACATATACATGTATACATACCATATATACAGCTCCTCGTCCTCATGTATAATCCGTAATTTTATATTTAAATGCAAACGTCAAAAGCCACAGTACAGTTAATATCGTTTTCAATTATTCTTTTTCCATCTGCGTATAAATGCCTTACATTCATTTCACGCGATTGAAAAGAACTAATGCGAAAAGACCACGATCGGATAATCTAGGCCAAGTTTACACTGTAATGAACATTATTTTCTTTCCATATTCCGCGGTTTGCTTCCTTTTTTCTCTCATTTCTTTTATTTTTCATACCGCGGAAACGCTCAGCGCTCTCGAGATAATCACGTTATTCGCTTTAACTCCCAGTAGTAATTCGTTCTGCAGGATCTGAGAAAACTATTAAAAATCTCACCGCCGCGAAACTGCACACATTAGGAGGACGTACAGGCACATAGGTATACCTATACGTATACGTAGATAGTATAAATTACTGTAAAAAAACCCAGGTAATTCAGGGAGGAAAAGAAATTTGATTAATTATCAAGAAGCTCGTGCTCTAGTTAAGAGCTGTGGAGTAGTATATAGGTATGTACCTGCGAAGGTCGGTGATATACTCAGAACCGCTAGCTAGAGTGATATTCCCGGAGTAATTCACACTGCGGAAACCCTGGGTAGGTATGTATCTACAGGGGCGCCCAGTAATGACGTCGTAAATAATTAAATCTTTAAAGAGAAAACATACATAATACGTGTTACACCTATATGTATACCCGTATGCGATAAACGCTAGCTATAGGCGTTAAAAGGTCTTTGTAACCAAAACGGTTTTACCCTGGCACAGAAATCCCTGGAATACTTTACCGAAATATACCATAGGTATAAAAAAAATTATCCATTTTCCACAAAATATTCACGAACCCGGTCAGCCCCCCCAAACTCGATCCCGTGGTATTTTACCTCTAATTTTCGAGCCTCCGAGAACGTACCGTGGTTGCAGCAGCACAGGGATTGGAACGGGCATTGCGCGCAGTTAGAGGGTGAGTTTTTGCCAGTCCTTCATATTGCGCGGGGCTAGTAGCAGCCATTGTTAATTTCTTGTCGCTCTCCTCTTTTGTCTCATTGTGTATAAGAGATGAGAATGGGGTTTTTCCGAAGCTGGTCGGTACGGTATAAGCGCAAAGTGTAGGACAGGGGATCCCGCAGAGGGGTGCGTTATAAAACGACTAAATTGAAAGATCATTGTACGGTTAAACGAGAGAGTACGGGACCACCGTGGTTCATTACGGTATGAATTAATTTTCCCGCCCCGTTACCCCATGGTACATTGGTGTTGAAAATTTGCCTCGCCTATAAGCATCAAGCATGCTTGCCGCGATCATTTACCCTCCCGGTTTTCACCTTCATTTATTATTTAGATTTTTTTTTTTCATTTTTTGCTTATACCTCTTTTTTTACTCTCCCCGCGAACCACGCAAAGCGCGTCAACTTTCACTTTCTAGAAATACGGGAAATTCGAATTATCGTCAATTTGAGGTAGAGAGATTTATTAATTGGTTAATCATCGAAGTTCTGCGCCTTATGCCCGCGTGTATAATATCTATATAATATATACGTATATATGGCACAGAAGCAAACCCGACCCGTTGTACCCTTATTATCTTTTGCAAAATTTATGTGATCCAAGGCTAAGCCAGCTTTTCCCAGAGAAGTCGAAAGTAAGCTCGTATAAAAGTTAAATGCTACTTAGTTAAACCGCTCAGCTGCTAATTAATTGTAGATTATAGGGTTTTGCGATATCATTTTCCAACATCGTTGCAGGGCTATGGACTCCCAACTTTTATATATCCAGGACTTTTTCTTGTTGCTTTTTTTGTATACTGTGAATATATCGCAAATTCGAAGTACAAAAAATAAAAAATAAAACAATCGCCAACTGCGGAGGGGGCTGCAGTCTCTATCGTTATAGGGGTGACATAACGCTAATGGGATTTGAATATAACATCGCTATAGCATCGTGAGACATACACCTGTATTATTTAGAAAAAAAAATTATCTCCTTCATCCTACGTGATTCTGTAGATGAAATTTTCTTTTTTTTTTTTTTTTTGCTGAAAATGATAATTATAACGTATTGAAAGGTTAACGGTGTGAGAAAGTTTACCGGAGCTATTAAAAGTTATCTAGTAGAAAGTAGAGGGAACTGGTAATCGAATTTCTTGATATACATTATATAGATCGATTGTGAATGAGTTGAAAAATAATTCTATAGCTATGAAAACGATTCGGGGTTTCTGGCGAAGGTTATAAAGATTCATGTTATCCGCGTGTAGAAACGATTTACATAGAACGTAAGTACTGCAGCGTTTCAAATCAAACGTAAAAGTTTCACACGGCCAAGTCTCTTCAAGTGAGGGCAACTATGAGCAAGCGTAGCTTTTGTTACGTTTACTCGCGAGGATACATCTTCGTTTAAGTTGAGTGAAGTCAGCCTGTTTACGTTTTCACTCCCGGCGTTATATCATGTATTATGCACTGCTGTGTACAACTTCCACAGTGTTTTCTGTCTTCATTCCAGAAACGGAAGGTAAAAACAAGAATTATTCCTTCCTCCTGCATTACTCTCAACTTTTTATTTTTTTTATTCATTTTATTTTCTTTTTTTTTTACGCTTCTAGAAACGTATACTAGACAGCCAGCTGAGTGCGAGGGATCCCGCAGTCCTGGAGGTACATTACACGGGAGCAGGACATTTTGGCGCCTCCGTTTTGGCGCCACCGTTTGGGCGCCACCGTTTTGGCGCCGGTCATTTTGGCGCGGGGACGTTTTGGCGCCGGACGTTTCGGCGCCGGACGTTTCGGCGCTAGACGTTTTGGCGCAGGACGTTTTGGCGCCGGACGTCTCGGCGCAGGACGTTTCGGCGCCGGACGTTTTGGCGCGGGACGTTTCGGCGCCGGACGTTTTGGCGCTGGATGTTTTGACGCTGCAGTTAGGGCGCTGAGCTCTTGAGCGTCACAATTCGGTCTGGAAGCATATTTACTTTAATAATTAGGCTGTCGAATACCCACGATTTTGAACCCACGATGCTATGAACAAAGGTTTAAAATTGCACAGAAAGTATATACCTATATCGTTAGCTAAATAGAAAAGTCACGTAACTACCAAAAGTTAGAATGGGTTTGGCTACCCCACTGATCCACACACACACACATACGTGCTACAACTTAGAAGGTGGCTGTGGCTCTCGAAGGGCTAGAATGGGTTAGGCTGCCCCACTGATCCACACACACACACACGTGATACAACTTAGAAGGTGGTTGTGGCTCTCGAAGGGTTAGAATGGGTTAGGCTGCCCCACTGATCCACACACACACACACGTGATACAACTTAGAAGGTGGTTGTGGCTCTCGAAGGGTTAGAATGGGTTAGGCTGCCCCACTGATCCACACACACACACACGTGATACAACTTAGAAGGTGGTTGTGGCTCTCGAAGGGTCCTGCGTCCAAACGTCCTGCTCCCAAACGTCCGGCGCCAAAACATCCCGCGCCAAAACCGCCGGCGCCAAAACATCCGGCGCCTAAACGTCCGGCGCCAAAACGTCCAGCGCCGAAACGTCCAGCGCCGAAACGTCCAGCGCCGAAACGTCCAGCGCCGAAACGTCCAGCGCCGAAACGTCCAGCGCCGAAACGTCCGGCGCCAAAACGTCCCCGCGCCAAAGTGACCGGCGCCAAAACGGTGGCGCCCAAACGGCGGCGCCAAAACGGCGGCGCCAAAACGTAACGTACCCACATTACACATGTATACCTATACATGTCTCGAAATTCTAGAGTCCAGGCTGAAGTATACCCTGCAGAAGCCGAAACGATGTGAACAGGGTGGGTGGTACAGAGGTGTAAAGAATGCACGGAGTGTTCGTGTTATAAAATTCTTGTGCAGCTATATAATCGCGAATTTGATCTCACACGTACCTACCTACCTACCTACCTACGTACCTACAGCTACACCCAATTCACCGTGAAAAAGCATCAAACTTTATGACCAATAACTGGGGCTCCCGTCCGTTTCTGGTCTTTTGTAAGCCCTCAAAGGGGATTCTTCGCTTTTCTGCGTGCCTGGATGCCTGCCTGCCTGCCTTTCTTCGGTGACTGCGCATACGCATACATGTATAACATGTATATACATCGCGGTATCTATACGATGCCTACGTGTTTCAGGAAATTACGAAAGCCCTCCTTTCACCCGCTCGTATTCCCTTCCGGTCGCCTCGGGCAATTGTCACTCGTTTGCATCTTCGAATTCGAACACTATGTATATACCTACCCGCGAGAACAACCTAGTTTGTATATTCCGAGCGTTGAATGTGAAAGGAGAAATTTTTTTTTTAACGAGGCGGAAAAATCCCCTTCGAAATTTGATCGATAGATCAAAGAAAGAGTGAATATGAAATATGGAGTAGGTAATGGGATATAGTTCAAATTTACTGAAAATACACAATTTCAAACGTAAAAAAGAAAAAAAATGTATCATCGGTAAAACTGAACGAAAATCTTTCTATATACGTTATACGGACGTGCTTCAAGTATCGCAGCTTTAAAACCGAGCTTCAACCTTTTTGAGGGAGAATCAATAACTCTGAAATCCAGAGAGACTAGTTTGTCACTTGATCGTCAATTTTCTCATATGCAAAATTTTACTATATACATATATACGAGTGATTTTGACAGCCAATTAACTTAGGTATATGTTTACCATGACATTTGAACATTGATTGAGATGCACACAAATGTGAATCTGAGTCCGAGCATTTGTATGTACCCAAGTGTCATAATTTTTTTTTTTTTCTTTTTTTTTTCGTCCCCAAATTATCGACTTACAGATATTCGGATTTCCCAACAATTAGCGGATTGGGTACTTCACATTTACACAAACATCCTCTCCCACGAATAGAAATCAACTGAAAGTGATAAAACTTGAATTCGGACGTATTCGCTTTATTTTTTTTGAAACAATGTTCAATAAAATGGGTAAACGGTCTTTGAACTTACCTCTGTCACTTCTGCAGTCCGCACTTCGGTCGCTTCTGTGATAGGAACCATTGCGTTGCGGTATATACGTGCCGTTTTGTCCGTCCTGGTGACTCGGCGTGTAATACTGTGGATACTGTTGCTGTTGCTGGAGTTGTTCTTGTTGCTGTTGGTGAAGCTGCTGCTGCTGCTGCTGTTGCTGCTGCTGCTGATGGTGCTGGTGTTGCAGATAACTGGCGTGAACGGGGGTGTGCAAGGGATGGCAGTGTAAACATCGACGTGATGTCTCTAGGGGACCCTGAAAGGAGAATGTCACATCGAGTCAGCGAAAACAACCAATTATCCCTTGCGCGGACGCAGCTACTTGACTGGTTGAATTTAAGAGGGCGAGGGCTGTTATTGAAGATTGACTCTTTTGATCGGAAGAACAATAAGAGAAAATTGCGCCCAATTTCGTATCTGATACCGCAGCCAGGCGAGAAGAAGAGAAGGGGGTTGTTAATTAATTAACAATTGTCGAGCGTATATTTAAATGGGATTCAAACTTTTCATTACCTAAGTAATATATTATAGTGGCACCCGTCTCTATACGATGTCTATATAAGTATATGCGCGAGTCTACATCGTATTATAATTAAAAATTCACTAACTTTCGTATTTTAGATTTTTTTTTTTTTTTTTTCAACCGAATTGGCGGACTATACCTACGAGCATAATTTCCAATTACCGGAAAATCTTTACGCTGCAGCCGAACGCCCGCGGATAACGTTAACGATTTATTAATTAAATCAGTTTAATTATCGAACGTATACCTCGTGTATATAGGCTGTACTATATGTAATGTTAACTGGCACCAGATACTTTTCAGTAAAATACATAGATATACACCTATACCTATATAGATTAGGTATACGTATACTGGAATCAAGGTAATTTATTTTCACAAAGTCAGCTGCACCGCTGCAGTTCTAGAACACCCGCAATACGACGAAAAAGATTTTCACCTGCATCCGACTAATTGCAATTCCCCTAATCCTGTTAGAGTATAGTAGCTGGTTTTAAATCAGTGGGCAGTGAAAAACAAGTTTGTAAAACAAACTCTGTATGTATACCTATAAGTAGATGCGTGGAATCGATTCGGTTTCAAAGTTTAAACTGGTATACGAAGACAGGGAGGAGATAGTTCAGTGTTCAGAGTTTTGAGTTGTGAGTTTAAAGTTCAAATTTCAAGGGATGATGGTTGCTCAGAGTTTAAAGTTTAGGGGAAAGTTCATACCGGTTCAGAGTTGTTCAACTACTGTACCTGAATGGAGTGATGTGATCGAAGCGAACGCAGAGATCCAGCTGGATGCAGCGATGGTACGCTACCCCCAAAATTCATTACAGGATTCCTGCAGCTGCCGGGTGTGGACCAGCCACCGGCACTGCCTCCTCCATAATCGTCGACCAACATGGCAAAGGTGGGAGCTCAGATCATTATAAAATGACTAAATATTAAGAGCCGGTCTGATTACTCGCTGGTAATGATTTTCCTGCGACGTAAGACTTCATCATGGTTTCGTTTGCCTCCGTTTAAAGACACTTCTGGTTAATTCTCAGCTTTTGAACTTGACCTCTTGAGCAATCTGTAACAAGAAATAACTTTAAAGGAGTATAAGGAGAAAATGTAGCGACTGAGTTTATTTTTTCATGTTTTTTTCACGGTTTGCCAAGTCATCTTTTTGTTAACGAGTGCCTCTTGCCAAGGACGACGGATTCTTGAAACGATTCTAAATTATGCAAATCACGTAGCCTGCTCTTTAATCCCTACCCCACAAGATGGCCGACTTGTGACAAAGATACTGGAATTATCACTGGTCGAATGGCACGAGAGAAAGCTGCTCTTTAATATAATATAATATATAGGGTATTTAACAAACGGGTCTCATTTTCTATGGAAACAGAACTGAAAGGCTATAAAGTAAAAAGTGCGAGGTTTTCAGAGATATAAAAAAAAGTTTAGCGATTTAATATGAATAATATGCAGCTATAAGTTCCTGAAGAAATTAGCTCTCCCGGGGACTGCTAATTACAACGCTTGCCTCCGGGAGCTCTCGTAATAGACGAGAGTAGATAGGGTTTCCGATTTACTTTTCAATTTAAACTTCATTTTCTATTTAAGGATTTCTTCAAAATCTATAACTACGAAAGAGCGAACTAAGGCTGTAAGCTGTATTCTTTCCAGTTCCAGTACCTCCTTCCTCGGGGTGGTTAGCAGTTCTCAAGATCGTTCCCAACGCCGCTGCAGCTTCCTTCCCTACGGAAATCGGCCATTTCAGAGTCGAGGGAAAAGACAATTACGTGTTCTTTTGTGTTCTGTTTTCTTTGGCTATTCAAGAGTCTATTAACAGTCTGATGCCATTGGCAAGGGTATAATACCGCGAACCCATATTTAGCCACGAATTTGATTTAATCACCTGTCTGAAGCCCACACACATTATTAATTTCCTGATTACCTATGATTTCGGTTGATGTAAGAGACGCTGTTTATTAGTAGTTGTAATTCCTATAAGCATCGTTCTTTCTCATCCTAGATTTCGATTTTTACCAAACTCCACTATTCGGAATACAATTTAGACCCCATTCCCTTCCGCGCGAGTTCCGTGCACTTGGTATGCAGAATCTAGTTCCTGCAGACTCTAATTCAGATTCGTTGATTCAATTAAGTCAAGTCAGCTTGCAGTCTGCGAAATTAAGCACGTGCTTTTTGACGCGAGAAACAATGAAGGATTTTAGCTCCGTTGATCGACCGAGCGAGTGTGCAGGATGGGCGGTGGTGAACACCCCCAATCTTCATCACATCCCAACACTTAGAGCAACTAGTTGTCGGTGACCATAAGGCGCCTTTCCCTCCCACGAGATTCACGCGTTTATCGCGGATATCTTAGGGTCTATAAGATTTCGGGGAAGATTGAACGAAAAAAAAAAGTAGAACAAAAAAATAAATGAAATACAGAAATATATAACCCCGCAGGCAGCTGTTGCTGCATTTGGGTATAAAGTTCGTCCTCGTCTACGTGCGATAGGAGATGAATATAATAAAAATGATGATCTAAAGGATGTTTAAAATTTTTATCACGTGAATTTAGTCAGCGACTCAGAATCCCACTGCGCATCTTTCGATCGAAGCAAGATCCTTGGACAAAGAAACCCAAAACCGCAAAAGACCGATACAACTGGGATAGCGCGCCATCCATTTTCTTTACACGCTCGTCAGATATTAAGTCAGCTTGGTTCGAAGCTGTAAAAGGGCGAGCGGGGGTGACAGTGCCTTCGTGGCCGCCACGGCTTTCCCGAGGGTGGGTTAAGGCGGGGAGGTAATCCTGCTAGATTGAATCCACCCCGACCTCAGGCCTTGGGATTCTGGACTTGGGAGTCGCGAGTCGGGAGTCGGGAGTTGGGAATCGTGGCACCCGCCCTCAGCTATACAGTCTGAACGCCAAGGGTGGAAGACGATCATGTAGCCACCGCCGCCACCGCCACGGCCACCGCACCACAGCACCAGCTGTCTCACCCTGATTTTATATGAAAGCATTCATGCCTGGATGGAATAAGAAAACAACCAATCGCTATGCACGTTATGAGAAGTGAGAGAGATAATAAAGGGTGTTTTGTAAACAACGCATCTGCTACTTGTGGCGCGTATTGTTTGAGGTACTTTTCGAAAGGGGAGAAGCACTTTAGGCTTCATACAAAATTCGAGAATAAGGGATGAGAATTTCCTCGCCGAGCGCGTCTCGATTAGTTTTAAAATTGTCTCGGAAAGAAAGAAAGAAAGAAAGAAAGAAAGAAAGAAAGAAGAAAAAAAAACAACAATATATAGCGCAAAAGTTTATTCCACGTGACAAAGAGTCACCTCAAACGTTCGCTTTCTTCCCCCCTTTTTTCTGTTTTCTGCTTTTTTTTCTATTTTTTTTTTTTTTTTTTATACAATTGAGAAAATAATTACCTACCCTTTTGTGAAAGGGAAATTGAGGCCTTCTTGAGTTCCGCTCTACTGAAACGATCCCAATAACTCACTTTTTTTCCTTTTCGTTTTTTCAGTTTTACTTTTTTTTTCTTTTTTTTTTTTGTTACGGGCTTTTTTCGTTCTTTCTTTTTCTTCTATTTCCCCCGCTTTTTCGTCATTTTGTAACAAAAGCCCCTAATATTACGAGGTCGTGTTGTACGGCGGCTGTCAGGTGTGAACCGAGCTCCCTTGGCTCGCGTCACCACGTTCGCAATAGAGTATGGAACCTGGGGGAACGGAATCCAAAAGTCTGGAACTTGTAATATACGAGACGGGATAAGGGCAGAGCTGGGTAGGTAGGTACAACGGGAAACGAGCGACGGCCGAGTGTTGAATGAATAAACGTATTTTTATTCGTAATTCTTAACGGGCAAGAAACAGATCTGAATTTCAAACAGTATAGTGGAATAACAATTTTTCTATCTCTATTGTAAACAGCGAGGCGACTTAGAATAAGAAGAATAAAAAAAAAAAAAAGACAAATGTTTTTCTTGGCAAACCTCCGAAATTCGTATATGTCACAGATATACGAAATAATATATTGTTTCGCGCGAGTAACTTGCGATCAAACACGTTAAAAGAATTTCCATCCAAATTTTAACTCGCCATCTGCAGCAGTGCAGATCATTTAGCTTGTACAATCATGCTGGTGAAAAAAATATTAACGCAGCCATTCGTAAAGTCTGTCAATTTCTACGGGGGGATAAACAAGGGTTGGAAATTCCTCGGAGATCGATCCCTTCATTATTCCGAAAATTTTTACCGCGGTATTGAACGAGAATTTTCAAATGTGTTGCAGATTTTTAATTATCAACCAAAAAATCTGAAGAGTTTGACTTCATCATGGATCCATACGTAATCGTGACGGCTAGCCGTTTTCAGGTCAAATTTTTGAAAAATTAGTAACTGATATTCCTTTCTTCGAATTTGAATTCAATCAACAGCTAAATTAACGTTGTGCTGTTTCTGAATAAAAAAAAAAAAAAAAAAAACGGGAAAAAAAGGCTGATCATGTTCAACCAAAGTTCATGTAAAGGGAAGCCCGACTCTTTTCACGTGATTTGAAAGACGAGAGATTTTTTTTCAACCCTCTCTAGTTTTTCCTCGTTAATGATCAACATTCGACAAATCTAATTCACTGTACATAAAAGAAAAGACCCAGAACAGAGACCTTGATGATACAGTGAAAAAAATTGCCGCTACCAAAGAGAGTCAAAGGGTCTGGACAATAGCAATTATTGGTTGAATCTTTTCAATAAACCAGCCGGGCACTCGAGTGATCGGATATAATACGAGTAGAACGCAGAATATGAAGTGCGATAATAATTTTCACAAAAAAATGAATAAAACAAGTGAAGAATATGCTTTTTTCCGTACTAATGCCATTTTTCATTCCGTGCACGTAATTTTAGACTTGCATAATTCAATGAGGACTTTCTTTTTCTGACACGATGAGCACGCTCGCAGTCCACGGTCTCCATCCACTGCATGTTGCATTCTTTGACCTGTTTCCTCGCGTTGTATATAAAAGGTCTAGATAAAGCTGTGTCAAAGTTACTCGGTGCTCAGCTTTAAAGCAACGGTTTACGGCGGGGCACGAGATTGAGAACATCCGCGGTTGCGGTACGGGAAAAAAATTGTACGAATTTAATAGCAGCCTCCGAGTCTGCAGGATGGAGATGAAGAAATTTAAATCCGCGGATCCTAATTCCTTGTTAGCCATGTGGATAACTGATTTTATATAAATTTAAATAACTTCTCTCGGTATTTTGCGGTGCAGAATTTTAGCCGTAGGTATATATGTACAATATATACCCATACATATGAATATATACGTTCAAGAACCACGATACTCTGCACCTTTTAGCTGGGAGACGTAGGTGTACACATATTATTGATTAGGTGGTACACACGAGGCATGTGTTGCCTCTACTTCATCCTCAAACCGACCATCCAGTCGACCGCAGGCCGCTTCTATTGCCAGACTATGATACAAAAGTTTGAAATTCTGCTGGCAGTCCCGGCGGTATGACGTTTCCTGGGAATCTGTCCAAAAGCTGTGAGGAAAATTGGCGCGAATCGTAAAAGCTCTTCGGTGGTTGTGGAAGTATTTTTACATGTTTTTTTTTTATTTTCTATTTTTATTTATTTTTATCGTTTTTTTTCTTTTTACTCCGTCGAAGAGAAAGAAGAGAATATTAAAATTGTCGGAATGAAAAAAACCGCAGGCTTCATTTTCTTCCGCACTTATAATAAATTGACGTTCGAGGTATAATATATGATAATACCCGGCTTTCGTGAAGAATAATTTCAAAACTTGTTCAACAATCCCTCAGACCGCGTAAAGAACCGAAAGACCTTTCGACAAGAGACTGGAATTAGATGCGTGAACGGTTCATTTAATTAACAATTAATCACGCCCGTTCCCTGATCCTTATCTCCTTAACTGCCTCTAAGATCTAGCCCAGATTGAAGTATCAATTCTCAGAAGCAATCCAGCGGTCGTTGAAACTTGGCCTCGTTTATTTACAGATAAATCGAGTTAAACGCGATGAAAGCTGTTCAATGGTGAAAAGAACTTCCGGTTAAGGGAAACCTTTTCTCGTAAATATATATATATATATGTATATAGGTATATACAGATATATATATATATATATATATATATATATATATATATATATATATATATATATATATATATATATATATATTGGTCAAAAAAGGGACACGATCGACGATACAGCTGCAACGTCCGTGAGTCGTTTCTTCAGAAAGTCGTTCATTTCTCGTAAAAGGAGCGAAAAAAGCTCTCCTCAACGCCTCTTGCTGATACATATATACCTATACATATATAGGTATATATGTGTACCAATAATGATAAAATAAAGATATAAATGGCACAAGGGCGTAAGTCGATTTAGTTACTAATATTTACATGCTTTTTCTGACCTAATCATTTTTATCCGATAACGGTTACTGCCTGGTAAGCCAATATACTCTTCAGTGAGGATCGTTATTCGGGCTTTCTTTGAAGTAGTATAAAGAACTGATGGATATGATGACCATTACTGTGATCAAAAATATTCATTTCTCAAAGAGCCTACATAGGTTAAAAAAAAAAAAGAAACCGAAGAGAAAGAAACTGAATCTTTACACAAAGCCGAAGGAGCCCGGAAAAGCACAATTCCTTTTGCATCATCTTCTATCTTCTCAAAGTCCGCTGTCACAATTTATACCTATATACGTTACAGATTTTGCCAAAGAGCTTAAGTACATACATACGTATAGGTGTACGATTTGATCGATGGAATACATACGACCACGTTTTTTTTCCAATTTTTTTCGACAGTACAATTTTTTACTTAAACCCTTGTTCGCATCAGTCCTTTTAATTACGTAACTCAAAACCTAAAAAAAATAAATAAATAAATAAGCAGATAAATAATCAACCCTTCGCTTGCCCACGTATGGGGAGCTATGGATATTACCTCAACATTCGAATGTGGAAATGTAAAATTTGTCCAAATAAATATTTGCGAATTGTCAATCGTTCAAGGTACACCCTTGTTTGCTGTGGCACGTGCCCATCAAAACACGACAGACTGACAAACAACAGGCAGTAGCGATACCCGTGTGCTTCCAGTGAGTAGCCCCTCGCGAATCACTCGCAACGACCACAACTTTCAGGGAGAGAGGAACACCTAGCGAGAGAGAGAGAGAGAGAGAGAGAGAGAAAGAGAGCAAAAGAGATAGAAAGACCAGAGACCGAGGACCAAAGCCACAGGGGTCGGTTGCTCGTTGCCTATGTAGCCTTTGAACTGTTCTCTTTGGTGTCACCACTTCTGTTATCAAACAGGAAATCGAATTTCAACTAGATCCGTGACTCTGACGCCAATGGGCGTTATGTGGGACTAAAAAAAAAAACGAGATTCGATAAAATCCAAAGTTCCCCGAAGTGTCCTTCAGTCTGTTTTACCCCCCCTCCCCCCTCCCCCCTTCATTTTTCTTTTTGGAACATGTTCCTCGATCTTTCTGAAAATTTTACCAAGAAACTAGTCAAATCAGTGCGGCAGTCAATATATCGTTAGCTAAATAGAAAAGTCACGTAACGACCAACATTCCCGCGTTTTGAAAATTTGAGTAATAATCACATAATTATTTTTTGGAGATAACGTCTTGGTTTTTTCCCAAAAAAATGTTCTTTTTGGTAGTTATACGTGACTTTTCTATATAGCTATATAACGATATGTATACCTAGCGCTGCCCGGAACGAAATATTTGTTAGACGAATCGAAAACGTGGTTAGAACGAATCGTATACCTATATAATAGAGCCACGTGCGGAAGAAAGGAAATGGAAAAAAATCTTGCGGGGTCAACGTGCGTGGGCGTGCAGGAAGAAAGGCAAGTCCTTGTAACACACTTCAAGGCTCAAAGTATATCCGTTATTGCTACCTGGTACGACATTTCAGTATAGTAGTATACATATAGTATATAATAATATGGTATATATATTTCCATGTCAATTCACGGAAATGGTACACGTGCCGGGACAAGAAATAGATTCAGTTTTATTTTATTTTATTTTTTTTTTTTTTCATTCATTTTCGGAGGGAAAAATTTTCTCCTTACTTCTGCGGAACCGTTTACAATTTTAATATTGATCATCGCGTTCCTCATATTCCCAGTTCAAGTTTTTGATTAAGTGGTCTAATTAGAGTATCATGTTTTTCGGTATATGAAATATAGCGCGTTTGTGCAGAAATTTCGTCGAAAAGTTTCTAAATAGTGATACCGTGGGGATACCGCAGAATCCTGAGGTTGAAAAAAAAAAAAACGAAAAAAATATTTAAAAAAAAAACTTAAAATAAAATAAAAAGTAAAAAGTGAAGCGAAGAAGGCAGCTGTAGCGTCGAAATAATTACTTGGGTCTGGGATATTACCAAAGTTATTTGGCCCCCGGCAGCGAATACCTGTCTAACAATCTCTCGCAATATCGCATCGAGCAAAGTACGGACGAAGGGGGGGTCCCTATTTTAGCGACAGAATTGATAAATCCCCTTGCTGCAATATTCGAGCAGAGGGGAACATTTAGACGTGGCGTTAAAGGAAGCTCTCGAAATTTAGTATTTCAATCACCGAGTAGAAACGTGCGCGAGATGTAGGTATAGGTAGGCGTAGGAGGAGAGAATGTTACCGCTTGTAGCTTCCGAATCGATCAAACGTCTCTTTCTAATATTTCAAAAACGACGAGAGATGAACGACGTTTTGTATAGTCGTTAAAGGAAGAAGCCGCTCAAAGTTTCATATCTCGTTCACTACTCGTCTCGCGGCTTAAGACGCGAGGTTTTTTTTCCCTGTCACTTTCATAAAAGAAGTCTAGAACCCGCGAGAAGAGTGACTGCTTCGTAGAGCATCGTAAGTAGATACTTGACTGGTATATATAGACATGAGCTTTTCCATCGATAGAATCTTTCCCTGAAACTAGGAAACGAAGCTTTTTAACGAACGTTATTTGTTCGCGGTTTGTTTCCGGCCCATAAGATCGTTGCTCTTCCTTATAGCTGTATACCGAGAACCCCGACGTGACGGGGCTGACGTATCGTATCGTTACTCTTCAGAAAACCAGTAGCTGTACCTGCGTATCGAATATAACGCCTCATTGAATATCGAAGAGCCTAAAGTCTCGTTTAATTGACAACCAACGACGGGGAAAAGTTGTTACAAGGTAGTAGTACGGTCTAGCTGCACGTGACGCGATGCCAAAGTGCCAAATGATCAAACTTCGCCACTTTGTTGATTTTCAACGAAATCCTCCGAAAGTTTTCACCCTTACACTAACCGCTGCATTGACGTCGAAGAAACCAATCGAATGCCTATACCTAGATCCAGTCACGTTACGTACACACGAGTAGGTACACATTACATACATATCTCAGCTTTCAACTTGACCCAGAATTTCGAGGGTTCGAGTGCAGGTCCTATTTTAGATTTGGCAAGCGCCAGAAATTTTGACAAATTGCAACGGGTTAAGGTATATGCGGATAAAAAGTTGAAGCTTATCGTGATGCAACGGAATCTATCTTGATCATCACGTCCGAGGTCGGTTCTGACGATATATCGCACTGATGAATAATTCTGATGTAATATTAAAAATTAAAAAAAAAAAAAAGAGTGAGAACCGAAAAAATGAAATGAAATGAAATTAAAAAAAAAAAAAAAATCATCCGTCAGAATTAGTATGTGCAGAAGTTTTTTGTTCCACGTCGAGGGAAAATGAACCCATCCGTTGGGAAATAAACTCGTGATCATTCATTCATCTCCGTCGATTGTTCGTTAATTATTTTATGGGTCACGGAATAGCTTCGCAAAGTCCAATTATACGGTATCCTGCAAGGTCAAAGAGAATCGCATTAATACCAAACAGGACGATAACGCGTACATCTATGGATGGAAGCAATAAAATGGAAATTGGTCAAATGTTTGCTAATTGTAAAATCGAGGAGTGAGACAAACTGAAAAGAAGATCACGTAGGTATATGATATTTGTTGTATAAGTGCCCAGCTCATTTACTTCGAGTTTGAAAACGCGTGAATAATTTTAAAGAAAAGACTTAATAATTGTATCGTTTTGTATAATTATATAAGCGTGCAGGTAAACTGTCTGACAATCGTGTTAATCGACGTCACTTACATCACCGTATACCTCGAAGAGTCGTTTCATGACTGCGCTTTTGTTACGCTTCGTTAGACTAATTTTTCTCAACTGTATTGTGCATTCGAACGACGTAAAACGAACGAGACAATTTTTATTTTTTCTTTCTTTTTTATTTGCTCTTTTTCAATGACAATTATTGAGCGTTTGAATCAAGGGTGCAAACTCGATGAATGAATATAAAATGGATTAGTTATACCGGTATAAAAATTCTTCTCCGTACGTTTTTGCCCCGCTAGCTGAATATTACGTGCACTCGAACTGAGTTGAAAAAATAGAAAAAAATAAGAATAATAACAACTCAAAACAGAATACAAATTTAGGAAAAAAAAAAACACCTCGGCTAGAAATGCGCACAGTCAAAAGTCAATCTATTTAACAGTAGGTACTCGACCCCATCGCACACCCCATCACGCTTCTCGAGTGTATTTCAATCATTGTTGGCCAACGCTTTCGGCAGATTGTTTCACGTGTGCATTTCCCATCCCTGTCATAAGCGCACGCTCTATATCTGCAGCGATCCCTTGGAACAATTCACCAAATGAATGCATCATGTCAGGCTCAGTGGAAGGAATATTGGTTTTATCGTTGTATCCCTGTTTTTTTTTTTTTTTTTCTTCTTCTGAACATACAAGTACAGTAAACGTTCTAAAGAAACAACAAGTTTTTTTTTTATCCATTTTTCAGAAATTTTCCTCTCGCTATAGTAGCATCAAAACTGTTATTATCCGGGATAATAATACGGAAGAGCTTGGAGCTTCACGGCGCCTCTTGTAACCCCGTTAAGACACGTAACAACACTCAAGTTCTCCGATGGTTTGGTACACTTTGCTTACATCCATGCATATACACACATGGCCAGACATTGGTGTAAGACGCATAATTATAATATATCCGCATATAGATAAATGCTAGGCGTCTTTACTACCGCCACCGGTTTTAGATTTTACTAAAGCTTCACTACGGATCGTCGCGCCGGGTTAAAATTGACGTCGGAAAAGTTGAGTGGATTTCGGCAGGGTTCGAATGTTCAACTTGGAAAGGGACCTTCGACAGTTTCGCGCAGTAACTGAACATTTGTCGGAATTGATCTCCGGAATTTACTTATACCTATCTCCACGGGATTCGAAACTCTAGCCTATCCTGATCTAATCTCCGTGCGACGATGAGCCTGAACGAGCGACCGTGCGGACATATTATACCTACCAACCTACCTATACCTATCTACCAGCTACTCTTCCGTTTTCCGAAATTCGCCGCATTTCGTGTTCGACAATGACAGTTTCGCCGGTGAGCCAGAGAGCGGGGAGTTCTTTCTTGGCACGCTTCAAAGCTCCTTCCAAAATTGCGAGCCCACGTCAGCCTTTGATCCGCGGGACGTTGCGAGCCCACATACTGTCAGGGATCGCATGAGTGTAATATACGTGGTCGGACAAACGGAAGATAAATGTGTAAATAGCAAGGCTGAAGGGTGGAGATATGTGGAATTGCAGTTTAATATAAAATTGCAAGAGAAGTGAGGAACTTTCTTTATGTTGGACCCTAGCGCATCTTGTTGTTTCTCCTCCTCTTGTTCCTCTTCGTTTGCACTCGGTCTCTTCTAGTAGTTGTGCAATTAATTCAAGCCCGTGAGGTTCCCCCTCTTAGCTAAGGTCGATTTAACTTGAAAACAAATGTGGGTGAGGGATCTAACGGAGCGAGTCAGACGCTGTTGGCATTGTAGTAGAGGCCTACTTTTCGTCGAGCTTGAAAATTGGACTCGAGGACGTACGGGGGCGAATACGGTTCAATCGATCGAAAAACAAGGCTAGGCTTCCAAACTCTTAATTATGGAAGCGCGCGAGTCCGCGAATTGCATCGCTAATGAAAGCTGAAGCTCAAGGTTGAATTCCAAATGTACGTATATGGAGATATTAAATTGCACAACTGTGGAGCAGGCTGGTGTAATTCGCCGAGTAGCTAAACTCGCTAATTTTCTGCCCCTCAGTCAAAACCACAAATTGTTACATAGAATTCCATCCACATCTATACAAGGAGGCAGACAGACGAAGGAAGCCCTCAGAGCATCGCCAAGACAGCATACCTATACCTATACGTACCTACTTCGGTATACCATATCTTATCATATATAGATGAACATTTGGCTCGTCGAGGAGTCTTGTACCTCGTAATATTCCGGCGTATACGATCCTTTAGTGCCCCTAACAGCTGGCAATATTATCGGGTACTAAGACCAATGTACAATTAAAACAATTATACAGCGGGTGATGGTAAATGCGAATTTGGTGCTATACGTTATGTTATATTGAAATTTGTATACCGAGTAGGTGTACATATATATGGGCGATGATTACTGCTATTAGCGATATGGACGAGTACATACATGGGAGGAAATATAATTTTGTCGCGTCATGTATTCATTAAATCGTCCGTTTTGAGCGAAAGTGAGAAAAATCGAGGTATATGTATATAGCATAGTGATAAAAAGAGGTATACGGTGACAGTTGTGGTACGGAATACGCCGCAGGTGACGCCCGTCACGAGGAACGAATCCTTCTCTGTCACCCCGAGCTTCTGTCCGCAGAAAGCTCTGCTCGGCAGATATCACTGTGTTTCACTCCATGTCTCGACTTACTAACTTTTCTTTTTAATGCGATAAAACCTGTCGCTGTTAAACCGCTTAGCGAAATTGGTTCCTGAAATATATATATAACCTTTGTACGCAACATATTTCATCTAGAATCGTATATTGTTCCGCTAATCCACTGTTCCGATGAAGTATACGAAAAATAAGCCTGTCATTGTTGGAAAATACAATGGCAAAAAGTTCGTGCCGAGTAAATGGCCAAAAACAATATTGTTTCTGAATTCACTACGGGCAAATTCTGCTCATTGTGTTTCGCGTAAGCTTCATGGGTCCGAGTTTCATCGGATATTCGATAAAGGAAATGAAGTGTTCTCTAAATATTTTAGTAATAACTCTTCTTTATTTTGTACTAATTTACTTCCTTTTTTTTTTCGTTTCAATATTCACTCTTACTGGGGATGAAAAGAGAAGAAAAAGGGATCTGTGCCAGTGATTTTTTAACTCGTACGTCAAAACCTGACCCGGTACGTAACTTTCACGGATGACCGATTGAATTACCAAATGATCGATCATACTTTGGACACTTGAGTCGCCGGGGGTCAGGAAATTGAAATTCAGCACCACATCTCGACGTAAATAATACGTACTGAGAGATTAAATATTAGCCAAGCTGTTTGTTATACAGGAGTGCAGCTCACGGAGGTTTGATCGATATAATCGTAATTCGGAACAGCTACGTATAATTTCTCACTTCCGTCGTAACTTACAGGGTTTGGTATTTTGCCAGGTAGAATTTAGCAAGTGCTTTATTGGATATGTTCGAGCGCAAGACCCTGCAGACAGGGGAGATTCATGCACGGTTATCTTATCAGCATCCCGGTGCTAGAATAAATTGCATTCTTTATTCGGAAAAATTTCATGCGACAAGTTCTCAATTCTTTTGTTCGACAAGAAAACAGAGAAAAAGAAATTAGAAAAAAAACACACACACACATACGCGCGTATGCGGGGAATAGAAAGTTTGACAATAAGATGCTCTCCGTTAACTCGGAAGAAAACTTTATACGTCATTATAAATTCCGTAGCGAAAGAAAAGAGGGAAAAAAAAAGATCGAGTGTTCCTGACGCAGCGTCGTCGCTAGAACCCTCCCAACGCTTTAAGGCTTAGAATAAAGCGCCTTTCTCGCCAAGATCGCCAGCGACGCGGTGGCGAAAAAGGGGGAGAGGATAAAAAGCTCAAGTTCTAAACGCGTGAATTTGAGAAAAATATGGTCATTCATACTTACTGGCTAATCGTCATGTGTAATAGCCACTCTGGTACTCAGTATCCACGTCATAATTTACTCGTGACTTTAACATGGAAAACTATCGGTCAAATTTTTATCCCAACTCTCACTTTCAGAACAGTCGAAGTTATCAAAATAGTAAATCGCTTGTCCGAACTCCGTCTCCGGTATCCAAATCCCCCTTTTTCTTTTCACATCGCAGCAGTCACTCTTTCCAAACTGCTGACGTTCATTTTCACTTTTCACGGTGCTTCTCCCCGCGTTCTCAAGTTTCAGTTCAAGTTTTAGTTCAAGTAGCAATTCAGCGCCGAACGAAGACCAGGCTCGAGTATTAAGCAACGAGTATACTGTAACTAGAGCCAAGGTCATTCTTAGCGTTTCACAGCTCCTTAAAAAGGTACCTGCACCCAACTTTTCTCCGTATAAACCAGCCCTCGCGGTACTATATACACGTATATATGCGCCCGCATCTACTGCAGTGACTACTCCTCCGCTGAAACACTGGCATTATGCGCACGTGGACGTCCGTTCCACGCATGTGTGCAATGCAAAACAATATGCGGAGCTATATGGAATAGGGCGCACAGAATGCCAACTGGTAGGTATTGGTATGGTCGGAGAAACGTGAAGACCTGAATGCTGGAGCACGGTGAGAGGGTTGAAGTGGACTTTAGCCTGAATGCACACGTGAATATCTATACGTACACACAAATTCACGCATGTGTACTGGACGGGTACGTAAAATACGCATATAGGTACGAGGAATAGAGCCAAGGCAGGCGTCGGGAAGGTGCGGCTTGCACGACATAATCGGGCGAGTTTACGTCCTCGTGTTCACCGGACCCTCGACCTAGCTCAGGGTGCTAGGAGAGGAAGAGATTCTCTGAACTAACTCAGCGTCATAACCACTATCGCCTTGCCTATCTTCCCTTAACTACGAGGGACCTAAGCCTGCACCAGTACTTGAACCTCAACTGTCAACCTTGCGCTCTTCGTACCTACCTACTTGTTTACTGAGCGTATCTAACTTACCGGATAGTTATTCCCTTCGCCATAAAGTTTACTGTTCAAGCCCTGCAGAACGTTGAATTGCCTGCTCAATCGTTGCTGAGGATATAATCCTACTTCGACGAACGATAGTAGCAGTTTTTCGAGTCACTTGATTCCGTTTATTTTCTAATAGAAATTTTTCGTTTCACTACCAACTATAATGGAGGACGTGCTTGTAAAACTATTACACGGAATTGGATATAGAGGAGTTGTAAAAAGCCCGGGAATCGAGCTTTTTTTCATAAATTTTCAACGACCTACGAGAATGGATGTGGTGTGTATGTGCGTGATACACTCGACCATTACGTCGATAATTCATGTCCCGGAAATTTGCTCATGCGGCAGGAGGCTTACGCACGAGACTTCATTGCATTGGTGGGAAGAAACATGGCGAAACCGTTCCATGGAGGAATATTGGTGTACTAAAATTGTTAGAATAATGGTCTTGGTGTAAATTAATTGTGATAATCGTATACAGCTATCATTTTCGGTATGTAAAATACGAACACGATGATAGCAGTGCCGCGGATATACAATACTGCGAATAGTAGCTGAATGATTTTCGTTTTTCTTTTTCTCGTATCTTTATATTGTTGACGAATATCAGTATTTCTCTGATTCGTCCGGTTCATGATCAAAAGATTTTACAAGACGTCTTTGTACCGTTTCAGAGACAAACAAACGGGAAAGAATGTGCATTGTGGGTAAAGAGAACGTTTGATATCCATCAACGGAAGCAATCAAAGAGCTAAAATATGAATCGTAAAATTGTCTTCTTCAGTTTGGTAGAGAAATACATAATTTTACTTTTCTCATTTTCTTCTTGTTCGATTCGGGGATGAATTTATTTAAAAAGAAATCCTCTGAATTTGCTCTACGAATATCCGCGTACGTATTCAATATAAACTTCGGCTTATTGAATTTAACGAAAATTTACGTCCATAAAATTATCTACACGATGTGCCGTAGAGAGAAGTGTCTATCGAAAGATATCAAATTACACACCCCCTATGCCGCAACGTCTATTATCTTTATCAGCTCAGAACGAGGCGTTTGAGTTAACTTGCCTCGAGGACAAGGTTGAAGGAAAGGTCGTAGAATCTGTTAAAACGAAGACCTCGGAGGTAAGGAGACAGTATGAGGAGCGTTAAATTCAGTTATTACGAAAACCGAGGACTCTCGAGCGTTGATTTATCTGAGGTTTACCCAGCTCTCACGTGCAAGATCTGCGAAGAGTAATGGAAGGGAGATAAATTTGGGACGTTATCTAAAAGGCAGACAGTACAATGCTACCGCGTACACACATATACACACGTTTTTTTTTCTTCTTTTTTTCTTTATTCATACTTATAGGTATGTATGTATAAATCCATTAAATAATAGCCCCAAAACACGATTGAATTAATTCCAAACCACGAAGAATATAAAACCGCACGCAACACTGTTTAAAAAAATCGCAAATTCTCTTTACTATTATAATTAACTCGACTATTCGCGAGCCTTTTCACCTTCTTCACTCGACTTGACCTTCCACAAATATCCCCTGGATAAGATGTAACGATAGAAAGCAATGAAAATAAACCATACGGGCTCGCGGCGAGGCAGTGAAAATAGCCGGTATGAAGTCGGACGGAAAATCCGTACCGAAGGTGACGGCTATCTCGCGTGCTTATCGGCCTTTATCTACTACACGCGCTCGTAACAATATAAGATTTAGTTTTAAAGGAACGGTTCAAAGCTGGACAAAATTCTACTGAGCCAGAAAGTAACTAGAGCTTTTAGCAGCTGATATATGTACCTAATACAATGCAAAGTAAGTACGTATACATAATAACGTACCAGATACGTGCAAGCGCACGGATTTCATTCGGTATGAAATGTTACTTTTCGATTATCTTTTGTATTATGTAGTATATGGTGTAAGTTAGTCGAATATCGTGCTTCAGAAATTTCTAAAGTACATTCGAAGGAACTAACTGCATAACTTGCCAACAACTTGAGGATTGCTAAGTACCGAGTCAAGTTGGTACGTGCTAACGTTGTTTAATTATTATCGCGTAAGCTTGCGCGGGAAACGGTATGAAGTTGAGTCAAGTCAGTGGCCCACAATGTCTCTCGGCACTTCATAAATGGACGTGTGCAGAGTTTATTTCCTGCCTATTTTTCTCTCCTCTGGATGAAAAAGAAAACGAGAAAGAAAAAGGAAAACAAAACAACGACAAAAAAAAAAAAGAAAGAAAGAGAGCAAAAAACTCTGTAGGAAAAATCCGGCGGATAGGGGGATTCGCGTGGAGTGAAAAATTCTCATAATCGTGAACGAAGTAAATCATTAATACACGTCGGGGGTTGAATTACTTCTACCGATTTCCTGCACCTCTCGACTTCGCGGATCTTATCCCGGTGTGGAACAATGATTATTAAATACCAAGACAAAGGAAACGTCCATCAATTACCCTGCAGTACTTGTCCAGCCAGCCAGCCAGCCCTTCTACGAAACAAGGGATGGAGAAGTCGGAAACTGGCATTTGAATATCACGAATAATCCAATCTTTAAGTTGGTATTACCGAGTTGTAAGCGGAGGCCATTGTCGATGGTGGAATGTTCGCTTTTCCAACTCAACCCCCTCGGACATGTCTTTCAACCGTTTTGCTGGGAAATTATCCGCTAAATATTACAATTCCCGATAGACTCGCTACCTCCGACAGTTTACGAGCCACGTAAATGTACCGACGTACGTTATACATACAACATACATAGCTAATGCACGGGGATTATCCCGGCGTACTCATTAGCGGCTCATTCGAATTTAGTCACAGATAAATCTCGGCACAGTGTTTCTTGGCTGCCGTCGTTAATTAGGTACACAACTTGCGAGTAGCAGTTAATCAGTCGGACTGTAAAAGGCGAAGAAACTCATCGTCGAATTAGATTAGATGAAATATTCGTGAATCTCGAGCTCAGTTTCGCGGAAAATCCATTAGGACTAAACTAATAGGCGTCCAAGATGCGAGAGCTTAACTTGAAGTCGTTGCATTAATTAAGAAATCCCGTGGCCAAGGCTCCCGCGGCACTCTACTACTATAATCGTTGAATTTTATTATTTGGTTAGTATAACGGACGCCGAATAGCATTTCTTCACTATAATTACAACAATATTACAGCGAATTTGAAGTTGACTTAGGTTATTATTTGACCTGAGTATAGTGTATATTGTATATCTATATATTATACAAGTACGTGATTACTTGATCAAATAATTTCTAAAGCGAAACTTGCTTTTGAAATTTCAAGCGTTTTCTCTTACCTATACCCCCCCTTCCCCCCGTCCGTGGACTTTCAGTTCCTTTGAAACTTTTAATTGGAGAAATCCTGCGACCGAGACGTGGTCAGAAAAATATCTCGCAAAGATATAATCGCCCCCGATATATATACGAAATAACTGCTACCTCCAGCTGAGGGAGGGGGGATTGTTACCTATTACCGTATTATCGCGCAATCCTCGTTATTGGCTGAAAGAAGAAATAATAATCTTAACAAGACTTTCGAGATACATCGGCGTTCAGCATAAGTATCTTTACCCAGATGGGCAGAGTGGAATGACTACTTAAAAATTCATTGAACGTACCAAAGTGTGAAATCAGAGATTTCACAGAGCATTTAAATTGAAGTAGTAAATCGGGAGTTTAATCAGACGCAGAGTTGATCTGACTCTGCCCAGTGTGCTTTGATTAACTACATTCAGAGGCACAAACTTTTGACGCCTTTTGTCAAAAAGCTTAAATTTAAACTGTCACTCGCTATACCATAAGTTTTCTCTCATAATGAACTGTGACAAGACTTATAACAATAGAACCATAACTTCAGTTTTAATAGACTTTCACAACGTGCAACACGTCCCGTTTAATAGACTTTTCTAATTCAATCTGCTATGACACTTCCGCAATAATGAAAGTTTCAAACTAAATATGGTATGGCAGTGTTAAGTGTGTCAAAGGAAAAGAGATTAAAATAATTACTCTTGTCGGCAACAGCCGACTATTTTTTAAAGAGACAACAATCATCGAGTTATTAATTACCTACGAGCTAAAATCTCAAAGTATTTGCAATAGCTGTAAGCCGGTGATCTATCAACGCGTACAAGATTAACGATACCCACTTAACCCGTACATTTTCAGCATCCATATTTTTTCATAAGTTTCAATATCCCGTTTGACCTATGCTCGTACATCTACCAACCCCTATTGGCAAGAGGCCATGTATTGGCTAGATTGGATTTGGCTGTTGAGAGTGTAATCGTACCGGGCCATCACAATCCATCGCGATAATTCTGTTTAATTACTAGCTTCGGTTGAAAATTGTTATTCTTCGTGTCGATTAATATCGATAGCCGAAAAGTCCGCATTAGAGAAAATAAAAAAATATATTTCCTCGCGCTCGGCTTGATCTTGAAGAGTCAATATCTCGCAATTGTTTATTGCTACAGAATTTCGACGACACGACACGTACGAGGAGCAGGATTTTCGCGAGATTTTTCCTCGCGTCATAAAGAAAAGAACGATACGTGTTACTGACCATTCTTTTCTAAGTAAAAATATTTTTCCCTCCAATACCGAGGATAACGATTCTCATATAAACTTGCCGGATTCCTAGCCCGGAAACACACACGCCTTGGGCATTAGTGGGCGGAGATCTTGACTTGTCGAGGAACAAGGGCGAAGAACGACGAACTCTAACATCCTGAAACGTGGCGGACCAGACCCGGGAAAGGGATGAGTAAGTAGTTATACTAAATCGCGTCAATGTTTGCCACGGCTACGACAGGATGCGTTGACGCTTAAACTACCCCTGAGTCTCATACGCGTTACCAGCGACCATGAACCACATCGTAGCTATTTGATGACCGTATATTCTAATGCCAATATTTTACTGAGTGTCAGAGGCAGTCGCTTTAAAGATTTATTGCTTGGCAAGGGGCCTCTCTCGTACTTTTTACGAACACCCTACTCGATATATACATTTCATACCCTCCGCCCTCCTCGTAGAATGATCAATGCATCAACGTATGTATGTACATACACACACGTATGTATTACATACCTAATGTACGTACATGGGAACTATCTCCGCGAAAACTGTTAAGAAAACTGCAGGCATCTGGCGAGATCCGGGTGTAACTATATAATACGGCAGCTACATATTCATACCGTTGAATAAGTGGGATGAAAAATCGGATAACGAAAGTTAAAGATGGGAGTTACACGCCAACCGAAATCACATTTATTTTACTCGGTTATCCGTCTTAACGTCTGTTTCGACGGAAACAGTTCAATTGGAAAATTATGGCTGAAAGGAACGAACGAACGTCTTCGAATTGCCAGGACTCCCAAAGAGCGAGGAGACCCCAATGCGTTTCATATTTCTTCAGCATGAACAATAAGCTATCTATTTATCATTATTAAGCCTTACGTGATCAGGTATTACGTGCACTTTTAGTCTGGTAAAATATGATATAATGTGCGCACGTAATACCTGTATGCGCCATACATCTAGCTAACTACTGCTACTAGCTCTATATACACATGTTAAACTTTAATACAAGGCAGGAAATTCTCTACCATGATAATCAAATGCAAAGTAAACTTCTCGTGCCCGAGGTGAATATTGTGTCGTTAATTCCAACAGAAACTTAAAGGGGTGCTTGATTTACGCCAATTATTGATCATGGTTTCTTCGAAAGATAAATCAAAATTTGAAGGTAAATGCAGGGATAGAACTTAAGTATCTTGGCATAGATACTATTAGGCATAAAACAGAGGAATGAAATGGCAATTATTCGATAATATATTGTTGACAATTTGTGACGTTTTAACGAAGTTTAGAAAATTCTTGAATACCCCCACGGTGGCAGGAAATTCTTAAGTCACACTTTTAAGTCTTCGAAACATCTTACTGATACTGAAAAATGAATCGAAATGATCGGTAAAAATTGGGCGAAAATATATTTCGGTATTAAAAATAAAGTAGCGGAAAATCGGCAACGACGAGAGCTGCGGTTAACTTCAGTTATTCAAACCTAGGAAACCGTTCGATTTGACAATACGTCACGTGCGACGTGGTGCGGTGCGGTACGTTACGGTGATGGTGTGGGCATTATTTTGTCCCGTTTGAAAAATCCTATCGGAATGGAAATACCCTCGAGATTCTGTCGCCCGGATTTCAACAAGTATCGCCGAATGATACACCCGTTTAAATATTACAAGAAACGGCTCGGAGTTCCGGGTGTAAAGATTCGCGAGGGTACTGAATACTTTAAGTCTTTGGTGTGGCGAGAAAAGCCGTTTACATTAACTCCCGAAAAACTAAAATATTTTTTCCACTTTTTCTTCAATAAAATCTAAGATATATACCAACGCCCGTATTTGACTTGAATTTTCGAGTTTGAAAATTCGGTCACGTATATGGCAACACGACGGAACACGGTGACTGTAATTACGTTCATTGAGCGGCGGACCCTGAGCCGATTCACGAAGTTACCTGGATTCGGCATGATCGGCATTCGCGACTATCCGAGCATACAGCCCGCGTACACCTCGGGCAAATTAAGCATTTGTGATGAAAATACCAGGGGCGGCTTAACCGAGATATGCAACAGGTGCACCGGGCCTTGATATTGCGGGGCCGAGGCCGAGGGCGAATTAAAAATACGATTTTTATGCCTGAGGTTTATTTTATTTCTTTTTTTTTTTTGTTCCACGTTAAAACGCGACGCTCAGCGGGCTAACCAGGATGCAATTAAATCTTGATTAAGAGAAAAAGCGCGAGGCTTAATCGAGGAAATTACAGAGCTCTTCCTGGATAATCGCCCAACAGCCTCCCCGCCCCAGGGACAAGAGGAGCAGAAACGCTCTGATATTTGCCAGAGGCAATTGGACGGTTTGCGAAATGGACGTAGGATGATGCTTTCAAATCCGTTATCACGTTTTCCGTATCATTGCCACCCGCTCCCATGACAGAGACGAATGTCCCCACGGTCGCAGCGCCGGCCCTGGGGTAGAGCGAGAGGAGCGGTCGCTCTAGGCGCTAGGTGGACAGGGGCGCCAAAATGTCAAATGCGAAAAACGATTTCAAGCGAAAAATAAAAGTTTGTCGGCGCCTTTTGAGAGGCGCGCGGCTGCGCGGCGGGGCACACTTGCGTTATTTGTAACCAGCCGAGGCAAGTAATTGAGCTAAGGTTTCTACGAAAAAAGAATTAGTTGTTATACATATAGTAATAATATTAGTTGATATAATATTTTGTTATTCTGTGTCTTCTTTCTAAGATTTAATCAATATATATTAACAGGTAAGTCTCAAGTTTTTAAATATTTTACTAAATTAATGTATTGAGTTTATATTGTAATTATACTAATATTATACAATATTATAATATTTTATTATTTTTTAGTTTTGTCTGCGATTTAATTAATAATATTTGTCGACTTGTGAGTTAAAGTACTTAAGTAATTTAATAAGTTAATGCAATATTATGAATTATGATAGCAAAAGAGCTCAGGCTATTCATTGAAAAATTAAAACTTTTTTCTGCAATAGTTAATAAATATATTGATTTCTTATAAATAATATCCAATGATAAATAATACTTCAAGTATTTACTATTAGTAGTAATACTTATTTTAAAATTTTTCAAAGAATTATCAACAAAAAATTGTTAGTATTAAGAAGAAATTATCGACCTAAGTCCGCGCCAAGGCTATTGGAACATTGGCATGACTACTGGGCCAAGCCTTGCCCAATGTTCATTTCCTACCTGGATGCAGTTACCTAGATTAAAACAAAATTAAAATTATAGTACCTATATGATTATTTAAAAGTCGATGCAAATATGTTATTACCATTTTTGTTTCAGAATCAACAAAAATAGAAATGTTACAAGGAAATAAAAAACTATCAGGTTCGCAAAACTTAAAGAGGAAAAAACAAAAAGTAACCGAAAATGAAAAAAGTGCAAAACAATTAGCAAAATTTGTCAAAGTCATAGACCGTAGCCACACATTAGTAGGTGCCAATACCGACAATAGTCCAACAACAGCCGACGAAGATATTTCAATTACAGATCTTCCAATTCCTACTTCATCAACATCATCCATTGCTGTTGCACCTGTAGCTGGCAAAGACAAACTCTCTAACTCTAACGATGATTCATTCTCACAGCATCGTGATGATTCATATGCATCAGTACCAGGACCTTCCAATTGGCAGACAAGAATGACTCCCCAATCAGCTTTACTATTAAACATTTCAGAAGATATAGCTAAATGGCCAAATCCTCTACCAAATAGGGTAGTTGATGAAATAGTATTGCGAGGGCCTAATAATAATAATAGCAAACTGGACAATGAAGAAGACTATCCGCGCAACGACAAAGGTCGCCATTTTTCAAATAAACATTTTCAAAGAATAATGCCGAATGGAGAAAAATATGCCAGGAAATGGCTTGTTTATTCAAAATCTTCTTCAAAAGTGTTTTGCTTATATTGCTATTTATTTCGCCGAAATTCAATATCAAGTTTAGCAAATGAGGGTTATGATGATTGGGCCCATATTTCATTAGCCTTGCAAAAACATGAGACTTCCAAGGATCATCAGTCAGCAACATGTATGTGGTTGGAAGCTACAAAAAGATTAGGAGGGCAAACTGGAGTAGATCAACATTTAATGAAACAAATAGATGAGGAAAGACAAAAGTGGAAAGCAATACTTGAGAGAATGATGGCAATTACATTATTCTTGGCAGAAAATAATTTGGCTTTTAGAGGACGCTCTGACACTTTAAATACTCCACACAACGGAAATTTTCTAGGTTTGGTTCAACTATTGGGCAAGTTTGACCCCGTCATGATAGAACATTTACGCAGTATCACTAATCAGGAAAGAAAAAACTATTATTTTAGCAAAAACATTCAAAATGAACTGATTGAATTGCTTGGAAATGAAGTAAGAGATACTATCATCATGAAAATAAAGAGATCTAAGTATTTTTCAATCATTTTAGACTGTACACCTGATATTAGCCACACTGAACAGTTAAGTGTCACATTTAGATTTTTTGATATTGACGACAATTGCATACGTGAATGTTTTGTTACATACACACCAGTATCGGACTCCAGTGGCCAGGGTCTCACAGGTTTATTTCTGGATGAGGTGATAAAGAAACATGATTTAGACATGCATGATTGCAGGGGCCAAGGTTATGACAATGGCGCCAATATGGTGGGGAACCAAAAAGGCGTCCAAAGCCGTATTACCAGAGAATTTCCAAGGGCCTTTTTTAATCCTTGCGGTTGTCACAGCTTAAACTTGGTTGTTTCTGACGCTGCTAAAACTTCAGTTAAATCAGTGTCGTTGTTCGGGGTTATACAACGGCTGTTTGTTTTTTTCTCCTCTTCCACAAAAAGATGGGAAGTAATCTCAAAACATACAGAAGCCCTCACATTAAAAAAAGTCTGTGAGACACGTTGGGAAAGCAGAGTCTCAAGCCTTCAAGCTGTTAAGTATCAATATACTGAAGTGAGAGATGCGCTACAAGAACAATACGAGGAAAGTACCGACCCCGTTGCTGCTTCAGAAGCCAGGTCTCTCGCCCAACACATGGATCAATATGAATTTTTGCTCATTCTTGTGATTTGGTATGATTTACTGTACCAAATAAATATTGTTAGCAAATCCTTGCAATCAGAATCGACAGACTTGTTAAATGCAACGAATCTATTACACAAATGTTGCCAATTTGTTAAGGAATACAGGGATACTGGCTACGCATCAGCTGTAATCGTAGCAAAAGAAATTGCCGAAAAAGCTGAAATTTCACCAGTATTTCAACAAACAAGAAACCGAAGAAGAAAAAGAATGTTCGACTATGAATCTCAAGATGAAACTCCAATAGATTCAGAACAAAATTTTAAGATCACCGTATTCTATCCTTTGATAGATACAATTGTCAATTCGCTGGAAATACGTTTCCAACAGATGTCCAATTTTAATGCAAGTTGGAGTTTCTTGTATGATTTAAAGCGACCGATTGATAAGCCTGAATTGGAGCAATCGTGTTTAAATTTGCAAAATATTTTGACACATGATTCACACAGCGATATTTCTGGAGCGGATCTGGCTGAAGAAATACTAAGCCTGAAGCATTTCTTAGACGCAGACCAAGGCCAACCGAAAGATGTTCTCAATGTCTTGAACAAAAATGATTGGTATCATTTGTTTCCAAACACTTGGACTGCTCTTCGGATACTACAAACTATTCCAGTAAGTGTCGCCAAAGGTGAGCGTAGTTTTAGTAAACTAAAACTAATAAAGACATACCTAAGATCGACCATAGCTCAGGAAAAAATGTCAAACCTGGCAATTTTATCAATTGAAAATGATATTGCTCAATCCATACCTAAAGATAATTTAACTGTAAAATTTGCCAATATGAAAGCAAGAAAGGTAAACTTTGTATGAATTATTTTAAATTAAGATCGATATAACGAACGTGATACCATATTTTTTCTCAATTATATTATTACAATACCTACATAGGTAACAGAGTTTAGTATTTAAGGACTGATTGAAATTAACGCCAAATACTAATTTAATTATGTAACGGTAGGAACTTTGTTTATGTTAAAGAAGTAGAAGTAGTGTAATAATTAGAGCTACTTAATTTCACCTAAATTCAATAAGTGTTGATATTTGCAATAAAAGTTGATTTTTGAAGAAGTTGGTAATTATTATTCATTTAACATGAATTAAAATACAATTTATGTGATGTGAGTGCATCGACTAAAGGGCGCCGAAAGACAATCTCGCTCTACCCTGATCAGAGGCTAGGGCCGGCACTGCACGGTCGGTACGACCTGTAATCGGACCCCCTCGTGCTTAAATTTGTTCGCAGGTTGACGGATTGTTGACGCGATACACCAGCCAACGAAACACGCTCCACTGTTTCGGATCCGGAGGATTTCCGAGAGGGGACGGTCAACAAATCGTATTTTGGTTCCTGATGGGTAGAAGTGCTGCGGAACTTTCCACCGCATCTCTCAAGTAGAATACCGCGTATACGTTTTGTTTTCGTTCTGTAGGGTGGAATATGAGAACAAAAAACGAATAAAAAAAAAAACACGATGATGATGATAAGGAAAAAAAAATATATAAAAAAAACTTCCAAGTGTCTGCGCGGGTCACTCTTTCATTTCAAGTTTTCAGTGCTACTTCTGCGGTACCAGCAACCCCCCGCGTGCTTCAGTCTCGCGGTCGGTACTCAAGTCGCACAATTTGCACACACTTCGCTATTTCATATTCTGAGGGTTGTGCAGCACGCAGGTTGATGAGGATCGTAATTCTAGCCCGCTTGAACCGCGCCAATTAATAACACTCTTAATTCCACTTGGCGAAAATATACGTTACCTGAGTATACTCGAGGGAGAATATATGCGACCTCGAAAATCTTCCAATTAATAGAATCGTCGGTGAATCTTCAACGGCGAGGATTTTATCTCTTCGCATAAAGAAGCACGTGAAAATTTTTTTGTCACGTATGCAGATGAAACCAGGAGATAATTATTAGCGGGGGATTTTTCGGTGCTGTAGTAAAGTGAAAATTTCGTTTTGATGGAAAAGGAATCGAAAAGAGAGAGAGGAAAAAAAAATTAAGAAAATTGAAACGTGACACTTTCAACGGTGTTAATTCCACAGGTAAAATGGACGACCGTGAGATTTTCTAAATAATAGAAAATATTAACCTGACGAATGAATTGGCAGACGGCTAGATGCTCCCTAATAAATCGGTATCACTGATTTTCAACGGACAATACCGATGACTCGTTAAACTCGGAGACATTTTCGGTGCCTGGTTATACTCGGCGATACGTTCAGCTTGCGTTCGTATTAAAACGCTTTTCAAATCTCCGGTGCTCGATCGACTGGCCAGGGCGAGAGCCGTCGCGCGACTGAACGTGCCATGCCCAGCATCCCTATCGCGTCGCCCCCGAATCACCCCCTTGGTCTCTCTCTTCCTCCACCTCCAACTCCAACTCCACCTCGTCCTCATCCTCCTCCTGCGTCGCCCACTTCGCTCTCTTCCGCCCAGAACAACCCGATGCCACGCACACGCGAAGGCACGCATGCACACACAAAGAAATTTTCGCCAAGCGTAGGTAGATATACTACATAAAGGTACATAGGTATACCTACCCACCTATCTACCTGGTATCTGCTCGGAAAGCTTGCACGACAACCACCCCTCTCTTTGAAGTGTAATATAAGTCAATAGGATATTTTTAGATGAACGCCTTTTGATTTTAGCGAGAAAACGATTGGCTCCAAATTGTTAGGAGGATGTATATGGGGTGAGAATGATCGTGTGGAAGAAAGCTCGAGATTCCGGAAGTAAAAAAATTAGACCAAACGGCTATACATTTTGCGATATTATACCTATACAGCCTCTGCAACAGGAACTCAAACTTTGATATTGAAACACCTGTTCGGAAAAACAGACAGACGACGTTTCTCGTTTAGGATCTGAAATCTATCCGCGATATACCATAATCCAATTCTGACCGCGGCAAAATACTTGTGAAACAGCCGCGCTGACACGCGAGCTTTTGACCCCCGCTGGTCGGCCTTATAGCTGACGCTTTTTCGACGCGTTTCAGTCCCGGTATTCTCGATTGAAATAGGGAGGGAAATAGATTGTCGTGCCTTGCGTTCTTGCATTAGATGAGAAACGGGGTTTCATTTTATTTTCTTCTATTATCTTGCCTCTTGCCTTTTGCAGGGTGGACATGCGTATAACAAGTCTGCGTATATTTATACCCGCTCGCACGTATGTACAATAAAATACATACAGTATATACTATACGTTGAACATAGCTTCGTTTAGATCGTTACGTTAAAGCCTGTAATTTAACTGATAAGTAATTTCACTCGGTATAGCTGGACACAGACTAGTAAATCTATTCACACGTTCGAGAGTAGAAAATGGGAAAACAGCAGATGGTTGTGAATCAACGCGTTTCGTAATATTCCCCGTGTATTTTATAACGTGAGTAGAGAAGTCCAATACTACAGAGTCAATGCACGTATGTATGTACGTATAAAAAAATGTTCCGTTGTATATCTACATAGGTATACATGTACACATGCAAAAATAAACCGAAAGAAAAATCCGTAAATCAATAAATCGAAAATGAAATATACGGACGAACACGATATAATATCACATGATTCGAAAATATCACCGATTCGAGTACAACCGGAATACAAGCAGTAGTTTTATTTCAACAATGACAATATACTTATACATTTCGTTAAATTCTCGAAACAATTTTGAACTGGCTCAATTCGGGCGATTTTTACAATATCGCGATGAAGAAACATGCAATAGGCGACTTTTATTCGAAGTTAAGAAAATGCGGGGCGCGCGAGAATTTTGCACTTGTAAGAGCGACTGGGAGCTAGTATATCCAGCTGATGTATGCGCGAGGGTTACTGGAAGAAGAAGTACTACGGAAGGTAGTAGAATAGGGTAGAGACTAGGACTGGAAGTGGATACAAACCGTGGATATACAGTAAGGACAGTATGCTACGGTGAACATTGGACTAAAATACGGTAGAACAGCCCGACGAAAAAGCTCATTGTGTAACTGCACTGCATTCATGAGCTTCCACTTCGAGTTTAAAATTCGCCGGCTGTGCGGCAATGCGCACACCGATGAATATGCTGTATTTCTCTTAATACATAGATGCAATACGTAGGTAGGTATATATAATGTACTACATACGTAACATGATATCGAAATTTGTTATTACCATCAGGCAAACCATATCCAAAAGATATTTGTCGTCGTATGAATGCTGTGGAATTTGAAAATTCAAATTTGAAAATTTAAATTTCATATTCCGCATTACCGACCCGGTATCTTCCTCTCGGGCCACAAGAAATTTATATTGTTTTGGGCAACGTAGTAGGTACGAGCCACAAGATGCTTGCGACAGCGTCATGCGTCGAATCCCTCGTATCTATGCTAAAGTAAAAATATTCGATATCTCAAAAGTGTCTCGAACGTGCCTTACCGGTATGATGTCAGTTGCAAAAAGCATCTGAAAAGGTATTGTTGAATAATGTATATCTATTTAGGAAGTAGGTAGGCATATTCAAATCAGATTCAAAGGATGGCTGGGATTTTACCATGTGCAAATTCTATTGTCACCGCGGATATATTCGTCGTACAAATTAGACACGTACATATAATACGTAGTTCGATATTAAACAGATATTTCGCTCCGATATATTTCGAACATATACAAATATCTCTATCACTCACCGAATAATCAAAAATATCGAATCACATACACGCTGACGCTACAACATTGCGTTACATTGCTACTGATGCAAAATTAAGTAAATTGGACCTCACTGCTGCAGTACCCGAGCGAATAAAAAGCTGGAAAAAAAGCACCAAAAACAGGAAACTGAATCTGACGAAATACGGTATACGTATAGGTATACAAAAATATTCATTGCGTGCAAACCACGAGGTGAGATATTTTACTTCATTATTACACCATGCCTTAGATATTCTCCATCCCCGAGGAGCCAGGGCCCAAGGTATCGTTATTAACGTCTCGCGTGCAATCGAAAAGGTATACGAGGACCCCACTTTCTGTTATATAAGCGCTTCGGATTCGTTACACTCGAACAAATCGCCTGTGCTTGTGGTTGTTCATCGTGTTCAGCACCGCACGATCCTCCAACACGAAGACAGACACGCATTTGTGCGTCCCATCTTATGACGCTTCATGAGATGGGACAACCAAGGTCAAATCAAGGTTAAACTAGGGCCAAACTTAGACTAGACTACTATTATTAGTTCTTGCTATATTGGTAAGGGTATACACTAAGTCGTCTGACAAAGAAACCCCTAAAAAAGAGCCACGGTGGCGACCCTTTTCGAGAAATCCTTCATATCTAAGTGACACAACATCGTATAGTGGCGCCCAAAGCCACACAGACCTTTACTACTGCGATCATGTATATCTTTTTCCATAAAATCACGAATTCAAGCATAAGGCAAACTGAATGGATATAGACCACGACGTTTCAGATATCTTTTCCTAATGCCGCTCCAAAATGACAAATCTCCCTGTGAAATTATCATTTTCTAAAACCATATTTTGCGAGTTAATATGAGGTGTTCATCAATCCGCGACTTTTTTTTTTTTTGCCTTAGAAACGGTATGAAAATGTGAAATTGATCGATAAAAAAATCAATACATATTCTAAAAACCGAACGCGGAAATATCAAAAAATCACGAAGTTTCAAATTTTTGTCATAAATAGGCCCCGGTCCATGTCCGCTTACTTTACCCTAAACAATTCACGATTTGACGAGAGTATTTAATATCTAGTTCATTTTGACCGCGGGCACGAACCGTGTCAAATAATCGTCGAAATAATGACTCAATTCGTTATCGCGAACACCCAGACCAAATATCAAATATTACTATATATGAAACCAGGATCGTTAATAACGCCGTGCCGACACGCACGCACGACTATCTCTTATACTCGTTCGAAATTCATTCCTCCCTAGTGCAACCAACAAACTCGATTTGTTAATATCACGATAAAACCTGGAGGGAATATAACGACTGGTTATATTATAAACCATGCAGGTTCAACCCGGAGCAGGTTCATCGCTTCATTTATTACCAGATTCTCATTAGACAAATGTAAATCATTTTATACGATATGGGCTCGTTAACCGCAGGGCGACTATCAAGAGCGGTGTGTATGATCGTTATAACGAACTACATTATAGTGTGAAATCACTTAGGAAAGATCAGGTTGATGGATTACGGAACATCATTTCGTTGAGAACATTTCGACGGCCCAGAAGCGCAGCTGTACCCGTGAAATGGAATAGTTTTAATTGCTCAACCGAAAATTGGAAAATTCCTCGTTAATTATACGCGTTTCTGAAATAATAATTAAATTGCGTGAAGTTTCGATGATGCGTTCTTTTATACTCGGAAATAAAAACGACTGGATTTGCCTGATCATCACAGCTTTGAAGCATGTATATGGTATAACTTCCATCGAACAAATCTCTGATTAAATAAAAAGAAACCGCTAAGCTCCACTACCTGTGGAGGAAGCAAAAAGTATCACTTGATCCCTTTCGAACTTCGTCTTTTACTAGCCGCAAGAAAACGACCTCCGTTTTTGCGCTGATAGAGCTCACACCGTTTCGCACAAGAAACACCTCGGCTAGTAAATCGCATGGGTCTACTACAATCTTGAGCTTTTTTTATTTCATGTATTTGATCGTACATAGGCAAGCTTACTTGAAAATTTTACGCTTTTAAATCGAGTGGCTCGTGATGCAAATTCAACGGAGCAAATTACTTCAAAATACCGTAGATACAATTATATACACTTATGTATACGTATAACTCGTCAGTGATCTGCAAATGCACTTTCGTTCGCCGCTCTCAAATTATATCGCTTAAATATGTCAAAATTATAAGAAAGCCATCTGACCGTGATCAGTAGAAAATTCCTCAAGGGTCAAATCTCCGGCGTAATGTGCTAATTATACTTATATGAGACAAAAATATTTTGTCCAAAGATGAGGTAAGTATAACATCTCATTTATACCCAGACTCCTCGAATTATACGTTTAATGTCTCTTTGTGCTTTCAGAATTGTTAAAATTTAGTATACCAAGATGATTAAAATGCTGTAAATACTGATGAATAATGGAAATAAAACGAAAATTTATTATACCCTATACTGACGAAATAAGGAAAGACTTTCGGTGTTTATATACGTCGTAAAAGATTCAGCAAATGGATACTATACTATATAACATTCTTATTTAGGAACCAAGATTCGCATGAAACCGTGTAGTCCGAAGTACACCGAGTCAACGTACGAATAACGTTGTTGACGTATATGAAAATCAAGAACAGTAAAAAAAAAAATTAGTATAAAGTATTGAATAAGGAAAACAACGCAATTGATTATATATTGTCGAAGATTATCATTCACTCTCATTTTGATCGTATCAATAAGACGTATCATACTATAATAGGTATATTGCAGAAATGATGATGTATCGTATGTATGACCGTTGCATTATAGAAATACACTAATCATCCGGAAAAGCTTGGATAGCTACATGTAAAGGTGATTCAATAAGAACAGCACGACTGTCGAGTTTGTTATTCAATAGCGTAAAATGTTATACTTACAGATTACAAATCGTTGGAACTGCTCAACGGATTGGAAGATACGTATATGACTAAATTTTTATTCATGTTTTGAATACTTTATTCCTAGTCAAATATGTCCAATATCGGATGGTGTGTAATTCGTATTTTTTTTTCGTTTCAAACATAAATGAGTAAAAACGTTACGTGATATACCGTACTAACAGTCAGTCCGCAAACTTCGCGGGATAGCATTATATTACTAACTAAAGTTTGAGCATTTAGTGAACATGATTCTAATTATGGAACCATGGATATACCTACCCATAAAATTCTAATTCAAGATTTTTCAATGAAATTTTATATTCCTGATTCCAGAACTAAAATTAGTGCACAATCCGGGCACCGAGTCATCGGCTCACCTTATTTTACCAAGTTTAAAAAGAACTTTAAACGCAGTGATAAATGCATCTCCAGTAGTAAAAGTATTTATATAGTCAGCCGTAACGCGGGGAATCTATCGGGAATGTAAAATATCACGTATTATGCATCGTATTAAAATTTTACCATCGTACAAAGATACGTTCTGGATTATGGATAAATTAATGCTCACAGAGACGACTGGAATTTTTCATAAAAGATCATAGAATTCCACATTATTAGAATAGTCTAAATGTGATATCGACGATATTATAGAAAGTAAAGTGAAATTCTATTCGGAAAAAAAAAATTGTTCTTTCAATGAACGTCTTGGAAATAGGAAAAATGAAAATAAACGGGTAAAATATAACAACTCAATTTACTCATTTTATTTCTCAATATATATTATATACTTACACGTGCCCATATACAAAATGTATTTACAATTTATAACGTACAACTATATAGTTTTAACTTATCGATTCTTGTCTCGTGGGAATTCTTGTGCAGATCATTGGTTGACTTTGAAAACTAAGAAAAAGAGAGCTAATTTTCGTGTTATCTAAACCAGTTTTCAATTTTACAGTCATCCGATTATCATCATCAATCTTTCATAAATGTCTAAAATCGTCTAAAACATATAAAAATTTGGTGCTTATATGGTAGCGAGCTTTCTGACGGTGCAGCTTTCTACACAGCGATAAATATCATAAACTACATGATAAAACGCATTGTCAATCCGCTCTACCATCACAGATAATTAATTATTTTTTCCTAGCCAAAGATCGACGAATGGAAAGAAAACAAACGCCATAAAATCGGTATATAACATGTATTTACATATAATATTTCAATTTCTACTAGGAGACATACAAAATAGAAACTATCAACGTTTGGTAGCAATATTTCTTAAATATATCAATACTTCAAGTATCAGGTACAAACCAAGACTGATTATTATGTATAAATGGTCGAGAAAAACTGAAGGATCACAGTTTTAGAACGGAGATAGAAATGGAAATAAAAAATAAAAAAAAAAAAAAACAGGAGTCTGAGCCAGTAAATCTTAGGCAAAGTTTGTTTAATCAAAAGACATATCGTCACATCGATCTATATGCATTAATAAAACATAATACATAGATAAATTTTTGCTATATACTGGAACTAAGTCGTTCAGTTTTTTTTCGGAACATCAATTGATAAAGGAAATTTACTTCCAACGAACGATATACACTGTATTGTAATAAAGATTATTGTAGAAAGATAACATTGAAATCATGTTGAGTAACTTTTGTACTTTTGATGATTTTTTACAGCATTTTTATTAGCAATAAGTTGAAATTTTTTAGATAAATTTTTATTTTTATTTTCATTATGTTTGTTTTTTTTATGTTTTGTTTCTACTTTCCACGTTTTGCATAAGAAAAATAATTTTCTTAAATACACTTTCAAAGAAGCTCACTTATTTTTGTTACTTTTTTTTTCTTATCTTTTCTTTTCTTTTTTTTCTTTTTGATTCATAAATAAGTAAGTTCGTCGACGTTGAATTCTTTTAAATAAGCCAGTGAATCGTTCATGATTCGACTGTACCATTTCTCAGCTATTAGATGATAACGTTAATCGTCGAATTGATGCAGCTGACTAGATTTCCAGCCAAGACCAAGAAGTATCCTGCAATAAAATATTAGAAATATGATAAACTTCGTTTGTCCAAGTATTATGATCGTATATCTGAGATGTCTGATATGAAATTCATAATGTGATAGAAAAGGATTATTTGATTTTTTTTTTTTATGGACTCGAATAGTCTGAATAATTGATAATGTGCTTAATTAAATTCTCTTCAATTCGTTTCGAACGTAACATCTTTAATCGGATTCAACAATCCATTTTTGTTCATTATTGTTGCTAATACGAAGTCAAAACTCACTCGTTTGCCAACTTCATAAAAGGCCTTGGTCCACAGCTGAAAACACATGCCTGTGGAGAACTGGCGCCCAACAATTCCCGCAATAGATCAGCCGAAATTTCACCGCTACGACCTGTCCAAGATTTATCTGGGTGGGATAATACGTGAGTAATGCTAAATCTGAAACAGAATTAATTATGTTTGAATTAGTGATACTTGATTCTGGTAAAAAGAATCAGTTACAAGGCCAAGAAGTGAAAAGAGTCAATTTCTATCGTTTCGTTCTCACCTTTTCTCTCCTGAAAAAACTCTGTTCAATTCTTTGGCATAAAAAACGTGGTCTTCATTTCTGTTAAAGTTAACAATGTTAATGCGGCTCCTGGAACATGAGAAGAACCAAATACTTTGATCAAGGAATATCGATTTATGTATTCTTAATTATGAATATAAATTCTTCGATTTCTTACACATTTCGCCTTCCAAGTGCCCACTGGATGTTAGGCAGCATGGCAGTCAGACCAGTGCCTGCAGCTAGCATATGAACGATAGTAAACTCTTGGAAATCCTCCGCAGTAAAGGTTCCAAGACTATTACTGAGGGTCAGGGATTGCCCCGATTTTAAAGCCGTCATAGTTGGAGTTAGTGCACCATCGGTGTACGTTTTAACCATTAAACAAATGCAATCTGAGTCGTACTTAGGTGCGATATCTTCAGGATGAAGATAAGGCGGTACTGGAGTGTACATTCGAGAAACTTCCGTGCCTGCGTAACACAAATATAAGATTATTTATTAGTTTTATAATTTTGAGAACTAGTTGAAAGACGAATATCTAATAGCTTTGGTCTGAACTTGGATTAAGAACAGGTATATTTTCCATTTGGTGATTGAAAATGAATAAAATGTGTGGTTTCTTTTTTCTCAAATTAAGACGGAAAATCGAATTCTATATATATTCAGCTATTACTGAATGAGATAATTAAATGCATAAGTCCTGTTTATTCTTCGTCAGACAATAAATATTTACCCATTATATTAAGCCTAGCTTCGACGTGCCTGCCGATAGGTATTATTTCCAAATACTTGTTAGCACGTAAAACTAAGAGGTGAACAAATTTACAAAGTGACGTGTTGCTAACTACTTTATACTCTCTGTATACTCTTTCCTTCAGTTTTCGCTCTCCCAAAGTTGTGAAGGTACCATAAGTTTTCCAGAGTCCTGGCTGTTTTTTCGTGTACGTAAATTCGATCTGAAACGAATATGGTTAATTTTTGAATTTTTGATGAATCTAACAATAAGCCAAGTAATACTAAAAAAAATACTTAAAATTTAAAATTTAATGAAAAAAGGTCTATTTTTACGCTCTCAGTATTTTTTTTTTTTTTTTTTCATTTATACCTACTTTCATACTCTCAAAGTTCCTTTTCCACTTCGGAGGCCAATTAACAGCGCCGAATAGTTCTAATTCGTGAGTGATCACATCCTCCTTAAAGCAAAACTTTATTTGATACTTAGAGTCCGTTATCTGCGTCAATTGATATCCTGCTGCTGGATAATCGCGGAGAGAATAATAAAAGAAGGTAATAGTATTGCTTGTCTGTATCCAATCCATTTTTGGCTGAGGAGCCACTGGAGGAGCAGTTATCACAGCAAAACTCGGTTCTGTAATAATCAATGATAGCAAAAATTGATTTAATTACATATAAAATTTCTTATAACTCTAATTTTCTTGAATTTATATGTTGTATTAAATACTTTCTAGAAGTTGAGTAGGAAGATCTTATGGTTACGAAAATTTGTCCCGTTTACCTTTTTTAGAAGACTAAAAAAAAATTTTTTGCAACGATCTCAAAGAGAATAGAAAAAAAAATAAAAAAATTGAATAAAACAGTAAAAATCCAAATAAAAATAAAAAATGATTCAAAAATGAAATAAAATACGAAGATTTGCAAACTTACTGGTACATCGCGAAAGAAGGCCGGACAAAGAAGAGGATGAGGGTGACGAAGATGGGGCAATTGTCTTGGCAGATGAAGGTGGGGGATCGCTAGCTAAACGGTTCAACCTGCCGACGACACACTTCTGTAGAATGCTTTTGTAGTTGACCCAGGCATGCACCTGTAAATGTTCTATAGGTACGTAAAAATATTTAGCCACTAAGTGATGAGTTAATGAAAAATTCGTTATATAATTAGATTTGATTTTTTACGTCTTCGAATAACTTCGTCGCATCTTTTCCGACTCCTTTCATTAGCTCCGGTTTACCACCGGGGTGAAATTCCATGTACCTTGTTACGTTGTAAACCACCCCTGAAAAAACGCAATTAAAGAAAAAAAAATAAGACAAATGTTAAAAAGACAACAGTTCATTATTAACGCAAAACGTAGAACACATTAGATATTACAAATACTATACAAGTACCTCGGATCGCAAGCCAAGCATCGTTCGGCTTGTCGTGCCGCGATAGTTCCGAGAGTGTTACATTCTGCGGTACGCCACCAACCCCGGTCAAATCTACTCCTGATGCTCCAAGCCGGATCCAGTCCATCAGACTATGTCCTGGTGCAAGAGCGGTTTTGTTTCGTGGATTGCCTGCGCATGTACAGACATTATTTGATAATTATATATTTACTTTCACTATACTTTTTATAGTGTTATAAAATAATAATTAACATTTTCTGATGTATATTTGTACCAAATAAGCCACGAAATTATCCGAGGATTTATCAAATAACTTGGGGAGGTATGGTTATTGGCCATGACTAACTTGGAACCAATTAGATTCATCGAAAAAGACCAAAAGACCTTTTTTGTAAGAACAGCTATGTAGAATCTTCCTAAGTAGATTTTTTCTTGAGATGTAAAATCGAAAATAAAAAATAGCGTGAAGCGACCTCTAAATATCAATATTAAGGGCTTATAGCCATATTTTAACGGGCATTTTATCCCACCTCACTGCAACTGTTGAATGTGTGTTGTTAGAAAAAAAACACGAAAAAAAATCGATTCTTTTTAAACACCCTAATACGTAGGTATATCGGCAGACTAAACAGCTTAGCTTCTTACGAATGGATTTTTTTAACGATTTAATTAGTTTATAATATAGGTATATCCATCTTTTTAATTAGTTTATAATAACAGGCGATTATAAATTCGAAGCGTCATTATACTACGTATTTTACTGACCATATCCGGCAGACGGGGCAGATTATCAAATTTTTTTATTTTTTCCATTACTGCAGAAATCAATAATCGTAAAAAAAAAACTATACTTTTTCATATATATATGTATATCCACAGATGTATGTAGAGGCAGAGTGAATTTGAATAATTACAAAAACGTTGCTCATTAATATTCATATCGCCGCCTCTTTGCAGTCGGTAATAGAAAACGTTCTTAAAAAGCTTCAATGGTTAATCCAGAGTGAAGCAAATTACATATTATGTTGGCTAATTCGCTAATCTTCGTCGTTTAAGAAAAAATTTACGCTCAATTACGCAGGAGCTTTGTATCAAATAGTTTTTTTTTTTTTTTTTTTATCATTCCGTATTGCATTTGAGCAGTACAATATACATTTTCCGGCATATATCTATATGATACTTATACAGTTAAACCTGACCGACGATTTTCCAATCATTTATTCAATAATAATTTTGGAAAAAAAAACGTTTCGAATTATAAATAATTTTCTTTTGCCTTTCCATTTGAACAAATGTCGTAAAAATTATGCCATCTTACAATAATTAACTTCTGTTAACGAACATACATATACCTATATATATATATATATATATATATATATATATATATATATATATATATATATATATATTTTTTTTTTTAATTAGTAAAAAATAAAAAAAGAGGAAACTGAGCGTTAGATATGACTCGCGCGAGTCGCGTGGTAACAGCTATACCGAACGCAACGCGTTTAGTTGTTGTCTGACTTCGAAGGTTCAAACCTCGTCGCGAGCCCGACGCAAACGCTACTATAATATAGTAGCATGCTAACAAGTGTCAAACATCAGAATTAAAGTTTTAAACTAACTTTGGATAGTAGTAGAAGCATTTTTTATTCTATAATTCATTTCTATAATAAAGTGGAAATAAATTGTCGTATAGTAAGTTTTATTAAAGAAAAGATTTTCAGTCTCGAATTGAAATTTTCTGGTCGAATATTACATACGCGTATAATAACGTAACGAGCTACAGCTTCTATAAAACAACTCTGCCAATATACAGCTGCATGGAAAACGAGCCGCAGGTGCATCAAGCGTGTAAGTTGAGCGATATGGAACGAGTGTGCATTCTTTAAGTCGCGATTTTTTATGGCTTCTTCGAATGAACGACGAATTCATGTAAATGTATATCACAGAGACATGTTTATTAAGTAGTATTTTTGAATATAATTAACATAAATGTAAATGCATAAAAAAAAGTTTAAAATTCAGCGTTAAAACGATAGATTGATGTGAACACGCATATGTGTACATACATAAGTCGATCGATGAATGAAAAAAGGAAAGAGAAAAATATAATAATAATCAATAATTCGTGTATCTTATCAGCGGAACGATCGTTTCGAATGAATGAAACCGTATATATACGTTTAGCAAAATATATATTCTAACGTCAAACAAACCATAATTTATTTGCGATGTATAATTAAGGCTGACCTCATACGTATTTAACAGATAAAATCGACGCGTGGACTTTGAAGAAGAACAAAAAAATCAAATCTAAAACCGATTTTACGTCAAAATTATTACAACAATTATTATCCAATATTCACATTTACAGATTTGCTATATTTGCATGCTGATATAACAAACGAATCTTATTATAGGTATACGGTATACGGCGGCTTCTGAAATTCTAAAGCTCTCAAGTACTTGTGGTGTTAGTAATCGGCGAGTGGTGGTGCTTGGCGATTATACTCCAGAAGCGAGGTCAATCCACCTAATGTTAAGTTTTGTATAGACGACGATTACAGCGACGATAAAATGAGCGAGTCGAATTAGGTACGCGGAGGCTGGAGCAGTGGATTGCTTATTTCTTGAAGCCCGGGCGTGGCACTGCAGGAAGAACTAGAACTAGAACTAAACACTACGAGTGGACCTACTGATAGTTTCCAGTTTAGGATGATTCGAGAGTTACGATTGGAGATATAACAAAACGTAGTACGCATCTAGAACCTACGCTTTGGACACGCGATACTCCTCTCCTCCTTTCCCTCGCACCACCGATAGATCAATAGCTGGTAAAGCTGAGCTAACTAACTACCAAAGTCCATTTTTTTAATATATTCATTCCCCCCGTTCGTATTTACATGAAATATATCTATTTTTATTCTATATCCTATACGAGAGTTGTCACTCGGAGATTTGAGACACGCGGACTCTGATCGTCATGTGATAAAAAAAAAGTCAGCTACCCTAAGTGAAGAGCTGTAGCTAAACCCCCGCATGCTGGAGAATGTACTGCTGTGTTGTCACGTAACAGGTCTCGTAATCTAATGTATATATGATCTTTTATTTCGAGCTAGTGATGCGCGGAAGTACGTAGGCGTATGGTTTAGTTAATCCTTGGACGTGGAGTTACGGTTAATTTGAGAAAGAATTATTACCTGAATACATATACGTATGTATGAATGTATATACCACTTGGGTATCGTAGAAGGATGCTTGTAGAGATCGATTGAAAATCATGAGTTAATCGTCCTCGTAGATATAATTAAATTAATGTCAGTGAATAAATTTTCTTTGAAACTACGTGAATATCATATTGACCAATCCATTACATTGAAAATAATAAACAGAGGAGTAACCACGACGAACTTGATGACGTTGTGGCTGTATACCTTCAAGGCAAACGGCTATACTACTTTTTTTTTTTACATCTTTTAAACGAGATTGCGGTCCAAAGTATATTATTGCATACCTGCGTTTGACCGAGTGATGAAGCAAAAAAATCATCACTCTAGGTCACAAAGATATTTTATAACCGGTTTTAACGAGCTGGAAAATCGTCGATCGAAGTATGCGACAAAATTTATTATTTGTACGAAAGATGGCGATTCGAATAAGATAGTGATCCAAGGACGCCTTCTGACATTAGAAAGAGTTTGAAATTATAATTTTTCATATTGTTATGATCAAATTTTGAAATTTTTGTAGACAATTTCAAGTTGTATCTACGCATACCTATATTGTTGCTCTGCAGAAGAGCGAAACACTTGTTGCCTTAATATACAGATTCAACAGGTTCAAGTTCTGAACACACTTACACCTTGTTTAATGCTTGAATTTTAAATTTAAATTTCATACAAGTTATACCAAAACGCAACAGCTCTACTCTCGTGGTTTTCCCATTTTACCTCTCAAATCGTTATAAAGAAAAACACACACACAGGGAGATTCTTCCATTCATAGCAAAAACCGAAAATTATAATTTTGAAATTAAAAATCAACAAAAATTACATGACATACACATATTTAATGGAAATAGAAATGTTCTTACCGGTAGCAGACGCCGTGGAAGATCCTGGATTCGAAGGCTTCATTTTTGTTATATCAGGATTCGGTGCTTGCGGTTGTTTAACTTTTGCAAGTCCAGTAGGTAAGAGCGCAATATTTTGTGCCAAAAGTGTCGTTGGTGACACGGGTGGTTTTAGCGGTATATTTACTTTCATTAAGTTCTCTTGAACAGTCTTAGTATTTTTATCAGGACTTTTCGAATCCGATAAAGAAATTTTCTCACGATCAGATCTTTCGGATTTAACTTTGTCCGTTTCAACTTCACTCGACTCCATTTTTAAATTACCGTAAGTATTTCGATAAAATATTAATTTGAATTGGATATCGAAGACGTTTACCTATACGCACCCTCCCTACAATTATTGAAAGGGAAACCAAATGGAAGAAACTATCGCATACGTGTATGTATGTACGAATGTAAGGGGCATCAAACTGTAGAAAAATTAGTCAAAATTAGCAACAACAAAACAAATTTGGCAAAGATTCATGCTGATAATTCGCTGCTTGTTTGATTTTCCGCATTTTATTCTCTAGATTCTGGATGAGGTCGATATCCTTGAATAGGTAATTATATTTGGCGAGATCGAATCTAACCTCACCAGTATAGAGTTTGTAGAATGGAAGAAAAAAATAATTGAATAAAGGCTACTGAACGATGAATGTATTACATACAGAAGTGATCTTTGAACCGCGTCGAAATTTGTTAATTCTTTACCAGACAAAAAATAACAATAATAACGATAATAGTGATAATAATACAATTGATAAAATCAAGTCCTCTTTTATAGTCTAATCAAAAGAGCTGTCGGCCTCGTCAGTCGTCATGCCGCGCACGTACATATCGTGCATTCAATACAGTTTCGAGTACAAATGGTTACTTACATTGCTACATCCTCTATGCGTGCCGTTTCGAATGACTCGTATAATTTAATTACTCAAACTGCAATCGCAAGTAGTTTATTAGTCAGTTGTTTTGCACGACTAAGGTCGTTGCCATAGTATAACTTGCATATATGGAACGAGGAAGCCACAGTACCAAATCCTGTTCACTGATAAGAAATGACATGAGAATTCCGGGAGCGTTTTAGAAATGTATTCAGCCGTATGAGCAGCGACACTAATTATAAAATTTTCTATTTTAACGTAACGTAGCTGTTTCTGATTATTCTAAACTAACTTCACATATTTCTAACGAATAGACGTTCTATTACTTTGCTAAATGCCACCGTCTCTACTGAGTAAAAATACAGTATTTTATCGACGAGACAGACGCAAGCGTACAAAAAAGTACGAAAAGCTCTTAACGCGACCTCCTACGGGTCAAAAACTCAACTTCTCGCGGTATGAGGTTCTCCATTTCTCCGATAGATGGCGCTGTGTGACTTTCGCATTAGCTGATGTTCATACATATACATACATACGCGCATCCGTGCAATGATCCACGCACTTGCATCGAAACTTGATTCCTTGATTCTCCCTTTTAGTATGTAGTACAGTAGATAACCCGATAAACTATCTCACGCTGTTCAGACGCATCCGATATTTATCCAGTATAACATCCGTACCGGTTAGTCTTAGTGCTTTCTGAATTTATTCGAGTTATATTACATTAAACAAGTTAGTTTTACCGCGCGTGAGTATAATATAGGTAACATTCATTCATATACTACTCCAATTTCCCTCACGACCTATAAGTATGTATATTGTGCTTGAAGTCACAAGCATATCCCGTTAAATCGTAATCAAAGTAACTTACGTGATCACAAAAATTCTAACATTTTATCTAATCGTCGATGAAATCGTACGTGTCATATAAATTTTATCAGGATCGTCGTGACGAGGAGCTAACTATTTATCTTACGTGACGATTTATCATTCCATATGAGGAGTCAAGAGTTTTCAGACATTTTCCGTCTACCTGTTGCCGGGTCAATCGAACATTTTCGTTTCAACGTAGCCGAAGCCCTTTTTAAACTCAGATCAACTTGCATCAATGGATACAAATTTCGTATCTAGTTTATCCGACAGTGGCTACTTACTGCAAATTCTACTCTTCAAATACTCGCGGCCTTTATATACGTATAGCGGTATTGATCTGATCGATTTGTGTCCAAATTGCAAATTGATTATTTGACTAGTACTTTATGTTGTTATTTAATACTAGCAATAAATATCGCATTTTGTAAATAAAATCAATCTGTAATACGGCGAGGTATTTACATTAATACATATTAGTCAATTATTCAATCTATTTGAACACCGCCTATACGAACCGCGATTACGATTGTCAACAGGACTTGTTGCTACCACTCTGTCGTTGTTTAAATACATACCTACATACATTTTTGCAATTTAAATTCTTCCAATGTAAGAAACTGAACTAAAACTATAAACCAAAGAAAAACACACTCGATGTATTTATCAGTGATATGTTTAATCGTGGAAATTCGTAAAATGCGTACATTTTTTCTAACCTTTAAATTGAAAAGTCACTATTTACCGGTATTCAATATACATAATTATTATCAAATTTTAATGAAAAAAAAAATTCTTTTATTATTTTTTTTTTTTTTGCTACATATTTCCATCGATCAACTATATTAATTATTACTTCCTTTTATAACACCAACAGATGTCTAGTAAAATTAAAGTGCAAAGAAAAATGCAGCCGTTTATTAAAATCATCAACCTTTTGCACCGGCTTATCGAGCTGATAGCAAGATGCATATTCAGTCTGATCGCATACTTCTTTCATCCTGAGGAGAGTCAACCTCCAATAAAAAACCGCATCCTGTTGTACAGTGCATCTACATTGGCTGCGCAGATAAGGCAAAAAGAGGTATTAATGTTTGACCAAGTGTGAGTCTTGATAAATGAAATTATATGTAATAATGAGATAAGACGCAGCTGGGCTTTGTTTGATGAAATTTATTGTTTGTTAGTTATTTCATGTAGTTATATATTTTTTAGATTACTTCCGAAGAAGTGGTGCAAACTTTTATAGATAGAATTAAAGAAATTCAACCAATATTAAACTGTATGGTTGAGGATCGGTTTGAAGCAGCTATAGAGGAGGCCAGAAAATGTGATATAATGCTTAGGTCATCAAACGCACCATCTATACAAGTTCTAACAAAGGAGAAACCCTTCCTTGGAGTACCATTTACGACAAAGGTGCTTTTGAAATTTACAATTTAGGTACAAAGACCGAAGAATTATTAATCTTATTGTAATAATTCAATTGTACAAATTTACACAGTTATAATCATATGCGTTTTTATTATTTAAAAATGAAAACTACTGTTTAAGTAGGACATTTTTTTTTCTAAACGCACGCTACGCACTATTTCACTTTCTTAGTTAAGCGAAATTTCGACACTTAAAAACACCTTATTCGCCTTTTGGTTTATCTTGTATATTGAATTTTTGCCAGATTTTTAATAGACCTGATTTTCAAAGCCTTTCTCTTGATGGGATCAAAGCAAACTTTTGTTGCCACACAATGTTGCTTCTCAAGAATACCTTTTGTTACGAAAGACTACAGCATACACACAAGACATGAATCAGCACTAGAATTTATATCTTTTGTACACTGTTCAATTGAGGAGTAGAAGAACTTTAATTATAAACTTACTTTTCAGGACTGTATAGGCATTGCAGGAATGAAACAAACCGCAGGTCTAGTTATTCGAAAAGATGTAGTATCCGATAGAGATGCAGAGACTGTGAAATTACTTAGGGCAGCAGGAGCGATTCCCATTGCCAAAACAAATGTTTCTGAATTGGCGATGTGGTGGGAGAGCAGCAATTGTATATATGGAACGACCAGAAATCCTTATAATACAAGGTTGGTATGATAAATTGAATAAATTTTCTTTTTACGTAATGTAAATCTTAAATAAAATTTTTAGACACATTGTGGGTGGCTCGTCGGGTGGTGAAGGTTGTATGATATCAGCAGCAGGTTCACCTTTTGGTATTGGTTCAGATATTGGTGGATCTATTCGTATGCCCTGCTTCTTTAACGGTATTTTCGGACACAAGACTTCGAAAGGTTTGTTCATAATCGAGATATAGTTTTCAATCAGAAAAGGGTGTGTTAAAACGAATGCTAAATGTCTTTGAATATTTAAATACGTAGGTGTTGTCTCCAATGACGGTCAATATCCAAGTCCTCATTGGGAAGAACAGGATAATCTACTCAGTCTTGGTCCTATGTGTAGAAATCCATTCGATTTAATTCCTATGCTCAGAGTATTGGCAGGCAAAAATGCCAGTATGCTTAATTTAGATAGTAAAGTGGATATTTCAAAGATAAAGGTAAAAATATATCAATAACGTATTTTTCTTCATTTGAATAACGAAAGTTTTTCAAAGCAAAATCCAAAAACTAATACGTTTTATTGCTAATAATTTGATTGTATATTTTCTGTCCCAGTTTTATTATATGGAAGACGATGGCGGTCAACTGCTGGTTAGCCCAGTAGACACCGAAATAAAGGAAGCTATGAGACGAGTTATTGAATACCTTGAAAGAGTCCATAAAGTAAAAGCAAAAAGAGTGAATATATCCAAGTTGAAGAAAAGTACAGAACTATGGTTAGCAAACATGAGTACAAAGGATGGTAAAGGTTTTGCATACGAAATGTCTAACAGAACAGGAGAGTTGAACATATGGTTGAAGTTAGCACAATGGTTCACCTTTGTTGGACCTCATACCCTAATTGCCTTGATCACTGTACTAGTTGAAAGTTTTGGAATTAAATTCGGTACTGAACAGCACACAAAACTTATTCAAGAGAGCAGAAATCTCTGTCTGGAGTTCAAGGTTTGCAATTAATATTGAATCAAGCTTGAAAAAAAAAAAAAAAGAATCTTTTGCAACATACAGCATAAAATATCGTTATTTTTTTTTTAGGATATGCTTGGCGATGATGGAGTTTTTCTCTATCCAACACATCCCACCGCAGCCCCCATGCATCACGAACCACTAGTAAAACCATTCAATTTCTGCTATACTGGGATAATCAATGTACTGGGCATGCCTGCCACTGCTTGTCCATTAGGTCTCAATAAAGAAGGTCTTCCCATTGGTATACAGGTAATCTATCATAATAATGATTATTTGGTTCAAAATCAATAACGATGTCACGGTTAAAAAAAATTTTCAAATTGTGTATTGCTTGAACCATAGAGAAAATAAGTTTTTTTTTTCTAGGTGGTTGGAGGTTTATATCAAGATCATTTAACTCTTGCGGTAGCTGAAGAACTTGGCAGAGCATTCGGCGGCTGGATTCCACCTCCACTTATAGAAAATGGAATAAGAACAGAAGTACCGAGAGATATTGCGTTGTACACCTGATAGTACAAGCAGCGATATGAATTTTATAACTTTTTATGAACAACTTTTTCAATATTTTTTTTTGTTTTTTACAACAATATTTGTAACCTTGATAAGTTTATAGAGAACAATGTATTATCATCAATATATACAGAACAGATTGGCACTACCTATTATTATACCTCATAGCATAAATAGAATTTACACAAAATATTACACCTAATTTTATCATCAAAAAATTTATACCGGTGAGCAGTTGGATTAAGCATGAGCCTTTTGTTATTTAAATAATCTATAATTGTCAAAGTTAAGATAATATATATTTATGTACCGAATGGATTTTTATTCATAAAAAGAAAAAAAAACTCAAATTACACAATCACGTTATTTCACTCCATCTACTCATAAAATATTAATAAATAAATTTACATAAGTGTGAGATAAGAATTATCTATCAGCCTCAGCCTCCATAATTTTTAAATCTATTAATTCTAATAATTTCTTTCGCTTTCCTTCCACTAATTTCTTGAGGTTTTCAAATTCACAGTCTTTTACTTTTGGATTCGCAGCTACATGATTGGCTATCAAATCTGTGCAACACAAGACATACAGGCCACAGTCATACCCATTGTCTTGTTGCGGAATATTAACTTCAACATAATTCTCCAATCCTTTGTTACAAAAATAATCCATGATACTTTTGGCAAAGTACTTTCCTACCGAAGAATTTAAACCTTTAGATGAGTCGAAGTGAAAGCACATTTTTTCTGGCATAGAATAAACAATCAAGCTCCAATGTGTACCGCCGGCATTTTCTCTGCTATCGCAATTATTTAGTGGAAAAAACACGAAGGAACTTGATTTTGCGTTTATTGATTCTAGTAGAATTTCATAGTCTGATGACGCTGTGAGTTTCAGCAGCTGTGTCAATTCTGGACTGACGAACAATGATTCTTTCGGTTCGGAATTGCCAGCCTTTTGATCCAGGTATTCGAAGTAAAATCCAATGATCGTGTCATTGATCCAGTATGGTCCTCGTAATAGCTGCACGTCATCATTTTTTAGAAGACTGTTGTGATAGCTCAAAACAATTTGACTACCGTTTTTAGTTTTTTTAGACATCTTGAATACTCGCGACGATCTTTAACCTACAAATTGAGGTAATCTAATTGTAATATTAGATCGTAAAAGTGCAATAATTCAAATTGAAAAGTTTAAATAGAAGCTTGATGCGGTTGTAAAGATTTTTTTGCTGTCGAAACTATTCACGTCTGTTTCGTAAATATTAGTTTTTCAATATAAGAGGTTATTAATTTACCATGACTTTCATCAGATAAATACAGTTGCGCGGAATTTGATATGGACGTAAATCTATCACCCGAATATTTATACCTTAATTGATCATCAAGATTTCTCTGGCTAGTTGTACGAATACTTCGTCAAAAAATCGATGCTCAAACGGTTAAAGCAATGCACATGCACCGTGACATTTATTTGTTTACAAATGTTGACCTTGACAGCGTTTTGTACTGCACCTAAATACCGTCAAACAAACACGCGGTTGATCTTGACGTTTGCGTCGACGAACGGGTTGGTAATAAATGTATGTATGTATAGGTAGGTATAGTGATCTTCCTCTTGTATTGCTAAAGTATGGGTTTCCGTTTTATGAAATCTCAATAATCAAATTTTCTGATCATCGAGCCTAAGCATTAATTTCATAATTATGATCAGTTCATGTCGTTGAAACTTGACTTGAACCAACATTTCCAATTATTTGAAATTCGCAGCTACTTTACGCGGCAACCAGCATACCACGTATTTGCGAACCTGCGCACAAGTCCTATAACAAAATCTGTTGTCTTTGTCTGTTTTTCCTGGTAACTGGTTTCATGATGGTTTCTTTCATTAGTGTTCTTTATGTGCGACGTTTATCGGTATCGCAGTTGCAATGTAATATTTTATAACAAATATATCGTGTTATTGCCAATAAGGAAGTGAAGGATAATTTCCTCTGGCCGTCTTTCCGCCGGATAAATCGATGCGAATAAACGGATACGATTTGTATGGAATGTGTGATGATATTTCGCGAATGTTTGCAATTTTAAATAAGTTATCAAATTTTTGAGAATCGATAATCTGATATTCTGAGAACTCATTGCTTGACAAAATATCATTTAGGATGTGTTAAAATTCTTAACACCTTCGACTAGTTATACCGCGATGTAATCCACAGAGGCCCTAAATTTGTCAATGTAAACCCTAGTCTTCCTTCATACCTGCATATACATATTACATACAAATAAACAAATGGCAGGTGCAATGGAGGTGGACAAAAGCTGGATAATAGAGTCCACCCTTGGTTCGGGTGGTTTCGGAATAGTTCAGCTTTGGAAAAACACGCACAATGGAGAAAAAATAGGTATAACTTCCACTAGATCAAAACAAAAACACATGATCCATACAACGTTGCATTTCTATAATTTTTCTTCATATTTTTGATAAAATGAGTACTATACATGCATGTACATACATACATTATATTTGTTTACTTATACATTTATAATGATGCATAATAACCATAAAGTAGTTTGCTAAATTAAATTGAATTTTAATAATAAACAGATGACTAATGTTTCTGGCTAAATGAATCAATCTTGAATAAAAATCGTATTTCTGTAGCAATCAAAATGTGTAAATCTGGCAATGACCAATTAACTCCTCGTCAAAAGGAGAGGTGGATTGACGAGATTAAAATCATGAATCGTTTACAACACCCAAATATTATCGGAACAAGACCAGTCCCAGATGAAGTGAAATCAATCGAGCCATCCTTGCTTGTGCTATGCATGGAATATTGCAGAAAAGGAGATCTGAGACGTGTATGTTTGATATTGAAACAAAGAAAAACTTTACAATTTATAGATTCTTTTTTCCATTTTTTCAATATGTTCAATTTCAGCATACACTTTACTGATGAGATATGATTGAAACATCTGCTTATAAAAAAAACCTGTTTTTATTGTTTTTACATGTTTATAGGTACTTAATCAGACTGAGAATTCCTGCGGATTGACTGAGCCTGATGTCATTCAGATAATGAAGGATATTTCAGGAGCAGTAGAATACCTCCATAGTTTTAAATTGACTCACAGAGATTTAAAACCGGAGAATGTGGTATTGCAACAGATAAATGATAAGGTGTTATATCAAATATTTTAATATTATTGCATGTTAAGCTTATTAAATTGAGAATAATATGGTAATGGGATTTGTTCATTAATTGTGAAACAGGTAGTCTACAAGTTGATAGATCTTGGTTACGCAAAGGCACTCGGTCACGATAGTGTCTATGCTTCAATAGTTGGGACCTTGAATTACGTGGCTCCAGAACTATTGTGGAAACAGAAATATACTTGCTCAGTTGATTACTGGAGTTTAGGAATTTTGTTCTATGAAATTATGACTGGCTCTAGGCCGTTTTTACCGGATGAATCCAATCCTGTAACTTGGTAAATAAAATTGGAACCGTTAAAACATGTAACTATGCATAGTTATATATCTACATTTCGGCATATATATTTCTATTTAATGAATACCAGGCTTGGCATGACTCAAATAGTGGTAAAAAATTGCATTTTGATTATAGTTAGTATTCTGAATGAAAAATTCTAAGGCTTTGAGTAAATGGAAATACTCTACCTATTAGTGATGCAAATATTTGATCACGCCATATATTCTACTTGATTAATAAATGATCTGAACAAGGAACGAACCTCATCAAAATCAAAAGAATCTAGTTTTTTGAGGTGAAAAATATCCACAAATTATTCTAACTATTACTATTTCATGTATATTCAGGAGAAACCATATTGAAAGAAAATCATACAAAGATATTTGCGTACAGAATGTGAATGGCAGCGTAGTATTTCGACAATGTATTCAAGAACCTACACATATAACACCGTAAGATGATATACAATTATCAATTCTTATTACGAAAAAGATTTACTATATTTGTTGGATGTGCACGCAGTTGTTAGTATTTTCTTAGCTCAAATGAATACTATTTATCATTCTGATAATAACATCTATGTATTCCTATGTTATTAGGTGTATCAGAGATGCGCTTGTAGATTGGTTTAGAATTGTTCTACAATGGGATGCAAAGAAACGTGGACGGCAACATCAAGACAATGGGACTAATGAGATTGTTGTTTTTAAAATGCTGAAGCGAATTTTATCCAAGAAGGTACATCTAAAACAGAAAAAATCAGAATCAAATTAAAATTGATTTTTATTTATCAATTAGGTTGATTTTTTTGTTTGATGTACAGGTCATTCAGATCTTCTGCGTATATCAGTATAAAATATACAGCTACCAAATTGATGATACCGCTAGGCTTAGCACACTCCAGTCACAGATCGAAAAAGATACTAAAATAAGTATATCTAGTCAAGAACTTATCAATTCTTCCGGTGATGTTCTCAATGGTGATCAAATTTTACAAGTAAGTATTCAATATTTAGAATGCATGACGAGGTAACATGATAATCTAATTCTTTGCAATCGCGGAGGTATTTTAAAAATGCACAGACTCTACTAGTATTGAAATCTTTGCATTTGCTTTGCTAACTAAAAGAATGTAAGCGCACGAATGATAATATAATTTAGAACAGGAATGATGATCTTTTTTTTATCTATTATTTCGATAATTTCATGGTAATTTTTTCGCTTGCTTTGTACAAATTTTGAGATTAATGTTTCATTGATTATAGTAATCTTGCAATTTGTTTCATTTTAGGATACATTTCTAACCCTTTTCAGAAAAGATGGCATGGAGCCGGTTAAATTATCTGCACCAAATCTACCTGCCCTTCTTGAAAAGATGTTGGAAACACCAAAGGCTGAACTGAGCTGTTTTGAGTTAAAGAGGTGTTATTCTGCAGCGATATTTTTTGTGAACAAAGAAGTTGAACTCTTCAGTCATTACATATTGGCTCTAAGTATGAAAATGTTAGTAATTATATTTGCAATATTTAAATTTATTGATTTCGCATTTCTCAGCTGGGCCTTCTACTAGTTCTGTGTTGTTTCTGATTTATAGAGACCTAATTAACTCAAGATTCGATACACTATTATCAAAGAATGTTGAAATGATATCAGGAATTGATTCGCTGAAGCAGGAAGTCCATTCGTTGAATGAATTGCTACAATGTGATATAAAAAATGGCCTTGTTAGATGGCAAGAAGCGGTACAAAATGAAATTACGAAGCTGGAACATCTATCAGAAACAGTTAATGATCTAAAAGCAAAGTGCGATCAATTTTTACGGATACGTGAAATATTAAGAGAGTTTGGAGATGTTGACTGGATGACAGAACATCAAGATTTGTGAGTAACAACTAAGCCTTGAAATATTTTCAGAGGTTTTTCGATTTTGGTTAAATTTTTTTATTTAACGTATTTTTGTATTTCAGTTTGAATAAGGTCCAAGATATTATGGAAAATTGTCGAATCCGACCTACTAAAAACAGGTATCAACCAGTTCGTATGGCTGTGCTGATAGTAAAATTCCTGGAATTTCGTCAAACACGAATACTCGATGAAAAACTAGCGAAAATTGGAAGGTAAATGTATACATTGCAAGATATAACAATGGTTAAGATGTAAAAAAAAATATTTTTTTTATGACAATCTGATATGTAGATGGAGATTTAACACAGCAAAGATATCGCATATAATTAATCCCCAGATTAATTTATGATCTTATTGATTTTTCAGTCAAATTAGACTGATGGATACAGTTCAGGCAACGGAAGAGCTTGTAAAACTTGAACAGTATGTCGATTCTGCGATTGCATTGACTACCGTTTACAAAAAGGCAATATCAATTTTACATAAAAGGTGGCAAAATGAAAACCGAGCAGTATCATCTAAAACGAATGTGGAAAACATGGATGTCGAAAGTAACACTGATAATGTTCAATCATTCGAATCTTCCGCCGCACACAGTACGGATGAAATACCGTTTTTGAACAGCGATAGTGTCATATACGATAACTTGGTAATTCGTTATATGTAAGTATTTATATCGTATTTCTGTTTTCATACAAATTTGAGGATTGGTGATAACAAGCTCTTGGCTAATAATTTGAAAGCAAAATGTTCAACGTGAATCACAAGATTAATTTATTACTGCCCCTGGTGTAATTGAATATTGAAGTCAAAAAGTGATTTTTCCATAAGAATTATCAGCTGCTCTTGAAAAATATATTATAAAACGAAAATGGTAACACACATGATTACATTTCTTACAGGATACAGGATGTCATGTCGGACACATATGACAGGTTCTTAGAAATAACGAACCTGGACACATAAGGAGCTGATATCAAAGATGAAATAAATCCAATAGACTATAATACAATAAATAAATCCATGTTATTTGTATTACATAAATATTTTATTACTGTTTATTCATAAAATACGTACATGCCTATATTCTGTTTGTTATATTTTATAAGTCTTCCGTTATGGATTCAAATTTTATACAATATGAAGTTTTGTAATAAAGATATAATACTTTAATATCACGGAATTAGATTACTATGTGATTATTTCCCAATATAAACAATATACAGATGTACAAAAACTCTTTAATATACATTTATATTCATTACAATTAGTTCTTTCGAGGTAGGTAGTGTCTTACACCCCATTTAATATTTGCTTTCTTGTCGGTCTTAACAAATGTGTAGACTGGTCCATTCGATTCACCTAGTTTCTCGTGTACTTTTCTTATAACATCACTGCGTGCTGTATTAAAGAGATTATGCGAATGATTAATTCAACAAAATTTAACATCCAATGTTCTTCGATACTTCTCATGTTTAAATAGCTAGTCTACTTACGAATGTATGCTGCATATGCAAAGCCTGCTAAAATGGCAGTGGAACAAATAAAGAGAATCTGGAACCAAAAATGAAACGTCTATATCGAAGAAAACTACTGAAACATTTAACTTACATTGAAATATTCGAATTGGCCAATGTTAAAATAATACGTTACATAGGTATAATAGTACAGAACTCCATTATTTCAAATATTTAACATCTTTACTGAAAGAACAGAGCAATGCAACAATTTTTTTTTTGGATTCTACTTGTTAGGCGTGTACTTACGAAACGTAGAAAATCCATTTCAATATTGAATTTAAAATAGCTCTGATAAAGTTCTATCCAACTTTGCTGACATGAACTAACTGGGCGAATCATCGGGAGTTTGTCAATTTAACAGAAAGTGTCATGACTCAATGAATAAGGAGTTCATTCATCTTTTTAGTTAACTTTCTCTCAACCCATTTTAAATTTTTGCTACAACAGTTCCGAACGACTAAGTATCAAAGAATAATTTCTACTTTTTACGTATTTATTTATTACAATGAACTTCAGCTGATAATTGATTATTCAAACAAGAAGTTCAAGTATAAATTGAATACCTAGTAAAAATTTTCATTCGTTCAATGGGGAATAATAGCAGGGAAAAATGGATTTATTGTTAACATTGAAGTAAAACTCACTGTTTAAACATACAGATATTTTCATTTTATTACAAAGTTGTGCACACATAGTTCCTAAAGTCATAAATCAATTAACAATCTGGGAAAATTTGTATTCTGTTGTCGTATGGTTTACCTTGAATACATACAACATATAATCAATTCATTTACAAAACTCCCGTATGATCCTAACTTGAGTAAAAAATACTAAATTCCCATAGTGTACTTATTTGAGGAGATGCATTCCCCGGGACTATTTTCATTTTATTTTTCATATGCTATCTGTTGATAATAAAGTGAGTACGAAAATCATACACACAGAGTTTTAGTTTTCCATCCGCACCTTACCAAAGAGCATTTAAATATAGACTAACAACAGTACGATTAAAATTATAAAAAAAAAAGTTCATCATAGTCAACAATCTAATATTATTCATTAATTGACTTGGTTGTTATATTTCTCGATCTTTTCTACAGGAAAGTTAAATTTTTATTATTCTAAACGTTTTTTTTTTTTTTTTTTTCTACACCGTAATAACACAAAACAGTGATAAACATTTTTTAATTTCTACCTAGGCTAAATTCTTTTAAATCTTTAAAAATAAAATTGAGTATAACAAGAATTCGTATTACAGCCACAATCTTATTCGAAATTTTAATATTTATGATCTATGTCGTAAACATGGTATTCTGATCTTTTTCATATTGCCTAAGTTTTCGATAATAATAGACCCAATGGTAATGAGTTTGGATCCATTTTCACTGCCCAGTATTACAATTGTTATACAACTGTTTGATACTAGGTATAAAGTTTGAAAAAAGGCATGAATGCATCCCCTCAAACTATGAATCTGATGAAAATAATGGGCTCTATTCATTGTCACTGATGTCTTCGTCGGTAGTAAATTCGGAATGTTCGTCAACAGCGTCAACATCTTCTGCTGTTTCTTCGTCAGATATTTCCCATTGGGGATGCTCTGTGGGAACTTCTGGCGCTTCTTTCACGTCCAACTGTGAATGATAATATAATTGATCAACATTACAATCTGTCTTTATTTTTAATACAAAAAAAAGCCGATATTAGGTAATTCAGAAAATTGAAAATAACTCACCTTGATATCCTGAGCTTGATCAAAGCCAATGTAAGAATCACTACGCAGGCATACGGTAAAAGTGTAAAGACCTGGCCAGCGGGGTGCAGTGAACCGCAGTTGAACCTCTTCAAAGGTTGCTAAAGATGTAACATGCACAGGTGCAGTTAGCAGAGTATGACTCTTTCGATCGCAGATGTACGTCCACCAATATTCCTGTTTGGCTTCTGGAAACAGGGGACAATGGACTTCGTGGGACAGCTTACTCCTTCCCTCTAGGATCTTCTCCCGCTTTGAAATCCTCTGTTGAAACCTGATTGAATAAGAATACGAATTTATTAAGCTTGAAGAAAGCAGCTTAGAAAATTTGTTTTATATGAAAGTTGGTGATAAATCGATAAAAATTATCGTCAGACAAGAAGTTTCACCTTTCCCATTCGGTATCATCATCATCAACCGCAGAGTCTTTCTTATCGTGAGAACTTTCTTCTTCGTCGCTTCTCTCCGTTTCTATTTCAGTGTCGCTAACATCTGAAACTCCATCCTTGTTTGGATCTTTTTCTACTTTATGTTCGTCCTTTCTCCTGGTATTTGGTGTATTATTTTGTTGAGTAGAAGTGGCAGTTGCTTGAGCTTGTACTGGTGCTGGTTTTGGTGGTGGTGCTTTCTTGTTTGATCCCTTTTTGTTTGACTTTTTAGGACCCTTCCTTTGCCTGACCCATGCAGGTTTCTTAACAGTTTGATTTTCCTCTTCTACAGCCTCTTCATTTCCGTCTACACCAACACCAGACTTACTATCATCAAGTAAAGTTTGTTCCTTTACAGTATTGTCCCCAAACAAGTGTTTCATATCTTTACGTGTCAAAGATACCGTCACAGTCACTATAGCTCCAGCGGTATAAACCGTCGGGTTCTCATCATCAATAACTAAAAGGGTAAAAAATAATTGATCAATGATTGGCTGCCGTGAACTTGATTCTTTGTAGCTTCAGCTACGAACCTTCAGATCGAACTTTGAATTCAACATACGGCATACTGGCAAGAACTTTCATTATATCTTCATATTGACTATCGGTTAGAGCTCTGAGAATTTGTCTTCTCTCATCTCCTTTCAACTGTGCAAATTCTTGAAGACTCTTTATCTGCCGCTAATATTTCAAGTCAATTCAAAAGGAGAAACAAATATTAGTCATTCAGAATTTAATCAACTATTGATGTAATTTAGGAAACAGATTGAGATTCAAGTACCTTTTTATTGAGGAAATATTTCAGATTATCATCGGTAATATGGGGCAATTGAAGTAGTGGATTTCTGAACTCCCAAAAGCCTTGTACAATCATAGGACACAATTTCATACAATTTTCGATTGTTTCAATGCTTGGTAATCTTTGAACTGAAAAAAATGATTTATGAATTATAATTTGAATCTCATTGTTGATACTGTATAGGATTAATTTTCAATCATACTTACTACGTCTGGCATAAGCTAGCAGTATCAATTGATTAACGCAAGTAACCATTTCTTGTATCAGGTAAGGACACTTCTTCACAATATATTGCCTGTCTTTTTCTAAAGTTTCAGGATTTAAGGGCATACGAGATAAATGAGCATGGAGTAATGCTCTTGCTTTAAGTGAATAAACGTAGCACAAAGGTCTCTCCTTATTTTTAGCACCCAAATTAGTGATTTGTTTTATAAGCTGTGAAAAAATTCGACTCGTCACACAAATTGAAAAACTTAAAAATTTTCAATATTATATAATAAGACTCATCAAATATAAACTTACAGCAGGAACTTCCTCATTGTCGCCAGGTCTCTCTGTTATTTCATTATTACGACCTTTGAAAAATTCGTAAGACGCAGCCAAAATCATTATTACTCGTTTTAAAGTCATTGAAGGGGTCTTGTGGAAGAAATAATAATACAATTGCGTCGTATCCAACAACACCTATATGGAAATTAGAATGAGGTAGTTATTTTCAAATATTTCAATTCATCGCGATGCTGTATCATCAATTTGTGACTTTATTTAAACATAGCATGTGGAAGAAAATTATATTCACCTGGTCACCAGAATATCGGATACTTCGGTACCACCACATTCCGACAACAGTTGGCAATGCGACCATAAAAACTAGAGCATATAATCCCAGTACCCAAACTGAGTTCTCTTTTTCTACAATCCATGACGGTAGAGCTATTCCAAAACTCATAGCACCTGGTCCATCAGGATTTCCATACTTCTCCCAATTCTTTCGTGCTTCGTCATCAGTCAGTGCCTGATAAGCTGTGAAATATAAGAGTTGGGTAAAAAAACATGTAAGAATCAAATTTTCAATATATCTATGGAATGAATTCTGATTACCTTTAGTTAATTTCATGAAAGCTTTCTCATTTCCAGTCTCTTTATCTGGATGAAGTATCAATGACAATTTTCTATAAGCTCTTTTAATATCAACTTGCGAAGATCCCTGAGAAAGTAAAAATATAAATAAAGTAAACTTGTTAGATTTCAAAGGCATTAAAGCCTGATAAAAGAAACCAGTGAAGTTATACTCACCGATGGTACTCCCAAAATTTCAAACGGGTCAAAGTTTGCCATTTCATAGTCAAACTGAGAAACTTTATATGCCAATAATATGAGTATAGCCCAGCCAAGAATGATGAGAAATTTTCTGTAACAATTTGATCAGAAATGTTCAGTGATACCGAATGACGATGAACATAAAACTGCAAGTAATAGGCAATACAAATATTCAAATCTTACGTAAGTAAAGCTTTGGTTTCTTTCCATGGTTCACTTGATTGTAAGATAATTTTTTTCTTCTTACAACCATCACACTGACATTCTCTCGAAACTAGTTCAGGATCTGTTAAAAAGGTGTAGAAAACAATACAGTTTAGAACAATGTTATGAATGGGTTGATAATGAGCCATATACAGAGTCCTGAATGACTGAAAGCTTATTTCGGTTCAAACGAGTAAAATTGAGTAAAAAGTTTTCGGATACTCTTTCGGAAATGCTATTTTTCTCTTAGAACAGTTCTGAAATATTTAATTATGTGATTTCCGTGCATGAAAATGGGTGTTGTGTACAATAATCCTTCATATTAGATGAACTAATTTTCAACAGGAAGTAAATCGTTCCAATGTTTGAATTCGCGTATTATTAAGCACCTTGAAACGGGAATTATTGAACTTGACTCTAATTCAAGGACAGGTCGTTAGTCTCTGACTACTAATCAGTTGACGTTTGCTTAGTGAATGTGAATTTGTCATACAGGTGGTAGAATCAAAATATCTTGTTCAACAATATGATAAAACATGAGGTGATTTTTGAATAAAAAAAATAATGAACGAAGATAGTGTAAAGCGGATAGTACAACGTGACTAACATTCATATATAGGTTATAATGTTTTGAATAGAATGATAACCTGGATTAAGTTATAATAATTGATATTCTAACCTTGTTTAGGCCGACGTGGCCATAAATAGTAGGTCCCAGGTATGAGTAGTAGAGCCAAAAATGATAGAAGAAAGTAAAAAAAAGTCCCACCACTTTCGTCGTACTGAAATTTCTGCCCACTCATGTTTATCTATTATTTATTATCTATTACTTTTGTTATATTTCTTTATTTTTATACTACTAGTTATCACTTTGTGATTTAATAAATATATATTTCACTTAATATCTATTCGCAATGCCATAGAACGGAGGTTAAGTACGCCTGTGACCCGTGTATCACCGACGACTACAGTCGTCAGCGTCGCAGGTTATTATTTGGTGGCGACACACGGCTACCGAGTGCCAACTCATCAGTAACTTCAACTAAAATTACCATATTTCGTAACAATTGCTGCCAATAGTTCTTTTAAATGGCTGCACTGCTTTTTACACTGCTTTAAAACTCGATACGTTCAGAGTTTTGAATATCAGATGGAATCGAGATACGAATTGTAACAACCTTTGTGTATCCGTTATGTGAAGTGTAGTTTGAGCGTTTATTTAATTTTTTATTATACTGAATCATACTACAGTGTTTAGATAGTCATGTGTAACTCGTTGTTAGTCCTCGTCTTTGGTATCTAATGAAAGTAAATAATTCATCGAAAGGATGAATATTAAATGTTGTATTTGTCACGAGCTTTTTATACCTTCGGACGATGTATTTTTCACCCCATGTGGACACTTCTTCCATTACCCATGCCTTTCACTTTGGCTGGAAAGGTAAAAATGATCGAAGTTAATTACGATTCATTATTTCACGCGAAACACTCCGTTCAATTCAGTCCAACTTTGGCTAAATAAGCTTTTGAATCACTGCCAAATTTAATTGAACAACAATCTTTCGGGTCTGCTTTATTTACGTCTGTATACCTGTATCGTTTTTTTTTCTACGATATTAAAAATTTTCCGTAATGTTTTCATTTAATTTTACCCGAGTTTCTTCTACTGGAAATCTTTGTTGTTTATTATTCTTATAATTATTAGCGAAATGTGAATTTTTCTGTTTTCGTTTTTGTCCTTTATTTTTTAAATGCTAATTAGGTCCAAGTCTTGTCCACACTGTCGAAACAAGGTCACAGAGAAAAGCATCCACAGAGCTTACTTCGATTTTTCAAATGCGGATGATATAAAGGTTAACAGTACTGTGCTAACGAATAAAATTGACAGCTTGGAATTTCAAATTTTATTAAAAGATAAAGATCTGAAAATTTGCGGAGAGGATAATGCATCGTTAAAAGCACAAACTGCAGGGCTTAGAGCAGAAGTTAGAAACCTTGAGTCTGAAATTGATCAGCATAGATCAGCCATTTATGCACTTAAGAAACAAGCAAAATGTATGAAAGATCTAACCTCAGATGCCGACGCAGCCAAAAGAGAAGTTGCTAGATTGAAGAATACTCTCCAAGAATATCGAAAGTGAGTCAACTCTCGCTTTTTTTATTTTCAGTCAAATTCAATCATACAACTGTTACCAGGCCTTGAAAATTGCAATTACTTAAAAATAGACGGCATAAATATTTTTCATAGAATTTTTGGAACAAGCTTACTTTCCTTTTTTTATAAACTACTAATCATATATTATTTATCACTACAGTGTTCAAACATTGATAAGCAGCTCACAAGACGAAGTAGAAAGAATGCTAAGTGAAACTCAAGATAGAACAGCTCTGGCCACTTACGTGTCTGTAATGAAGAGGTAACTGTATTATACATAAATAATCTGTATTTTAGAGTCAAGCAGTAAATCAATTTGACTTAAATTATTGTTAAAAAATGATTACAGAGAGATGGAATCTAACGTCCAACGGCGCAGGGAATTACGAGAAAGGATCAGAAAATTGGAGAGTGAAATGGTTAGAGTTAGATCTGAACGTGATAATCTATTGCAGCGAGAAGCCAAATGCAGGTATAATTTTCTACAAACGATTGATAATTGAAGATTGAAATATGGTTGATTCATTATATTCGCTGTTTATATCCAAGTGATTAAAAATGGGTATCATTCATCAATTAAAAATCTTTGCATACATTTCAGGCAATTGGAGGAGGACTTGGCTCATTGTGAAAACGAAAAGCAATCTTTATGGAACAAACTTCAAAAGCTCGAAAGCCAACTTATCTCCAAAGGAAAGACAGCTAGTGAAGATATACAACGGTTTATTGCTGAAAGTCCAGCTCCAGAGAGAGTCAAAACTTTGAGAGAATATGAATCGCTTAAAAACGCCGATTGTAATACGACGGTAACTTGGATCAATATTGATGAAATTTCTTCACGTTTTATCGTTTCATAATTATTGCAACTGAGCACGGTTGGCATAAAACGAAAGCGTGTAATATCAGTCGAATTTTTTTACAGTTCCCGGAAACTGCAACGGACGTAGAACCTGAAATAGAAACTCTGGAACCGTCCCCAGAGTTAAAGTCTAACAAAAAATCACCATATTTATCAGTAAAGAACCAAGGAGCTGGTTATTCTGCATTGAATCAGCAAAGTGCAAGATTGAGACCGTCCAGTTCAAGTCTTTCGATTCTGACAAGAAAACCAAGACTTACGGTACCATCGAAGGTATTACTTGCGTAAATTTTCCCTAATCAGTATCAGAGTTGATCTCTCATGATTTATTTACTTATTCTTAATAAAACCTTGAGTAATGAAATTATTACGATAACGAAGCTTTTTTAATAACAGGCAGGGCAGGAATCGACAGAAATGCATTACGACGGTTTTGGGGGTCATTCAAAGGTCGATGATTATCCGAGTCCTATTATCCGGTTCAAATCGAAAATGTTGAAGAATAATATGATGTCAATGAAAGTAAAACGACGCAAGCTTCCTGACGGCAGCACCAAAAAATTAGATGACTTTTTAATTGATTTAACATAAGTCTGTAATTTGAAATATGTCATGTATCATAATTGAACGAACGATGTGAATGATAACGGTCAGTTAGAAAATCTGAGCCACTCAACATAATATTATGTCTTTCTATTTATAGTATAACTTAATTTACAATCACAAATAATAATAATAATACTAATTCTTCATTTCTCACACTTCATAGTCTTATTTTATTTATTATTCTCTCCAATACAATACCAAGGTCTTGTTCTTAGGCTGAAAAGAAATAATGTTGAAACATTAGTGTAAAAAAAAACTTAACCTGACTACTAGCTGCGCTCAATAAAAAAAGCTCGAGTTTGATTTTTCGTTAATTCAAGTTGTGATTTTCAAAGTATAATACGTCTTATAGCCTGCAATTTGTAGATCGTTTGATAATATCTCTAGACTTATTAACCAACTTTATAGTTCCTGAACACGTTGTAAGATGCTGCGATCTGCTGATAGAGGAGCCAGCGATTTCTGGTGAAAATTTGACGAACTGCTTTTGCCGTAGAAGCAGACAGGCGGGAATTTTTATAAATTGGAAACATGTTAGAATCCTTAGGATGCTATTCTTTGCTTGAAATTCAAAAAACGAATCGCTAAGAAGATCAAAATGTATCGTGGAGGTGATAATACATTGGATAAGTGTATAGTATGTGTATATGTATGTATTTTCGTCGCAAGAATTAAGTTAAAGCATAATTATTGTTTTAGTATAGTAACAGGATAATTATTTAGTTTTAGCTGATTTACGAAATTGTAAAATGTAATTACGCAATACGCTGTTGAAAAATTGTAGCTGCGCGCTGTATATATTATAAAAATGTAAAATATGTAATTATTAATGACACATAATATAAAAGTCCGATTAACGGGAAACTAGTTAAAACTGGGTGAGTTTGGAAACGCACTCAATTGGGACTGGGCGAGTCAGGACACGCGTTTAATTGAGACAGGGCGATTTAGGAAACGCGCTCGATTGGGACTGGGCGAGTTAGAAAAGTGAGGTCGATTGGTATTGAGGAAAATCTGTAGAAAGGCAACTTGTAATTATTCCTTAAAAATGAATATGCATTTGATCGAGTCTCTTTATTTGCTTCTGTGAAAAGCGACTATGTATTGTTTTCCACAAATGTTGAAACTCGATAATTGGGTAATTTGAAGAAAAAAATTTTAACCGCGAAAAAGATTGAAATCACAGAAAATTAACAGTCTACGATAAAAAAAAAAAAAGAAAAAAATCATTGAAAATGGTGATGGGAAATCGAAATCTATCTGAAAACCAGGCTACCTTTTATCCACCCTCGTTGATGCCTGCATTTATGGGGGCTCATCCACCCACCAAAATTGGTGGTTCATCTTACGAAGGTGGAACAATTAGCTACTTTCAAAACTACAGAAATGAAGCGATCTCTAGGTTTTCGGTGAGCCGCTATAATCGCAGATAAAATTACGATACGGCTTTATTAAGGGTTTTAATAAGACTTCTATCCGTTACAAGATTATGTATTCCAACATATCAATTCCATAATTGCCTTCTCCACGAAATTTTATTATGATATAATTAATTCAAACGTATATTTATAATCGTCAAAAAGATGCCACCTTATGAGTGGGGACTCCAAAGCACCCCTTACAGTCCAAGACCAGATTTAGTCGCCGCTGCTAAGGTGCGCGATTACAATAGGTTGTTGTCAGTACCGAGAAATAATATTACAACGATTGACGCAAGTCGAATGCAGGAGGTTGATGACCTGTACAAGGTAATAGATTCTCCTCTGTGAAGTGAAAACGGATTTATCAAAGCGAATGTTTGAAAATGCAAAAAATTTTCGAAGCAATATACCTCTGGTTAAAAAATTCCATAATTTTTTTTTTCTTTTTTTTTTTTTTGCCTGCAGGGCGTGCAAATGCATAGGCAACAGTACAAGGATCATACCGGATCTCTCCACCCGTTAAGCTTCTTTAAGGCTGATGAGTACGCTTTTCAATGTTCGCCGGAACTCGTACCGTCTTACCTTTTCAAGTATCCAGAATCTTTTACGGAATATAAGCGGCCTCCTGTAGTACCATTGACCTATGAAAGAACGTCGAGAATTCCATACATGCCCGAATTGGCATTCCCCGGAATCTACGCACCCGGAAATTGCATTGCCTATAAACGCTAGATATTTGTCTTTGATCACATCGACGTCGAAACATCAAAGCAAATAAAAATAGTAAATTATAATATTCATTTCGGTTCAGTTTTTTGATTTCTTTCGTTATCTGTGCTTCAGATTTACAACGCAGTAAAAAATCATAAACGAAAGTATAATCTTTCAGGACAGTTACAGTTATGTTTAATCTTGTTTTTGTGCGAACTTTTTTTCATATAGATGTCAATCGCGATGATATCCGGTCGTCAATACTGATATTGAAGTAATAATCACGATCACTTTGATAAAGTAATATATTTCTATGCGATTATTTTTATTGTGAAAATAAAAATGGTAGGTACAATATAATCATTTCGCGAATTGGGAACAAATTATTGCAAGTCTATATTTTCACACACCTCAATTTCTATACACCGATTTATGCGTAGCGTTCCAGGGATTTATTTGTCCGACGTAATATGATGTTCGCATACGTTCGAAATTATAATCTTGACAAATGTGGGATAATAAATTAATAAACACAAATGCCGTTAATAACTCGCCGTTATAATACGGCTGAGTCTCGATTTCTGTTCGCAGAATTTTTACGTAAAATCACTATCAGGTTTACCATATAAATGCTGGAAGAATAAAATCATAGTCAAAAACTGATAAATAACAGACAAATAAAATTGGTCCAAGAGATGTACAAGTTTTATTCAAAAACCTTCACAGAAAACTTATTTAACTATCTTTGATACAGATTTTAAGCATTAGCATGACTAGAACATGATATACTGATAGACTGAAAATTGTTTCATATATATTTTTAACAATTTAATAAGTAGCGCATTAATATCGTTGGATGAATGATGTTCGTTTGATCGTGTAAATTACCCCAATTCGAACTCGCGTGTACGCACCGGAACGCCGTAATACATTATGTATATAGTATATATATATAGATACTCGAAATCCGCTTACATGAATTCTCGTTTACCCGCAAATAACTGGTAATATTATAGTAATGGTATCTCATACTTAGGGCATGAATCTGAAGGTGTGTGCAAACTCCGGCATTCTGGCTACGATATGAACGAACTCCTGGGGGGCAATACTTCCCGTATGGTCCATGTCCATCTCGTGGAGCACCTGAAAGCGGCAGCAAACAAAGTCGAATAAATATATTGGCAATATTATAGAGCTTGAGTACGAAATTCGGCTGGTAACTCTCACCAGGGAAAATTAATTGCAATTAACTATATGGCGTAGAGATTATTTATTGATTTACGTATTTTTACTTGTAAAATACATACCGCCTGGGCAATGTTCTCGGAAGCTACTCGATCCATTCGATTCTCACTGAATTCATTCGAACCACTTAGTCTCTGTACCACTTCGATCAGATCATCGAGTGACAACTGATCATCACCGTCAAAATCTGAAATTTTTTTTTTCAATTTCATGAAAAACAAAAAGTAAGAAATATCAAGATTGAATCACTCGAGGTAAAAATTGTACGATGAATTGAATTACCAAAAATTTGAAATGCCCAAGCAGCTCGAACGTCCTCAGGGCAGTTTGTTGAGAAAGCAGAACACAAATCTAGAGTATCTTCAAAGCTCATGTGACCATCATTTGCCGAGGAAAAGACTCGTATGATCGAATCTCGGAAAGGATTATGCTAAAAATGTAATGAAACAAAAAATGAAACAGGGATTTTTGAATCAAGGGATGCAACCAAGTTTTTCATACCCGAATAGTTGGAAGAATCCTAACAATGTCATCGGGGGGAAATCTATGGTGGAAATTTTTAACGAATTCCTCCGAACTCAGTTTTTTGAAGAGTTTGTAAATGCTGAAGAAATAAAAAAAAATAGAAAAAATCTCGTTGTATTCAATTGTGATCGTAAATCAATGAATATGAAAGCTGGATAAAAATTTAAAGAATAATTCAAAAAAAAAAAAAAAAAAACGTGTGATTCACGTTGACTCAACTTACTGCATGACCTCGGCTTTGGTTAGGTATGTAAGCTGAGTATATTCCTCCAACATCTCCTGGGTAATTTGCTTCGTGCTAGCTGAACTTCCCATGGTTACGCAAAGCTTAATTAATTCTACCTTAAATTAGTGACGATTAACAGTTAACAGTCTCCGCTGACTCTGACAATGGTTTATAATATTTAAACCCCAGAAATTTCTTCAGTTACTTGTTAATTTTTCAATGTCTGTTCCAACCAGAGAATTTATCTATACCCGTTCCTCAGTTGAACAATCATTAGCGATGATTCACCTGTTAATATTATAATTATTATAATACATCACACTGTCATTTATAAATCGAATTTATGACACCGGATATATCAAACTTCATTAGTCAAAGTTTATCTAAAACTATTTTATTTTGACAATCGTAAAATCTAAACAACTGACACTAAACCGAAAAAATTTAGCGTCTTTCAGTGCTTCTCTTTTCGAGATTCAGCGCGGACTACTTTAACAGGCTCTACGAGAGAGGAAATAAAAATATTTCTCGGTATAAATTGTTATTCAGGGAAAACACGAACAACGTCACGCAATACAGAGTTGCCAGATTATGTTGTGCAATACGAGTACCAAGACTAAGGTGATGAATCTGCGTTATAAAATTGAAGGTTGAAAGGTGAACACACCTTGCTATAAAAAGAAAAAAAAAAAAAAAACGTATAACGTTTAACACGACACGAGAAAACGGATTTACACTTCGCCAGCCATTACAGCAATACGTAGACTATGTCAGACCGAGAGATATCCGGTCACCGAGCCAATCTTATCACTAAACCAACACAAACACACTACGTGTATGTACTCGCCAATTTCTACACTACGTGATTTAAACTTGCATGAAAACTTCTTAACCGTTTCTGTTTCTGTGTTGAGCTACGCGTATCGGCCCGGAATAAGATAGACATCGATGACTGATAACCGATAGATATGTGTTCAGAGCTTGGTGTTGACAGTTGCGTTTGATCCTCGTTATCGTAGCTTAGATTAGAAAATATGGAAAAACCCACCGTTTTAGTAATGTCACTTGTTCATTGTTGACTCGGAAAGCCACTTGCTCAGGTGACTAATGAAAATTGATGTCGTCAAACCAGGGGTCTCGTACTTGGAGGAAACCAGTCGAACATATTTCCGTGTTATTGAACTTGATCGAAGTATTTTTCAACGATTATGAAATGATATAATAATCGGTAGCGTGCAATAGTTATTGTAGTTTGTAGGAACGCTTGGAAGTTTTTATCAATCCGAGGTATTCGCGCGGTAATTTTTATATCACTGATACTATAACTGGAATTTTTGGCAAATTCAAACTAATTAGCTGGGAATTGTGGTATTTGATTATCCTGACTAAATTTGAAATAATTCCGGATCACCATTCAGGTAATATCACGCGCTCCACTATATTGGAGAGTTTAAATCAATTTAGTAACAACCAGGATTATTGGCTTTCAATCAAACGCTAATAATTTACAAATTTATGCGGAAGATTATAACGCCGAAGTTAGGAACCATCCAGCGCATTGATTCCGAATTCGCAAAAATACGAACGCAGATTAGGTCAAATTTTCGCGAAATCCTTGAACAGAAATTCATTTCTATTTATTTTTTTTTTAATCTATTCTCAATTAACGAATCCACACCTGCAGTGTAACAGATTACAAAATGAATGAAAAAATGCTGGAGATCACCTGGGTAATTCAGTTGAAAAAATTAAACCGCAATAACTCCGGGCGAATAAAGGTTCGCGAACTTGATAAATTGCTGCTATTTATATTATCGTTATTTCATCGTTACAGAGGGGTAGTAACAGCGACGAAACTGTACCAGGGAGACCGAAACCACGTACGGTAACGTATCGATGTGTCAACGGCAAGTATATGTCAGGTCGTGCCTACTGCACCGTATCGAGTCACTGCCTCGGTCTGGTTTTGTGACCTGTAAATCGGTTGGTAGAGAATCTGTCAAATGTAGATCGAGAGTCGTTCCAAGGGTTCATTATATATCTAATAAGTAGCTACATACAAAACGTAGCCTGAAATCCATTCAACCGTGAATTTTACCGATGCGAAAAATGGACCCTGGAGTTTACCATCGCTATAGAAAATTAATGGTTATGAAAATCCGATACTATAAGTGAACGTCTGTTCAAAAAGCTCCACTTCAAAGAATCGAGAGCATTGTTCTCTCGTGGATGATTAATTTATCAGCTAATTTCGTATAAACGAATATACTGTATGCAAATTCAAACAATTTTCATTGAATTCTACAGAGGGGTGGCACAAGCCCCGTGATCATCATTTCTCTGGCTATATATCGCGGTCAAGTGCGTGGGGGGTGTTCCTGCTTGGAATGCAGAGAAAATATTAGAAACTGATAGCCGAATGCGATAGGGTGAACTTGGATCGCGGTCTGCATAAGAATTCAAAGGTCATAAGGGGGCGAAAAATCATCCCCTGCACGATTCAGATAAAGTCCTGACGGGTCTGTTACCCTCCAGGCAAACTTTATCACATACAGAGATGAGAGCAACTGCAAGACATCATGGAAGCGTTTTTCCGGGCATTGGATTCATGATCGGATCAGTCAATTTGTCAAATTTCTTTCTATACTTTTAAAACCGTATACCATATTCGCATTGCTATTATCATCCCATAAATGTATACCTATATTACAATTCCCCAGACATATAATGTGGAGTGAAGTTCATCGACGGAAAGGAAGCAAGAGCGATATTATAGTCGGCGGGAGGGAGATGTTACACTTTCCTCAGAGTGAACCCCTTGTCCGAGAATCCTTACAACGCGGTCACGATATTTCGCATTGTGTATTGTGCATGTTAGCACCTGATAGTTCAGTATCTAACTTTGCAAGCGTTCCCGTACTTCGTACGTTATACCGTATGAATATGTCCATGTACATATCTATATGTATACCTACTTTCGTATGCATATCTCTGTGTATGTAGACTTATAGAAATACATGGAAGGGAACCGACTGGGTATTCACCGGTACAGCCGACACAGAGACTCTCGAGTCTCCTCGTCTTTAGATCGTAACCACGTACCGTGTACTTGACCACGAAGTGACCACAATGACCATCCCTTAACAGCTGAGAGACGATTGAGCGTTATAATCAATTTAATTGGAGACTAGGTGTTGCGAGGTATCAACTTCTAGTTTCTATTGATGATTTCGGAATTGTACCTCACTCGTCATATTTTCAAAGTCTTCTCAATTGGCTGTAGGTACCCTGCAGAAAGGGGACGTAAATTAAAACTAATCCGTTTCAAGCTACAGGATTTTAATCTTGGTTAATTATACGAAATTAGTATATCGTCGATAGTTGGAAAGTCGAGATCCAATAACCTTTACTAATTAAGAGCTTAATAAATTCCTACGATTCACTAACACTCTCCACCTCCTCGACGCAGCTGCAAATTCTTATTAATTACTTTACCGGTAGTTATTTTCCTTTTTAGCTACATCTTTCTGCACTGTGAGTCAATAAATTATTACTCAATGTTTCGATATATCAGCTAAATATTTACTCGATAGTCGCCGGCAAAAATTGATAATAAAAAATAAAAAATATAGGTACATCTCTTGAGTTTCTATGAAGAGCAGAAAAATCGTACAGTTTTTTACTAGTTTTTCTGTTTTTTTTTGTCTATTTCGATTCGTTGCGGAATATTTCTAAGTACGACTTATCGGAGTAAAACTTGCCCTAACCAGAGGTCACGGCCTCCTGCGTGAGCTATCGAATAGATAAGACATTCCCGTAGATCCTAGAGGAGGCCTTAAAGTAGCCGTTATACAATTTCGACAAATACGGATCCAAATTCTCTCTGGCGAATCCAACTCGACGATGGAAATACGCCGACGGGCTAACGGACGAACAAAACATCGCTTCAGGGTTATCTTCTCGAAGACACCCGTCAACTCTCGCCCTGCGGACGACGCTGAACGCCAGTTACCAAGTGTTAAGTTTCACTTAAAGCTGGGGAGTAACGCTCACTCGACGTCAATATTGAATGAGAATTAATTATAACATGCAGGATTCACCTCGGTTTGATTCAATGGCTGAAAGCTAGTCGGGGAGAATTTTGGAACCACATTAAAGGGCTGGCTAGTTTCCACACGTCATTGACAATGAGTCAAAAGCCGATTTCTTTGATTTTAGTACACTCGACCATATCAATTTTCGATTCTGTATTACCGCAAGTGCTTTCATATCGTGTGAAAATTTTTCTCCAGAATATTTGTAAAATTTTAATGTTTGGAAGAGAATTTTGGAAATTGAATAGATCCGGCAAAAGTCATGTAAAATTTTTTTCACCCCATAGTTCAAATTTCACCGTATATAGTCGGCCAGACTTTCTCTACGGTAAATAATTTCCATCTGTCAATTAGATTTGTCAGTAACGGACGTTACAAATTGTATTAAATGGTGGACTGCAGGCGCGTAGTAGGAAATCGCTCGTGAACGACCGACACTGACTTCGTAACCCCAGGCGGTGTGGAGTCTAGGCAGAGAATGTGCATTTGAATATACACGTACGTATGTATGTACTACGTACATACATACATTCATACGTGGGAATAGGGATGTACCCTGCACCTAACGTCGCTTTTATCGGTCTCGTTCATCTAACCCGATTTACCTCTTGCATTCCACGAGGAGACAACTAATTGGGATCTAAGTTAATTTGTAAATTTTTCACCCAACCGACTCTCTATCAGTTAAAGAAAAAAAGAAGAAAAAAAAATAAAAAAGGATCACCGCTGGTTAGAACGGAAAAGAGCTCTTCGTTCTAATTAGAGTAATACATTAATTGCTCGATCGTGCAGATCGTGCTGCCATGTATACGGACTCGTTGTGGTTCGATTACGGTTCTTATGGTCGAGTATAAACGAGTTTATAATTAGATTAACTTAAGAAGTATAATAAAGGTGAGACTTAAGAAATTGACGAATAATTACCTTTCAGCTAATTTTCTTTGATGAACCTATTGTAGATGAGAAAAAATAAAAGAAAGGATCGAGTTATGTGAAGAAAAGGAGTTAGGTAGGTATGGAATACTTGAACAGCAAAATTTTTGGGGCGTTTTCGTTTATTAAATAGTTTCATCGGGGCGGTAATATCTTGGTAATAAAATAAGTTAATACCGTCGAGGTTGTGGCCCTAGCCAAATTTAATAATTAGATTATAAATTTAGCTCGTTGAACCATCGTTTGTTAGCATAAGACTTGTTCAAAGTTGTCGAAAACTTAAAGTTGGCATATTACATGAACTGGATTAACACATGTAAAAATATTCATGAACAGCACAAGCTATTATTCGACTTCGGTACATATAAAAAAAAAAAAAAAAAAACACACAGGTATACGTAGGTATAGGTACAATCACACGGTGAAAAATTTCAAAGACATTCATGATATAGAAAGTATTTCTAATTGTACGATCTACAATTTTGATAGCAGAGTTCGTAGCTCTCGGCGCAATATTTTGCCGGATGGATTCTTCGGGATATCTTCAATGAACCTTACTCCACCTCGTAACCATTTCGACGGCGTTACCTGGTCTGAATTTTAAAGAAAAAAAAAAAAGAAACAAATCGAAATGTAAGAAGAAAGACTTGAAACTGCTTCAATTGAGTCTATGAATTATTTATAGATTCTCCAAATGTTGGCGATTTTTTTTTGATCGGGAGGGGCATCTAGAAAATCGATGGAGCACAAAAATGCTCGCGATTTATTTTTCGTGCATTTTTTACATTTTGTGAGATATTTAGTTCGGCATCAGATCGACAAGTCTTCGGAGAATCACGCAATGTAATATTATAGTAAATAATTTGTCTTACCATCGACGAACTTCCGAATTTCGTCAGCAGAAACCTCAACTCCAGGTTGTCGGACAACAAATGCCATCGGTAGTTCTCCACAGTTCTCATCGGGGAGGCCGATTACCGCAGCATCCTTCACCGCGGGATGATTAAGTAGAATGGCCTCAAGCTCAGCCGGTGGCACCTGGAAAGCGTTGTACTTGATGAGCTCCTTGAGACGATCGACGACAAATATGTACCCATCCTCGTCATAGTAGCCAATATCACCGGTGTGAAGCCAACCGTCTTTGTCGATGGCTTCGGCGGTGGATTTAGGGTCCCGACAGTAACCCATCATGACAAGATCACCCGCGATCCAGAATTCTCCAAGCTGACGAGGACCTAGAGTTTCCGAGGTCTCGACGTCCACAACCTTGCACAGCGTATCAGGAGAAAGAATTCCCGCGCTTCCCACTTTGTTCTTTGCTATCGGACTTAAGGATACGATAACCGTAGTCTCAGTCATACCATAACCCTGACGAATGCTCGAGACACCAAGCCGCTCCATGACAGCCGTCTGGATCTGTCAGGGTTCCAAGAAAATGGACATGAAGAAATTGAGTTCGAGTTAAATTATTTCCTTTCAGATGTCAGATTTACCTCGTCGGATAGCGGAGCGGCCCCGCAAACGATCTCCTGAATGCTGCTCAAGTCGAATTTACTGACGATCGGATGTTTGGCTAGAAACACCATGATAGGTGGGACGACGGGAACGATTGCCACTTTGTACTTTTGTATGGCACTTAGAAATAGCAGAGGGTCAAATTCGCTCATCATAACGGCCACTCCCCTTGTAGCAGTCAGTCCTAGTACCAGGGAAAATCCGTAGCCATGAAAGTACGGAAGAAGTCCAAGGAGCGGACGATCTGGACGAAGATTAATAAACTCTGGATTTCTGAAAGTCGGAATTTCCGAATTACAGTCACCGGCATCTGCTGTTCCCAAAACCGAGCTGGTGTCGGTCCGGTCACGTAATAGCGTGGTCAAATTGCGCCCCAATTAATCGGAGGCAAACAATTTAATTACGAAACAACGCAGAACGTACCGTCAGATTTAAAAATCAATCTACGATAATCTGAAGCGTATATAAAATTGATTTTTAACTGCGACAGACTGTCGCAGAAGGCCAACCGTACCGAACGATTATAGCTAAGTACTTCACGGGGAAAAAGCTTTCAAAATTTAAAACATAGAATCCTATAAAATATTCTAGAAATAGCAAAATCACCTAAAGTGTTGGATAAGCGTCATCAGATTGTGGTGTGAGAGCATCACGCCTTTAGGTAAACCCGTGGTACCACTGGAGCACAAAATGACGGCCACCTGTTTTTTATAGTCTGAAAATTCAACGGCCTTAAAGCTGTTGAGGTCAATGTTTTGTTCAGTTTCCGCGATGAGTTTGGGCAAGGTGGTAATATCTTTGGAAACAGCTTCTGACGAGAGCTGGATGAGTTGTGGCTTCGGATATAGTTCTCGGACAACTTCTTGGACAATTTCCTCCGTCCTTGGCGATACGAATATGATGCTCGGCTTGGAAATGTTCAAAGCATGTAGTAGTTCCGCTAAAGCATGCGAAAATACAGAAATTTAGCATATCAGCTGCCTCTTAATACTTGATTTTTCTTTTAAACAGGACATTGAACGAAACCGTTTTCGTTCAACGGACTGAAAAATTACTGTAGCCATCTCAAGGTTCACCTTTTGCATAAGTTGGATTTAAGGGGGCTAAAGCTGCGCCCAGGTAAAGCGAGGCCAATGTAGGGACTATCAGATTCAAACGATTTTCACTGGAAATAGCAACGATATCGCCGATCTTGACGCCACGTTTTTTCAGACTTTCAGCCAAGTATATACTCTGCTCGTATATCTCTCTGTAGTTGATGGTCTCTCCCGTGGCCGCGTCTATCTATTAGGTAGATGTTAAAACTTCTTCAACATCAAATTTTGAAATGCTCGTTAATTGTTTTGAGGGCTCGTTTAATCGTGGAAAGAAAAATTGAACAATCCGGCGACCGGGAATCAGTCGGACTAAAATGAGCAAGGGACATATTGATCGGTGTCCGCGGAACTGTCTTTCAATAGCATTCATTAAAACCTAAAGTACCATTCGTCGTTCATTCCTCGAACGGAATCCGGTTCTTGATTTTATATTGTCGAACGTTTTAACAGTCACTTGTCGTCAGACGAGCTTCTCCTCATTTTTTATATTAATACACGAATAGGCTACTCAAGTAGTACTCGAAAAATCGTGTTAAAAAAGATTTCAAGCCATTCATAGTCATCTAGACATACTCACATGCGCGGTGCTCGTTCCATTACTGCGTAGACAGTTCAACATGTACTGTCCCAACGATAATTCAGGAGTTGGTGTCTTCGGGATTATGCTGGCTAAGATATTCTTATTCCCTGACATTTTGCCGGCTGTCTTCTGATCCTGTAATTTTCACTTTTGCTTGAGTATTTGGTCCGACTCCTGTACAAAGAAATATTCAATTTAATACGCCGTTTCGTAGTGGGCCTTGAAAATCTGGTCCATTATTTATGCACGGCAGATGAACCACCGTAAAATTTATATCCAGATTTTTTGACCTTTGGTTATTTGTGATGTTATTCACGTTTTTGACCATGAAAACTATTTACGCAACGGGCATCCCTCTTTGTATCTTTTAGTGCGTGGTCGTTGCAGGAATGCAATGTAGAAATTCCATAGTTTATTAAATTTTAAAAAGCAGTGGAACGGAGTGAGAATTTGGTGATATCTCTATCTAGTGTAAATATAACAATTACTAGAAATCTGGTTAATTTTGTGCGCGGGAATTGTTATTACAGAATAATATAGAATTGACGAACAGATCCCATACGGTCATTAATTGAGAATATTTATTGTCAAACGTGAGTTGATAGCCGTATATAAATTGAATAAATTGAATCCACGGATCGTGACCTTCTCTGTAAATGTTTGAAAATGCAGTCGAAAACTTTTGGGGATGAAAATTTTGGAGTTTTGAGCCCGGTTTGGATGTGCAAAGCGTGAGTTTCATTCTTCGTCAACTTCCAATATATGCGAGTATATATTCTCGAAGTTTGTTGATGAGTTAGACTTCGGAGTTTATGAGCAACTGGGGATGAGGCGTTGAAACGTAATTTTAGGGTAACTTGAAACGACAGAGTTGGAGGTCGCGAGACTCCAGTCAAACACGAGAGAAGGGACGACCGTAGACGCTCAACGTCCCGACGCCTAACAATACTCCAGACGCTTGCCCGACGTGAATTTCTATCTCATTGTGAACCCCATAGACTGCGAAGCGTCTGTACTCGATAGTCTATTGAGCCTGAGATCCAAGACCATCTACGTGCCACCGGTCTGATAAGAGTTACAACGGCTTATACTCGTCATACTAAATTGAAAAATAATTTTTTTTCTTTTATACGATAACGCCATGAAAATATGAAACATGAATTTTCCCATTTTAGAATATTTTTCTGCCTATCTATCCCATCTTCGGTTTTCTCAAAAATAATGATTTTTTCATCTCATTCTGCAATGGCACGTATTTTACTCCGAAACGCACTGAGTATCGAGTCTAAGCCTCACTCGCAAATTGGCTATTAATTTCTAACTCTGATATATATCTGATTGTATAAAATATTTCCACCGTTTAAAACTTTCGGTTTGTGAGTAGAATTTTTTTCTGAGCCCATAATCCGGGGGACTGGATATGATCGCGGTTACATAAACGCCGTTTGATAAGACGGTACAATATACAAGATAAAATAACACCATTTGTACTGTACAAAGATAGAAAATTTTAATATAACATGTGTATTGCCGAAGATAAAGCTCCGTTAAATTGTGCACCGTTAATGATGTATTTGTTAATTGTAATTCGCGATCATTTCAAAAGCGATGATGGAGCAGCTGATGACCACTTTGAGCGTAATCTGTATCGTTAGAGACGTGTGGTAATGGCGAAATTAAGTGATCGAGTTTCGGACATTATTAAGAGATAATAACAGAGTTAAATCACAGTATCAGACAGCTGTTATAACGTTAGCTTTGATTGATACCTAGTATATACATATTATATACATAGGTATATATAATATACATACATAAATTTACCGCATTTGTTAATCGTTGGACCAGTAATTAATAGGTATAAAGTGTGTATACGTGTATATGTGTACCTGTTTCTCAGCGATACGATTCTAATGTAAAGGCACTTACGATAAGCAACAGGCGCTAGAAACCAGCTGCGCTCGCTTTGTATCACTGTGTGAAGAACAATCAGCCGTTCAACAACAGTCGCGTTACCTTGATACGCCCCTTTCTCCTCCAGTTTCTCTGTCGGCTTAACAAATATCTAAAGCCGATACGATATCAAAGAATAGTATTATAATATTTTAATAAGTAAGTGGAGTGTCACCTAAGGTCAACGTCATTATAACGAGACGATCAAGTCGAGTCTGATTACGACTTGATCACCTTGTTATTACACAATAATTTAATTAGGATGTACCGCAAGTCATTCGGTTATATAACCGATGATTGATAGATTATTCTGTATATAGATCGGGAATAAGTCTTCAATTCTCAGTTCAATAAAAAGTGGTTTCTTTTTCAATTCTCACTTTTCTTTGCTTTGAATGTAGGGGCCCAGAAATTCACCGTTGAATTTGGTGTTTGAGAAAAAAAAAAAAAAAGAAAACCAGTCGCCGAATATCTGATGAAATGGAAGTGAATAATATGGAGCAAGAAAAGATCTGTAATCTATGAGTTAGGACGTGATGTGGATATAGATATATATATTTTTTTATTTTATCTTCTCTCCCTATCTCTATCTTTTTTTTTTCTTCTCTCTTTATCAGTATAACAGAATGTGCATAATATTTTTTCGGCAAATATACGATTGAAAATATTGAGATTCATGCGCGTAGAAGGCAGATGTAGAGTTGGGCGCCAGTTATACGTATAGTATATACGCGCGTGCAGTACCCTCGAAAATACGAACCTGTTTGCACCGTAATTTACGCGTCACATTATTTTCTGGGCGGTGCCATAAATATTGGTTTTCCAAAAACCCGCTAGTGTTTATCACGCGTTCACTGCTCGTCTTCATTCGGTATAAAATTGCCGCCTAGTTTTACCAACGCTAATACCAATTCGTTGCTCCAAACTGCAGACTCCGCAGTTCTCCCAACATTTGGCAATGCATAACTTTCAATTTTATCCAATTAATAATACTCGAAAAATACTAATACGGCAAATTACTATCCAACATATAGTATATGTACGTGTATATCATCTCTTTTTGCATACATTTCACTCGGACGTTTATAATTCTATATATCAGCGAATAATTGTCAAAACTGTCGCAAAATGGAAGCGCAAGAAATTTTTTTTTTTGTTTTTTTTTCCAAAAATGTGAACCCACCCGATTGGTGGATGAGCAACGACGATGAACGAAGGGAGGCATAATTTAATTCCCTCACTGAATGAGCTATGATCATGTAATACAGCTATGCGAGTCGCGTGCCCCAGTACGAGCTTATTACACTCCGTATTCCGGCATGCGGTATTATAGTGTTCCAAATATGTATCGCGAAATTCGGGGACATATGTGATACGTACGAGGTAAACGGGGGTGAGTATCAAACACTTGGGTGATTCCGCGGTGCGGGTATATCCCATACAGTCCCCACACCCATACCGAGTTCGGAACGCCGAGCATAAATTGTATCGGTTTACACGACCGCAAACATTTGTAGCTTGGTCCACGGGATGTCCCCTCGGGTTCCTCTCGCTGTCCGCTGCTGTCCGCCACTGACAGCTCCCCGGGTGCATCGTCCAGATAATTAGTAGCCATTGACAACGACGCCGCATTCGAATGATAATCGTTATCATTTCTCTACCGCGACTTTACCTATACATATACCTACTCCAGGTTAAATTTTCCAATTGGATAATAAATTTCTAGACATTCGCGTCATTCGTTTCAAATTTTTAAGCCCTCTCCAAATTTTCACTACTTTATTCTCCATATAATTACACAGTATCTCCAAATTTGCATTTCATTACAGTACATACGTCTACATATACGCCGTGCCATGCGAGATGGTGATGTGCCGTTCGGAATTCGAGATGTGGACGCGGAGGAAATATCATCTAACATGTTCTAGACTTTAAAAAATGATTAGAGGAGCGATGGGCGCCTCGATAAAGACATCTAAAATACTATCATGGTAATTTCACCCTTTGCTGTACAGAGTTACCGATTTTTTTTTTTTTTCTTTTTTGCTTAATTTCAAAAGGAGTGAAAATTAATTAGCGTGGAATAATGATAATACATCTCACAATGGGAAGTTAGACGCAGTTGATGATTAATATTTGGAAATTAGTAGGTATATCAGTGCAGGCGACTCTTAAGAAAGGATTTTGATAACATATGGCTCTATCTGGAGTTCGCGTGAGCACAGGTAGGAGTCTGTTTACTTAAGATAATAGCGACGGAGATGGGAAGCACACGGCACCCTCGGAAGGAAGTATATTTCAGAAGGCAGAGCCAGTTCGTAACTGTTCGTGGGGTCTCGTAGAGGCGGCGAGTTTCGCGGAAGGAAGTAAGGAAGGAAGGAAGGTAGATGGTGTGGGCGAAGGGGATGAAATCGGGACGAAGGGATGACGGGGAGGAACTCGAGACTGGAGAGAGTCGAGTCGAGTCGAGTGGAGGGTGAGATTCTCTCTCGGCAAGCTACAAGAACTTCATTTTCCGAGCCATTACGCCCCGTCCCACTGCACCGCCTAGAAACCCCTTTACCCCTTAAATTAATTTATATCGAAATTTTAAATGACACTCATCGGTCCGCGCAATAAATAACATGGGAAAACGCTTTTTCTACCATCTCTCGCCTGTTTGCACGCCTTTCAGTCTCCCACGCCCCGACATTTTCCCACACCCCCATATACCTACCTACACATTATATTCAAACTATACCTATATACTATTTTACAGTTTCTTTGGTAAACAGTATAAATTCCGTAACACATTACATGACAATTTTCCAACCCCTAAGCTATAACAGACTGTGCTATAACAGCTTTTGCGTTTTACTCGTACCTACTGTTTCACTGCACATCATCAACGACTATCTTCTCTGTGAGCGATTACGTGCTCGAGGGACTGAATGGTCAAGGGATATCGGTAATCCAGGGAAACAAAGAGCTAAGGTGTATGTGTGTACCCAATATCGTGTTTGAATGTAAAACGAGCAAGTCGTCGCAATTCCTTATCTCAGGCCCGTTAATAACGAACATCCGTCACTGGCCCCCCAAGATTATTTAGTCAAGCCATTCCTCGAAGCGTTGGATGGTCGGCAGTTCGATTGCACAGGCCTTTAGGAGCCCTTCTTGCAATTTGTGGTACCGTTTGTGCCCCTGGGACAACTGAGGCCATTCTATTCGTTTGATTGTCAAATTTACTTAAAGAGTTTTGCCGTTGATAATTACCGCATGAAAATGACGAATGAATTGATAAGATTTTGATAAAGGAATTTTCATTATATTTGCTGACGGTTGAGGAAAAGAATTACTATGCTGGATCGTTATATAGTCCGCGGTTTCATATTCATAATAATTTATCGTTCCGAGAAACGAATGATGAGGTATTGCCGCCTTCGGCAGTGTCTTAGAATTTCGTTTCTATTTTATTTTATTTTATTTTATTTTCCCTCTTGCCGAGTTGTTTTTAGGAGGGAGCCGTATACCTCCCTGCGGGCACAATAAAAGCTAACTATGTATCGCTTCATCTATCTCTCCCTCTCCAAAGTTTCGATAAAAGAAAAAAAGAATCCGAAAAATTGACCTCTTCCCTTCTTCTACTTCATCGGGGTTTTCTTCAATCCATTTAAAAGGACCGAAGAGCCGCCGGCGGAGGGTCGGGGGTTCGACACAGGGGGATCGGGATATGGGGAGGGTCGTGGACAAGGTTAGACGTGGCGTCGTCATCCCCTTGTGTGGTTCAAATTGGTACAAAAAGCCAGGGAGTGAGTATTTCACAAAGGATATGCTGACTTTCAACTTGACTTTTACTCCCGTTTGAGTCGCGTTCCAACCTAAGCATTATAATGGTCCGTTACGAGAATCGCTTTCCTTCTTTTCAAGATTGATTTATGTAGTACGTATACGGGCAAGAGTATCGCCTTCTTTACCTTCAAAAACGTCAGCTCAGTTATTATTTTCCTTTGGTTGCAGTTCGGGAGCTGAAGAATTTTTTTCTTAACATCAAGTCAAAATACCCACGTCGCCTTATATACATATGTATATACTTTAGTTAAGCAAATATCGAAGGAACCCATTCATCCGACTAAAGACACACACGCAGGCCTCGAACAACGGAATACTATACAACTCTGTTACTTTCCAAATTTCAGGTTTCAGTTTATTGCCAAACGACACAGAGAAAATAAAGAAAGAAAAAAAATCGAGGGGTTAGGGGCGAGATAAAAGCTCAGTGTTTATCGTTTGTTCGTTGACTTGGATATTCGTTTGGGAAAGGAAACTCGTAAGTGGGAGAGAGAAACTGAGGGAAGTCCTTAGAAGAGGTATTATAGTTCGAGTGAAATAACGAGATTTAAAAATATGTAGTTTCCCAAGCGTGTGCGGGCTGTAATGTGAGCGAAAAACTGGCACCCGTTTCTTTATTTCTTTGCTGAACATATTATATTGCCGCAAAAGTTTTACCTCGCATTATTATATCGCTTACGGTCCAGAAAATGATACGGGAATAAAACAGTCAAGAAAAATGAGGGAAATTTGCAGACAGACAGCGATATATATGTATACATATGCAGAAGATTTGGAAATATGATACATCGACATCAAAGTCAATGGACTATCACATATATTGCGCGTGATTTATATAGCCCAACTACATAAACCCCTTTTCATCGTAAACCACGACTTTGACGTATTAAATGGTCCTAGTCTAATTCTAAGTCGATTTCAACCTGAAGACGGTGGTTTCGAGTAACTTAGCATCACAAGCGCCAAGAACTCGAAATACCTAATTCCTTCAAATTACGAAGGGAGTCATCATATTTCTGGATATAATTGAATAATAAGTGAAACTGAATAGAGGATCTTAAAGTCTAGTAGATCTACACATACGTAACATATCGAGCTTGCGATTATTCCCAGCGTAGCTGCTGCAGTGTTCGGGCTCGCAGGCTCACGTGAAGGGATTAAATTATGATTTTCATAGCTAGACGTTTAATTTATTTATCCCTTTTTTTTTTTTCTTGTAAGTTTAACGCGGTGAGGTAAAAATGATTCTTTTCGTTAAACACCGTAGTCCTATATGCGTGGTCGTGTTCGTTGCATACTGTGAGCTTTGTTCATCTCCACCCCGTTTTTTCCGTCGATTAAAATTTACCATTTTTCTCTCAACACTTCGCGCTTTCGATCACGCCTCGCCCCTAATTCGTTCTCACCCTTTTGCCTTTTCCACGCCGTCAGCAAACTTTTCCAGCCTGTAAAGTTTAAAAACACAAAAATTCTCTGCACCGCCCAACCGCGCGCCCAACAGCACGGTAGTCCCGTACGGAAAATCGTTGTCATTTATTAAAGAATAAAATTGAATAATACGCCCGCAATTTTTCGCCTTGGTAAGTTTAACCGCGGGGCGGGCCACGTTACAAAATAATTTTTTACTCACACCTCATTAAAACTTACCTTTATCCAACTATAGATATATTCGTAAAAAATATCGAGGAGGATTATACTGTAATTTCAAAAATGACAATATGACCATTTGCGATTATATTCAGCCGATTCGAATTTAGTGCTAAATTTATTATATTTGAAATAATAATTCCCGAATTATTACGAGGATATTCCACTTCATCAATCCTAAGAGTATATGTATAGCGGAAGCTCCAGTCTCAGATGGTTATTGTATATACAAGGCGGTTGATACTTTTTCATTTCTCTGGAATTTGACCTGATTTCTTACATCGGAATTTCCTTATTTTCATTCTCATAAAAAATATATAAATATTGAATACATTTCTGGGAGTAAAGTCATTATTCTGTCAGCGGTGACTAGATGTTAATTAAAAACGAGATCGATGCCATTTATACACACCATAATATCTATCAAAGCATTTCCCGAATGTGATGTAATTAGCTCATTTAAAACGAATCTAATTATTCTGGAATTAAATTATACATTGATGTAAGCACAAAAGAATGATTGTTCGCGTATCCTTAAAAGAATCGCGAAGTAGCCGCGCCCCCGATTGCCCGAGGCGAAAACAAGGAATTCGCAGTGACTTTTGGGGACGGTGGATTGTGAAATAAAAGCGAGTATGGGCATAGCATGGCATGGCATGGCATGGCATGGCATGGCATGGTGTGGTGTGGCGAGCGATGAAACACGCGTTGTTGTCAAAGTATGCGTTCAGAAATTGTTTTGTGCCCATAAAGGAGACAAAATGCCAGAGTGAACCACACGCCAGAGGCGCCCATCGTTCCTCCATCGTTTCTAAACGTGTTTCTCAGCACAACGAAACCCAGCGCTTTAGCAACGGTAGGTATATACACCCTGTACAGACTGGCTAGATACTAGCTACTAAAGCAGTATAAGGTATACATACTAGGCATACTAGATACGAACCACCGCGCCATGCCATGGCGGCACGCGAGTCCTTCGCGGGAGTTAATTCGCAGATTCTCGACGGCCGTTATCCACGCAAGTATATAACCTGGTACAGCCTCCTCGGTACTATCCGGTCTGTGGATCTCTGCGGAGCCTCAGGGCGTGCTTTGTCGCATCGCATCGTACGTCCTTTTCGCCGTCGAGGAAACTACGAGACATAGTCGGAATACTTGCCATGCCAAATACACGGGAAAAGTTGTAAAGCTAAACGCCACTATTCGACATTATCGTCTCGCCGTAGGTAGATACATACATACATACCTACCTACCTACCTACTCAGAGCTTTTTAAAGTCCCATCGAGACCCTTGATATCAATTTTAACTGCTCCAAAACAAGAATAGCTTTTCAAATTTAGAAAATTCACCATTCCGTCAGATACGACGAAGAAATTAATGCGTAAGCTAGGTTAATCTTGTGGAAAATAATTTTTTAAACTCGACAGGAAAGTATTGCGAGAGTTTCCAGATACGAGGCGATTCCGAAATACTTGGGTGCGGATTTCGATCAGATTTTGTACGGGCTCCTTGGCGCCTAACTGAAAGACGTCTGAGAACGAGAGAGAGTTGTGAGATTAAAAAGCTTGTTGTGACGTCTGTGGGTTACCAATTTCCAGTCAGGGTTTAATTTTTCCAAGCGCTTCTTAATCAGCCCAAGATCTTTCTTGAAAGAAAATCGTTTTTACTGACTGAGACACGTACTCAGCCTTATTTGATATCTCAGGAAAGTCTCGCGGGACACAACTATACTATACAAACAAACAGAAAATCGCGAATCTCTTTTACATTATGATTTTGATCTCGGCGAATATGGCCGATTTCCATTCCCAACGAGACCTCTCGTCTCTCTTAGGTAATCTATTTAATTAGTCATTTATCGACTGATTTACTGCAGTACTTAGAAGTTGGAGAAAATTAGCGACGAAGAGAGGAAAAGGGAAAAGGAGTTTACATAACATTTGTCAAACGATACGAATGAGACAAAACATCATTAAATATTGTAAAAGCTTATATTACTGCGTATAACAATGAATAGACCGTTCCTGTAACGTCAAAGGATTCCGTTGAATTGTTTCAAACAACTATACGAATATCATGAATTTACTCTGCTTCACAAGTTCCCAGTTTTTCTACACTGTTTTTTTTTTTTTTTCATTGTTGCAGATTTCTGCCATGCAAATGACCCCCGACTCCATCTCAAACAAAAACGACCCCCATGTAAATATTTCGATTTTTCTGACCGAAAGTCTCCCCTCAGTAAAATTCCGAAAGTTACAGAAATTAATTTTTCAGTTCCGTATTTTCATCCCGTTTTCTATTTTTTTCGTGTTAAAGTTCTTGTCGATCGCAGGTTACTCGAAGCCTCGGAGTCAGTAGCCAAGCAATCATCAATGTTTCGTGAAACATGCCCCATTATTATGCATAATTTTTCGGATTTTTGAACTTCCGGAGCTTTGAGCTAACTGCATTTCGGTATTTACGAATGTTATAATATTCTGAATTTTACTACTTCTGAACTTTACTTCTGAACTTTGATTTACTAGATTCTACTTTCATCAGCACAATCGGGGGTCTGCTTTTCGAAATGTAATTTGGTTTATTGAAAATTCTGTGCAGATAATCGACTATTTTCTAGAAGATATTTGAATAGAAATTCATTTGGCGAAAAATAGCTAAAAAGTAGATGGTTTTGATGACTGCAAGAAAAGATGTTCGTGTATAAAAATGGTAAAGTGTATAAATCCGTTGTACTACCTTATGCCCCATTAATTTGTTCGAAACAAAAGAAAATTTTCTGCATGAATTCTCGTTACAAAAAAAAAAAAAAAAAAAAAAAAAAATGTCCGGCCGGAGATAGGAATTAACAGTCGCGACTGAAAATATCACATCACGGAGTAAATCAGGTTTCCGAGAACTTGATGGAACCCTTGAAATATTCGTTCAGATTAATTGTTATCGATTTCCGATTGACGAGATATCAGGAACTATATAGCGGATAATCCGCGTATCAAAATCCAGCAGCAATCGAGTTTCTGGACGTATTGTCTGTTTGAAACTAAAACCTATACTTTGATCTGCTTTCCATACGCTTTCAGTCTATTTAACGTTAAACAATTGACCTTACTCTAATCCAGACTCGAGCGATCTTGGTCAAGGTCCACAATTGTACCTTCAATCCAATTAACATTGGACGATCCACATCCTCTCGACGCCCATTGTCGGACTATATAACATGTGAAGACCAAGGCGAAGCGACGTTCTACCTAATTACATCTACGGAGGCAATATCGCTTTGCAACTCGGTACCAGCTACTACGACGAGACTACATACACCCACGTAATATTAATTCCTTCTCTCACTCGATCTCCATTTCTACGTCTCTCACTATTCGCATACAACGCCGGTATAAAGTAGATACATTGGAATGAAAATGGTATTTTCGATAGTCCAGTGTGTGCCTGAAAAATTCGCTTCGGTTCAGTCGGACGCAGTAGTCAAAGGAAATTTCCAATCGATTCACAAATCAAGAGAAGCAATTTTCTTGAGGATTCAGATCCAGCATTTTTTTGTCTCCGAACAGTTTTTCAATACCGCAGCTGAATTACTCGAGAAACGTATATCATCTTTCATCGGAAATTTTGGAAATTAAGGCGTAAGCATGTGAGGCGCTCCCGAGCTTTTGGCGATTTGAGAATAACCTGCGGCATGTCCAACGGTTGTAGTACGATCGACGTAAAATATTTAGTGAAATTTCCTGTTCTTCTTAAAAAGAAAAAAAAAAAAAAAGAAAGAAAGTGACCGTTGTTTAAGAGAAACGTACAATTACACAATAGCTGTTACGGTTACACTCGACCTGGTAAACTTACTCGGTTTTTGAGCCTTAAGCTACTCACTGTTAATTAGCTAAAGGATTTCTTACGATTAGAGGCAAGAGATTTGAACTGTCGATCCCAAACTGTAATCAACATCACCCGATAATTTACAATAAGGTAAGAGATAACCTCGCATATAATATCATTGTAATATAGTCTTTAAGCCAGAGCTTACTCACTCCGTACGGAGCCGGTACTTCCCTCTTCTTATTGCTGCAAAGTTTGAGCCTTTGACTGGCGTAATAATAATATTCACGATAACGACTAAGCCTTGCCTTATACCTTACCTTATTACTAATTTTCCTTACCGATATTCCGCAATTTTTTTATTCTTTATTCTTTTTTTTTTTTCATTTTTACTTCTATTTTTTCTCCATTACAGGTCATCGTGTTCTAAACGCCCGGAACGTTTTCAATGAATAAAAAAAACAAAAAAAACTTATTCTTTCGTTAACTATATACACCTATCGCCTATGCACTGTAGATAAGCGGTCGAAGAATAATGTCAAGCACAGGCACAGGTGGACAAAACAGGTCACCCCGTTCTCTATACGCCGGTCGAAGAGGTGCCTGTGGATGGCGACTGTAACTTTTGCGTAGCTTCTACTATATACGGAGACTACGTCCCGGGCGAGGTAGGTAGGTAGGTAGGTAGGTAGGTAGGTAGGTACGAGGGTTGGGGTTGGGGATTGCGGCGAAGAGAGGAGATGGAGGTTGAACCGTTCAGGAAAGGATTCGCCTGGGTACGCGGTGTCACAAAAAAAAGATCTCTACGAACTTTCGAATAGTCTAATAAAACCATGGGATATATTTTTTCACCAAAATTTATCATTCCTACACGAGATAAGACATCATATGCGCAACTACCGAAATATTAAGCTCTGCAGTGTCAGAATTTACCTAATCATTTAAATCCAACTAAAATAAGGGTCGTAGGAAAATTCTGTTGTCAATTATCACATTCTGTATAAGCTTCATTTCTAACAATCCTTCGATGTTCATCTTCTTGCAGAAAAAAAGGATTTATACAGACATTTGACTCTGTCTCTAGTTTTTTTTTCTTCTTTTTTTTTTTTTTTTATTCACGGGGTTGAAAGTAACTCTGATATGGGTGAATAAATGTTCGTTGAGATGAGCAATTCGGAAGCAAGAAATTGGTAAGAATCGTAAATTATCTTTACCGCGGTAATTTGAGGTGCTACTTTATTTCTACTAGCGCGAGGAAATGACCGTTTGCCATTTGGCGTCTCGATGTCAATGAAACGACAGCTCCTTCAGACTGGCGCCACTTCTTGGATTACTAATTTCCTGAGCGTTAACTCTAAGGGTGATTGCATCTTGAAATATACCTCTTTTAGTGTAGCTATTTTGCACCAAAAGTTCACGCCCTTTAAGTGACTCAAAATGATTAAAATATGAATTAGGAGCTTCGATTTCATTGAAAATTAATTGAAGTTCAATAATTATTGCTAATGGATGGAATATCTACAATCAATTGAGCTTCCGAAGAAAAGATCTGACACAGGTATCATCAGCTAAACACATAAAGCCATCCTTCTCTCCTGCACTCTCCACAAGTGAAATTTTTTATCTCAACTCTGACCTTTTAATGAAGGTGTGAGAGTCGTGGATCTCTAGATCCCGTTGTCCTGGGTAGACACATACCTCTTAACCAGGAATGTAATGGATAAGGTGCCCGAGAATAATAATGGAGGTTGAAAATCCTGGGCAGTATCTTTCCGAGCCACCGTGTATAGAGGTAGTAGTATAGAAGAGAGAGGGGGAGGGATAATTGAATACAACTTGATCGGGCCGCGCGTTTCCACCCCATTAAATCGGGCTTAAACTCTTGGGCGGTGGAGAGCGGGGAAACCCCCGGCCAAGCCTCGCGCGCGCGAGAGAGAATGTTTACTGCTGCTCCAGCTGGGGGCCAATCAGTACAGCAGCCGCGCCCTGCACCGAGTCGACGCCACTATACAACCCTACAATAGAACAGCTTATACAGGCACCACCAGCCCACCCCACTAACACAGAGAAACCAACAAGCCAGTCAGCCAGTCAGGGAGCCCAGCAATAGCACTGAGGCGGTATGGCAGTGTCGTTATATCGCTGAATTATTTCTCAACTACCTCCGGTATGACTATAATCAAATTAATTTACTAAACATTTTATAACGCTGCTGTATTCTGCCTCCTTCATTTCATACCGACACAATTATACCCATAAAAATCGGCGAGCCAGTATCGAAACAGATTTTATACCACGGTGTTGTTAATCGTCAACAATCATCCCTAAATGTATGTATTCATGTACTGGTACCTTCGAAGCAGCGATTATAATGAACGGCTCACGGCTCGCCATCCTCTCGCAAGCTCACTCCTTCTCATCACTCTAATCCCACGCATCGGTACGGCAATAAAGCCGAACCTCGTACTGTACTATTGTATAATCTATCCGTACAATACGAACGATTTTGTGGCCGGAACCCCTCTCTGCTGGAACTCTGCATCAGCTGGCCCAAGCTCTTCTGGGTAATATCAGTGAGTATATTGCCGTTCGGAGGGTGCTGCCTGAAGGTTCGTAGAATGGAGATAACTGAGGACTAGGATTGATGATTTTCGGAAGATATTGATGAAGAGATAGAAATGTCTGGTGCTTATTATTTCTATTCGAGTGATTGACCAATGATGATCTTATATTTTTCATTAAAGATACTCGGAAAAGATTAAATTTCATCTGAATTCTTGAACTTGAAGTTTACTTGGTATACAATCAGTTCGACGAAGAAATCTGTACCCAGTCTAAGCTACTACCCGAAATACCAGTCAGCTTCCTCGCGCACCTGGAACAGCAGCAGCAGCAGCAGCAGCAGCTTCAAGCCAGCGAATTCCTCGAGGAATTTAACCTTCAGGTTCCGCCAGCTAACCCAACCGTCGCGACGTGCTACTTGTACCATAAGGAACAAGATTTCCTTACATATCCTCTGGGATTTCACCACCGCTAATATCACCCCCCGATCCTACCGTCCCGAGGGTTTATATAGAAATAAATGTATGAAAGCATGTTTACCAGAGCGTAAACTCGGTGTACAACACACGATTTTCCAAGAGTGGCCATTTACGCGATAGTATTACCTTACCCCGGAAAGATAATCAAAGTTCTTGTTCTTGAGTCTCCGCCCGCAAACGATTTCTCGCAAGCTCTCAGCGCTGTTTAATATAATGTAGAAGATTTCGCCCGGCCTGAAGGTTGAGGTCGAAATTCGGTACGTAGAGGGTGACGTAGAAACTGAGGTAGGCGGGTGTATAAGGTAGAGTGTACGGCTACGATGGTATCTTGCGGTGCTATCTGTATCTAAGCTAATCTCACCAAGAAGTCAAGCGACCTGGCCGAACCTGAAAGCTGCCGCTACATGATTCCTCCGAATCCGGCCAGAATCCGCTTCGATGCTGTCCCTAAACCCAAGGCAAAGCCGAAGCCAGACCCAGCCTAATCTCCGCCGCAGTTGTACCGCTTGGAAATAGGTATACGTGATTCCCGTTGCTCAAAGGAGCTAATGTTGTTTCTTTTATTACCAATTATCTCTACCCCAGTCTCACCCTCGGAAAATCCACGACATCGCAAACGTAGCTCGGATCATTCGTTAAAAAGGATTCGATCCTTTATCTCCTGCAATCACCGATTCATCAGTTAAATAAATATAAAACAAATAGAATTCTATTTATATTATAGCGTAAAGGAGAGAAGAAAAGAGCGAGAGAAAAGAACGTAGTCAAAGATCCCAAAGATGAGTCAGCTTTCGGGGTACCTACCCCATCGCAGTTCATCTCTCTCACGGTAAGGGAGAAGCTAGTTAAAAGGCTGAACGAATGGTAGTGGCACCGTGTACAGGCATGGCTATTAATCAAGTCAAATCAAGCTGTGGCTAATCAGTCGGCGATAGTCCAGTCAAGAAGGGGATAGAGAAAAACTTGGATTGGCTATTGAGGAGGTCGGAGGTTCACGGGATTTCAGATAGAGGTTCGTATACTGGCGGTAAAGGGGGTGGATAAGGTTGGGGCTACATTTTGGTTGCGCTGTGTTGCGTTGTAGCAGCCTAGGCTGCACTGACGTTGAAAGATGGAGGTGTTCCTTCTCTGTGGCCGCTGGTTCCAGCATGATATAGGACCAAACGAACGCGCTGATAGAACCAATTTAGACAAAACTCGCCTCGCCCCGTTCCGAGACAATTTTTAACTTTATTTACGAACCTGTGCAGGGGAGATGCTCAGGAATAGAAGCGCCACCGATCCTTACAACAACAACAAAAATAGTGAAAATGTAAAAAGATATAGACATAGCAGAGGAAAAACACTCCGCGATTTGATATCCGAAAATTAGGAACAGAATTTAGGAAGATAATTTTGCAAATTTTTTTTCCTTTCAATTTTTTTGTTCGAGGAACAAATGACCCACTCGTGAAGGAGATCTGAAAGTGGGCATGTGCTTCCAGCTGCCTCTCAAAGATTAATGGAAAACTTAGTTAATTATTGGCATTGCTCGTTCCGCGCCTGCATTCAGGGCGATCGGTGCGGTCGAGTAAGGGATGTACTTGACGTATCGCTCGAGCGATCGGATATCGATTAGACCAGGGAGCCGTTTGGGATATGTAACGTGCTCTTCCACCATCCTACCCCACAAGCCGGATACGGGGGCCCCCCAAATCACCCACAAATCCATCGATGGGTCGTAACTTGCACTCGACGCTGTTCCACTAATTACCAAATCGACATGGCGCGGCATTGCGGTTGACACTCGGACCACCGATCCCTACCTCCGACCAATAACTTTATACCGGAAGTATAACGTCCAGCCTCGCAGAAAAAAAAAAAGTTTCGGTCCGAAGCTCCGTGACTTAATCCGGAAACGGGGGACCGTATTCGGTTTGAATGTGGATAATACCATTCTGACGGTTTTAACTTTAGTAATTATGTGTCCGTACAGTTTGGCCTCTTTTAATTTCACAAAGAAAAATAACTCTCGCGCGCATCCACGATGCAGATCTCGGAGTTGAACCGTTCGCATCGTGATCTTGAGGTAGATGAGTTTTCCTCGAGTGCAGTTTAATCGTTTATAATTTATTCCCTCGAGGATGAGGAAGAGGAGTCTTTAGGTTTTGGAGAGTAATTTCAAGGCGCATATAGTACCGGTTATACCTCAGTGTACAAGGCAGACTTCCAACTTCTGCGGGTTACTCTTTGACCAGGTTGATCCTTGTAGGTTTACCCCGCGTTCCTGGCTCGCTAATTATTTAGGCTGCCAATTAAGCAGGCCCCTTCTCATCGGCGCTAGTTTCTTAACTATGCAAACTATCCACCACATGGTTAAGACGTCTTTCGATGAGACCGGCCCGCGTTCCTGAGCCAAACCTGAGCTTTAAAACGGTATACGTCACGTATATCTATGTACTTATACATTCCCGTACACAGGTACAAAATTTGAGCTACGTATAGCCGGGCCATGTAGGTAGGTAATAGTGCGTAAATGTTCCCATGTATTGCAGTGTGCGTAGGTATATAGACTGCCTTCGGCAGTCTTCGCCTCGGTTATCGCGGGGGGTGTGAAGAAAACGGCGTGGAATGAGGGTGCAAAATTAATCCAAGCGAACAATTTATTATATGAAAGGTGTTATTAATAACAAATACAGCACGCTCTTGCCATGCCGTGGAAGAGAGAGAGTCTTGCCTCGTATAACCTCGGCCCTACATCCAACCCTATATACCTACCAGCCGCGTCTGCGACTAAACAGCCCCCGGAAGTACCGCGACAGACCGGGGTTCTCCTAGAGAATCTCCTCTTTATTGGACGTCACAGATTATTAACTCTGTCTTTAATTTTAAACCGTGCCCTCGAGCAGTCCTCTGCCAACCTTCTACCCCCCTGGTTCTCCAGCTCCTTTTCATCGTTGTTCTCCTCCTTGTCCTTTTCCTTTACCTTCTCGCCCACGTTGTCGAGACGCGTATTAACGGCTAAATTAATACAGACTGAAAACGGTACTTCGAAACGGTAGCCGAGGTGCACCGATATTGCAGTTTAAATTGGCGTTACACTATAGATTCACGTGAATTTTGATAAAAGCTTGTAATCCGTGAAATACAGAAAAAAAAAATAGAAAAAAAAGTTCCCCGGGTATGCCACCAAAGTGAACTTTGTGACTAATGTGTATTACAGTCCTGCTGTAATTCTATCCCCATTGTATTTGCTGCCTGTGCAATTTCTACCCGTTTTTCAATTCAATTCAACTCACCTACGAATCCTTTTGCTTGTGTACATATATATACCTATATATATATATATATATATATATATATATATATATATATATATATATATATATATATATATATATACATATATATATATATATATATATATATATATATATATATATATCTCTTACCGGGGAAAATTTATTCATGACCGTGCAATTGTTTTGCAGGTGTCGCGCCACATGCTCGCGTATTTATATGAAATGTCTGTAAGGATACGTGGGACGTAGTAAATCCTGTGGCAAGGAGTAAGGCACGTGCGCGTACTTCTCGACAATCTCCACTATATAACTACAATATTTACTCATATTTACTCGCATTACATATGTATACACGTAAAACATATTTATATACAAGACGGTATAATCAAATCGATCAATAAATAATATTTCTTCCATCGTCTTATCAAATTTTATAATTTACCTCGAGATGAGAGTGGTTTGGTATTTTTTGGATTGGCAGATCACGTCTAGAATGATATTTGTCAATTATACAATTAAAGGTTGATCCCGAGCGTAAAAGTCGTATTTTTACGTACGTCGTTGTGGCCTGTGAATGGTGTCAGACTTTCGGAAAAGGAGCGGCTGTGTTTGTCGAGCTAAGTGACACTAATTGAAAGTTCAATGCTGGCATATTGATTACACCGTGGAGATACACGATACAGTGTAAATGCAGCGCGGAAACTCAATCTTATTCCTACTTAATTTATCCTATCCCGAATTCTTGAACTTCGTACTGTCGCAGTGCTCCGCTTTACCCTGTAAATCTGTCACGATCGGAGATCCTGGGTCAATGTTCTTTTTTTATTCCTTTTTTTCTTTGAGTGCGAAATGAAAGCCAAATAATCTGACTAAACATATTTAGAATCATCTTTCATCTCGTCTATCGCTCAGAAATCTCACGACACTCATGAGAACACGCAAACTTTTATTAATTCGAGATTGCAATGGGCGAGTTCAAAGTCTGTGGAATTCGAAAAAAATTACCTTTGTATTCCGTACCTCGGACCTGCCCATACCGCATTTATTATTTCCAAAATTATAACTAGGTATGATAATAAAGAAATTTAATAGAATACGCAATGATTGTAGGATATTAAAAATTTGTATCAAGGACTTGAACGTTTTTTATTATAAATTCACAGAAACGGAATGAACAATGCGAAATCCACGGACCATGAAATTATTTGCTAGACATAAGCCTTACCGCTCTCTCGTCGTCAAACAAACACAACTCCTGGTAAGTATTTCTTCTTGACTCTCTTTTTAAAAGTTGTTTATATAATACTGGGTATATGCTCGACAAATTCCATTGGAGTGAGATTTCAAGAGAACTACTCCTACAGTATTTTTCTGGCACTCTCTGTCTCTGATGTCCTACTCGTTTCATGTACTCTTAGTTTTACTCTCAGTCCTATTTACTAGCTTACTCTATTATTATGATAATCTATTTTCACTCCACGCCTTTGCTCTCAGCAGACTTGTCCCAGCGCATAATAAACACTTTTCTTTCCCTCTCGGTTTTCCCTTTTCTCTTTACCTTCACTGAATTTTTTTTTTTGTGAAACTTCAAGCATTGAACCCTCTTCAAATATCTGCTATTCTCTGCTATTTTTGTATTAACAATCGAATGATTTGGATCCATTAAAATAAGTTTAATTTTCAGATTTTTGTTTCTTGTTTCTGACGATGCATAGAAATCGAAAATTTTCAATTTCTGTTTGCTTCTTCAGAAGGAGCATGATATATGGTAAGTTACCAGATCCTACATCGATGCATTCATAGGCCCGGCCGCGGTGTTGTGTAAATGTAATGCACGTGACAGAGATGAGGATAAATGGTTGATTAACATTTATCCGAGGATGTCGGGCGGAGTTTAGTTGGCTTCATAACTTGAGGGTAAGCTTTCTCAAGGAGGAAATTAATCCTTCAGGCTCATCCTGAATCCGTCCGCATCTCTCCTTCTCTCGGGGAAAGGCTCCTGGATCACCGAAATCCCTACTCTGCTTGTCCTCGCCTTCCTCACCGACCACCTCTCTCAATTTAGACAAACACTTCCTCGACTGCAGTTACAAGATCTCTTCGCGTTTAACTATTACTCACATCAATTGCATATAAACCGCGAAAACTGTTAATACTCAAACACAACAAAAGCACCCTCCAGCGCTAAATTACCCTTCTAAAATAATGGCGAGATGAAAAACTGTCCGGGTTACAGAAGAAGCTCAAAATCCGACTCGTATTGTGGAAGAAGGAAAACGCGGGGGAAGAAAACGCGACTGAAACACGCGATCTTGATCCCTCGACATCCCTCCTTTCTCTTCCTTTCACCCCACTTGACTCTTCGTTCCCGGTGTTAGAGCCAAGATACAAGAGAAAGCCATGTAAAAGTCACACAATTATACGAGATTAAAGATACGCGGTTTTGGGATCGGACAGAAGAGTTTTGGAGGATGAGGCAAAGCTCATGGAAGAAGCAGAGGAATCCCGAGCGAAAGTCGGATGGTATGAGAGGAGGCGAATGAGGATAAAAAGTAGAAGATGTCCGGAGGTCGGCCGGCTCTGCGGCCTCTATGGGAGAGAGGCTTACAACCCTCTTATCTGCACCTACTCAGGAAATTAAAAGGACCATCGCGTGCCTGTGCAGGCAATAGCTGAAGCTATACCGTGGTGTATTTAAGTCAGAACTGAAAGCGAGTAATTCTCGATATCTCGTACAAAAAATGTACAAAAAATTTCGCCCTTAGTATATCATATAAGGGAATCATGTAATTCGGGGAAAAGAGTAAACGAAGCCCCTCTTTTTCTCCGTCTGTTTTTTTTTTTTTTTTGCGGTTTGTCTCTTTTGTGGCCCGAGGGGGAAAGTGCTATTTGTAGTTCAGTTTTCAAAGGGTGGATCCACGCCCTGCGACATGGAGAGAGTGAGAGAGAGAGAGAAAGAGAGGGGGGGACCTCAAATGCAGGGTGAATCTGCGGAGTCCGTACAAACAGCTGGGAGCTAGTAGCAAAACCCGTTCGCGTCCCGTCTGCGACACAAACATGAGTAGGTACGTTACATCGGGCAACGTATGTGCACACGGTCAAAGGATTCTATTCGAAATTAAAGACAGCTCTTCTCTAACCCCCGCCTTAACTCCGTGTAGATTATCACGCTTTGTTTAATGAAAGTCTGCGGTGACCGTATACGCGGTCCTTCTGCGTAGTCGACGACCCTCTGTATTCGGCTATATATTTATCACTTCGAATCCCGGCAAAGGAGCCTTCTATCGAAACCTGGAAGACCCCGAGGTGTATCTAATCACTTTTCGACCCGCGATCTCCTATCATCCTCGAGGATACGGCTTTTGTCCAGACTTTGCTAGAAAGACTTTTACATTTACGACGCGGGGACGGGAGATCTTCAATTAAAGTAAAAGATAACCAGCCGCGAATGTCTCCGTATACGGGAAGTTTCTATTTTGTTGAGGTAGAAATTTTTTTTTGAATAATGATACGCCTCTAACGTGAACCTGAACGGTGAGAAAAAAAAAGGGTATTGAAAAGATCGCATCGATCCGCACGCGGTTGTCAACAGGTAGGCAGCAAGGGGATTCCCACGAGGGAATACGTCGCCCCCTCGATATATAATTAATTTCAATCACTGATCGTTCGATGACCGTGGGGAATCGCGATATTAGTTCGCATGGGCGATAACTCAGCGTTAATAAAGATTTCGGAGCAGCGAATAAACCTTTTAGGGGTTACGTACACCGTTAAAATGTGATATTTCTAACGGACTATAAGTATATCCGTTTCTCGAATATTGTTTGACAATTTTTGTTCTATTACAGCTATTCCCTGGTATATTCAAATAAAATAAAGTAAAATTCAGAATCTATGAGTCTGTCATAGTTACATTCAGTCAAAGTCAGAGTGGTTGTAGCATGGGAACTTGAAACTCTGTAATAATGCAATTTTGAACCATTCAAACAATATTGCGCACGATGATTAAAGTTTTTAATAAAAGTTTTCATCAAATATCGTCGTATAATGTAATATCGAATAATATTCTAGTCGTACATTATTGGTTTCGTTTAAAATTACATCATTATAAAATACTGGTAGCAAAGTTCAAAGGTTTTCTACGAACGATGTAGACCCAACGACAACCGCTCTCATACTTTGACTGAATCCAACTATATCTGATACGACGTCTCACAGATTCTATATTTTACTTAAATTTACTTTAGTGTGTACCTGCAGCGAACAAAGGATTCTTCCGATAAACACCAGTCCTTTGAAAATGTCCTATTTCAGGGTGTAGGTATAAGGTACGGAGTTTAAGGCACTGCAGAAGTATATATAATTCTAAATCTCGTTTAATGGAGATTTTAGTTTGCAACTAACTGAAGACGATTACGATTCTCTTTCTACTCTAGACGAGATCCAACGTGACAAGAGTTTCCATGTCCGCTATATGGCCGCAAATTTCCCTCAGGGTATAAACCGGCATTCTGATAGCAATATTAAACTTACCCAATGCCGATGCCTCAGGCTACGCAAAATTTCCTCCACAGTTTCGGAGTCTCTACTATTTCTTGTTCATACCCATGAGCGCGCAGACATACCTTCGTACAAGAATATACAACTAAAATACTACATGTATAAGTATATACGTGTAACAATATTATACCTAACCCTGGACGAACGCACAAACTGTCGCAACTATTGCTGCCCTGGACGCGATATTGAACTACGCGTAAGGCTCTTTACTTTGTGGATGCATTTATACAGTACATAGGATATACGGGGGGTAGTGAACAAACAAAAGTATAATATCCCAGGAGAAAATGGCCGGGTATCTATACACCCATACTTTGAAATAAATAAAGTTACCAGTTTCTCTCCGAGAGCGATTTGATCCAATTAAAAACTTTATAAATCTCGATGGTGTTAGCGCATTCTTTTTCTCTTTCGAGATGTTTATTTTAGCTCTGAGTCCGAACGAGTTCAACAAAAAATAAGAAAAAAAAAAAAAAAAAAAGAAAAATTGACAACGTTTGGATTATCGGGAGCAATAAATGGATTCTTAAAACCCAGGAGATAACTCTGCATCAGTTCAGATCTGCATACATGAATCGAATTATTTATTTTACAGTAAAGTAGACGCATATTCCAACGATATTGGATCCCTATTAATTTTAGTCTGCACGTTTTGATTTGAATTTTTTCAAAAATTTTAGACATCTTCGCGATTATCACTGATTACTTTTCTTTTTTCTCTCTCTCTTTTTTTTATATCTAATCATTCTTATTTTCTATCGATGGAGTGAGAATGAGAACTAGAATGGGGGCCGTATATAAGACGGCGAGAAGAACACCGTCCGTAACAAAGAAGTTGAATTTTATCGGCTGATAGGAGAGCGGAGTGAGAAATCTGATTGTAAAGAACACCTAAAGCCAACACCTCAATTCTTCCAACTCTAGCTAGGAGCTATACGCGGACGAAGACCACCTCCTTTTGCTCCTTCCGGCTGCTGTAGCTCCCAGTTTCCAGCTCGAAACCCTATTTCTCTCTTTTATTATTTCTCTCTCAAAGAAATATCGCGACTATTTCAATTTTCGCTGATATTGGCGAGCGATAGACGCGGTGGTACGCCCGAGGCACATATCCAGACGCTATCCTTTATTTTATATCCTTCGTCCTTTATTGTCTGAGTGGCCGCGCGCACATTCTTACTCACCTTTTTCCTCCTTTTTCTCTACCAGCTCTCTCTCTCTCTCTTTTTATCCCGTATTTTATCCCATATAGTTATCTGTCCCTTTTCTTTCTTCTTTCTCTCTTCTCCAGTTACTTCCGCGTATCGTACTAATACTCTGAGCAAGTGACACGCGCCATCAATGATGTCCGACAAAGTCCACCTTTCTCATGTTCACCTATCTATATACATGCAGGTATATGAGTATACCGTACCTATGTATACCCTATACCCACCTACGTCAACGTCTACGTGACTTTTCCACCTAACGCGTACCCGGTACAATCATTCTATTGTATACATCCATAGATATATACTACTATACTATTTACGTGACGCGATGACAGACGAGTATCATACAGTTTTGTCGAGAGAAGCAAAAACTCGGTTTATTGACTCCGAATTTTTCACTTTGACATAAAATATAGGATACGACTTTTTCCTTATTATTTCGTTTTTTTTGTTTTTAGTTTCTTTTTTTCATTACCTCAGTTGACATAGAAAAATCCTGTGAAAAATTAACGTCAGACGTACTGCGTTGGACGGGATAATTTCACAGATTTTGTAATACTGATCATTTCTTATAAGGTAAAAAATATTTTCTGAATGCAGGTTAATCACGATGTAAGTCTAAAGTTTGAAAAAGTTAGATTCAAGTACCAAACGTTAGTTATACAGGTGTGTTCATAAATCTCGTCCCTAACCTACCCCAAAATAACCATCGTGGCACGCTTTCCGACGTCAGGGTGGAAAACGCGGGGAAATCCGAGGGTTGAAGCGCGCGCCGATTACAGCGGCGCGTCCCGTGTGGCGGGTTGCGGGTTGCGCGCTAAAATGCGCTACGGTATGACTGCAAGGACCAACGGTAAAACGAGATAGAATGAGATAGAGGGAGAGAGAGAGAGAATATACGATGATCGGAGAGGGTAGAGATTGTGTCAGAGTCGCGCTACAGTCGTGCCGCGCCACCCTTGGGAGTGAGACCGCGTGCTAAAGGGCTCATAGACAGAAATTATAAACTATAGTATCAAATATCGAAACGTTTTAATAAATCTCCGAGCGCCGGGTCGCGGGGACACAAAAACCAAAAAAAAAAAAAGAAACGGAAACCCTTAAAATTATAGTAAAAGTGTTATGCGTTTAAATGCCACGTCGATTCTCGATCTGACAAAATTTTTTTAACGACTTTATCAATCGAGCGGTAAATATTTAGAGGTAAGTATATCTCATATACCTATCTACTTGTATACTTCGACGATTAATATTTATCGCGCACATGTTTTATCTATATAACACCGTATATTTCGTGTTATAACGAAGCGCGCGAAAATGTAAGTTGCAAGTTATACAGGAACAATGTTTCCAAGTTTTTCTTCAAGTAGTAAAATTTTGGTTGAATTTTTTCCTTTCCTTTTCCTTTTTTTTCAACAGTTTCGAAAGCATAAATCAAAATCGTATATTCCCCTATTCAATTGTATAAATATTCGGTTTATATTAGATTTGAGTTTATTTAATCGATCGTTCGATCATATTTTTCATTGTTTTTCATCAGCTGGCAATGTGTGATGAGGAATTAGATCTGTATCGTAAAAGATTCATAAGATAGGTATCGTGATATGCATATGTGGTTTATAAACATTCAATTTTTGACCCACGATCATTTTCTGTCCATATATATTTGTTTCCCTTTTGTTAAATCCACGATGATGTCGCTCTAATATATGTGAGACGAAAGAAACCGGGGTTTTCTCGCATCAATTACCCAATATTGACCTAATACTGATGCCAGAGCACGTCTGCGATCGCACCGCGTGGAAAAATCACCGGGACAATAAACCCCGCAACGTTTATACCTGGATTTACGCAGTAAACATAGCCGTTAGTTCCATTTTCGAACTAACAAAAAAAAATGATCCCTGTTAATATTCGTTTTTTTTTTTTTTTTTTTATTTTTATTTTTTTTTTTTAATTTCTTTTGTTTTTGTAATCGCCTTTCGGTTTACAAACTCTTAGTTTTCATGCTCGTTTATGGTAGTAGTTTGCTTCAATGTCCTGCATTCTTCTTTTTTATCGCCACTGACTCGCCTCTCTCACAAACTGCACGTAACTTTTTTTTATTCCTATAAAATACAACAAAAAAAAAAGAAATTTAAACAAGAAAACGCTCCGCGATCGCGAGCCAAGAACAACTATCGTTTGGATAAATGCCAATGACTGCTTAATCGGAAAGAACCTGTTGACAAACGGAAAGTGCTTATCGTTAAACACTCTATTATCTCTTTTATACCTGGTATAACAATGACGGTGAAAAAAAATCGATCCGAACCGAACCCCAGCAGAATCAATTAGGATCGAGGCGATTGAAAGACTATGAAGTAGGCAAATGAATTAGTTAAATTAATGGAATATGCATTCCTGTAATATAGAACGTATATAAACGGTTATATTTTAGTTTTATTGGTAGCCCTGCAGTGCATAATACCTGCATACGTATGTTATGTCGTATTTTTCATATCAAGACTGGAGAATCTGATTTCCCGCCATTTTTATCGGCACAAGACTTTAGCATTTCACCGAACTATTATATTATATGAGTGGTCTAATTGTCAGTAGAAAAATAAGGATATTCCCCGCTTCACGTTATCGACTCCATTGTACATAATATAATGATTGAATTTAATGATTGCAGTGGTATATACATATAGACGATATATAATATTATTATTCTTCATCTTCTTCATTCCTTGACCCAAATTCGTTCAATCGTTACAACAATTTGTTATTATTATTATTATTATTATTATTATTATTATTATTATTATCTTTTTTTTTTCTCAACGAGTTCAACACGTTCAATCTTTTGAAACCCAGTTGAGATTCGTTAAGGAGGACGATGCATAACTTCGGTAGATATAGGTATATAGTATACCTCTCGATTCACCGAACAAAAGAATGTCTTTCTATTTCTATCAACCTCTCATAAGATGCGATCTTACCCTTACCCTTACCCTTATCCTACCCGCCCCTTCCCACTCTCGGCCAACTTCATCGCATAATCGAGACACGTGACACATTCGACTTGTATCACTGAATAGCTGATTGGGAGCTGTTTCAACGTAGAACAAATATAGGAACTGCCGCAGTCATCGTGATTTGCTCAATTTATGATAAGTCACGTTCCATAGGTGTAAAAAATAAAATAAAAAATGTATAGCTAATACAGTTTCATTGTATACCTAAAAATAATTATATACGTACTCGTGTAAACTGTGAGGAATTTTCCTATTCCCGTTTTTTGCGGTAAATTTGTTCCCCGATGTGAAACTTCTCACACGGTTAGCCGGACGTTTCGGTTCTTTCTAGAATAGCCTAGAATAGCTAGCTACGGTGGTGGTGGTGGCGTACTATAATGCAGAAACGTGAAACTCTGGTACGTTTCAAATAACTTTCTATTGTTTTTGATGTAATGCAATCACACTGTGTGGCTCGAAGTAATTCTTCTCTTTCCCGCAGTTCCAATCTCTAGCTCTTTCTCTTTCTCTGTATATACGTTATACCATTCCCTCTCTCATTGCAGTTACTCTCTCGAACTGACTGGTTGCGAATGTTCTCTCTAACGATTCAATTAAAATTGTGAAAAGCAATCCTATGCCTGTGCCTGTACCTGTACCTACCTACCCACCTACCTACCTTCGGCATCAAACCGCTCAGCCGCCTACTCGGGAAGACTATTGCGATAGAGCAAAATAGCAAAACATTTGTTTGTTGAATACGTATACTCGTATAGTTCTTCGTATATAAAGTGGGATATATATTTTTTTCTGTAAAATTTCGAATACGAAATATTCAAATATGGATATGTATGTACCTGACGTACCTATATACGTCTGCGTGTATATATTCCATTGGTTTTATTTAATCTAAAATCGCATTACCCACTTTTTGCCAGTTATAGTGGCGCAGCGAGTTTTATTGCAAAAACCTTGACAAATGGCTGATGTTACGCGTTTTTGTTCACTCAGTATTGAATCCATTTGAAACGGTATCGAACCTCGGGTTATACGTATAGGTATATATATAAATCGACTGCAGTGACGTTTAAATATAAAAATCGGACAAAAAGAATTAGAAAAAAAAAAACAAAAAAAACAAAAAGGTATCAAACATGGTACGAAATTCAAATTTTTTTTCTCGGAACATATATTATATCCGCGGGTTTCTCGCGGCCAAAAACTTTGTTACTAAACTCTACCCTATACTTTGGCCCAATTCACTATCCACTTGCACACCCAAATTTTATACAGCTTCGTATATAAAAAAGTAGAAGAAAATAAAAAAAAAAATAAAAATTTGTTTCATTTTTTTCTTTTCCTGTTCCAGAGTGTTTGGGGCATACCTATTTATAAGAGGCCTATGTAAGTTACTTTAAAAAATGAAAATTTTGTCTTTTAGCCATTTTTTTTTTTTTTTTTTCTTCGTTCAAATTTCATAGGTATGTCAATTTTATATCCGCTCGTACATTCTGCAATAGGCCTTCTGCCCGATCAGATCAGCCAGTGTTACAAAAATATGTATAACATATATTATACGTAGGTATATAATTCGTTATTGCCGTTTAGAAAACCGGGGGGGTCGTTCCGTTTCCCCTCGACATATAGAATATTTACAATAGAGTGCGTGTCGACAGTTGAGAGGTGAAATATTAGAGCCATTACACGTCATCGCCAGTTTGTAACTGGTTCGTTGAATGTGTTCAAAGTTTATTATATATATATACTTCGGACAATATTTCGTGGCACTCGTTTTGAGGCTCTCTAACTCCTGCATGGGGTTCACCGTTATATATTCCTTTATTTATATTTCCCTGGATTTTGAGTTTACCAACGTTTTTTTTCTTTTTTTTCTTTCTGTTTCCCGTTCGTTTTTCCTTTCCTCCTGTTTTCTCGGATTTTTCTATCCAGTTTTATCGGACGATTCTCGAGAGTAGCATCAATGAAAGATTTTTCCTGAATATACTGGACATATAAAGGTATAGGGATCCTTAGCTGCAGCATTTATATATGAAAAAGAAACGAAAAAAAACAACGAAAAAATAAAAAAAGAAGAAATTGGAACGGAATTAAAATTGAGTAATATATATATATATATATATATATATATATATATATATATATATATATATATATATATATATATATATATATATATATATATATATATATATATATATATATATATATATATATATATATATATATATATATATATATATATATATATATATATATATATATATATATATATATATATATATATATATATATATATATATATATATATATATATATATATATATATATGAGACTGCGATAACGGCATTGAAATTATACGTAGAATTCAATAAATCACCGATATAGCAGTAGGTATATATTGATTATCTTCTCGTAATTGTCCGGGGGCCGCTCTCTAATTTCACCGGAAAATCGCCATCGCCATCGCCATCGCCACCCGCGACTGTATTCAACCGCAAAGAATTCACGCTTCGCTGCGGGCAAAACCGCTTTAAAACCGGGTAGGAGACAATAAATCACGCCCGAAAATATTAAGAATAAAAAAACAAACGAAATTAAAAAAAAAACCAAAAAACAAAAAAACAATTATCCCTTTGCCATGTAATTAACGTGCGTTTAAATTACTTGTATACGTATATATGTATGTACATACATTCGTATATACCTTCAAATCTTTTTCCTTAGATTTATTCATCTATTTATTTATTTATTTACTTATTTATTCATTTTTGGAGATAAATCAGCCGAAATATGCATATAAATATTATATAGTTGTATAAATATTATGATTATTTATTTTTTGGTTTTTTTAGTGAAGGAAAAGTCCGCTAGCGATAGACGCGTTATAAATTTCTCCGTATGCACTGCATTACAGTTTAGCACGTTGACCACCCACCCACCCACCCACGCACGCACGGTGGACATTGCCTATATTTATGGCGATCGCTTCGTGCGAAATACTACGGTTAAATTTATAGCCCTGGTGTGTGAATATTTTTTTACTTCATTTTTTTTGTTATTTTTCGTTGATTTATTTATCTATTTTTTTTTTGCATTTCGTCTGTAAAACGAGTTCTATTCCAAATATACACAACGGAGTCCAACGAAGTATAGGTATATAAAGTAGAAACAGAAAATTGTACAATAGTCGTATTCCAAATTTGAAAAATGAATAAATAAATAAATAAATAAATGAATGAATAAAGAAAAAAAATATAAAAAATGAGCAAAACCAAAAAAAAAAAAAGAAAAAATGTATATACCTATATACGTATTGTATATTAACTAACGGCTGCTATCGCCCGCAATAGCTTTTGACTTATTTGTGTAGAACGTTCGGACCAAACCACGTCCGAAAAAATACAAAAAATAAAACCAAAAAAAAGAAAAAAACGGATAATGATAAATTTCGAGTATTTTACCCTTCGTATACCTACCTACCGACCTATTCCATGCATGTATGTATAAGGTATGTATGTCTGCATACGTGGAGCAGGAAACGCGTTAGGATAATTGGTACCGTGAAAAGTCCGGTACTTTTATTCACTAAAAAGAATTGGGGGAAAATATTGGGAGGCGAATCCCAAAGAGAGAGATAGAGATAGAGAGAGAGAGAGAGAGAGAGAGAGAGAGAGACATTTATTAGGCGCTCTGGGATGGTATCCCCTCAAGCGCAGTAACATAGTAAAGATACAATGAGAAAAATAATTATAAATGAACAGAGGTATCAGTCAGTATTACAAAATTAGCTGAGTATAAAATAAACAATGATGATTAAACAAAAATATAGTAAAGTAAAGCAGATAACAAATAAAATGATTCAGAGGCTAGATAGTTACGAAATTAAGAAGCAACATGTGCATACAAAAAGTTGCGGCTGCAGCCGACTTGAAGCAAGTACCTCCATTTGGTGAAAGGCATGAGGGAAACTGCAGAAAACCTACGCCAGGTACGCAGTGCACACAGAACAGTAAAAGCATATGTAAAATGTAAGAATAAATCAAGGTGGAAGAGTAAAAGAGAGCAGATGATCAAATAGCGCCCTCTTGAAGATGCCAGCACTGGAAGAAGTGCGGATTTCCAGCGGAAGACTGTTCCAGAAACGGGGAGCCGCAGACATGAAGGAGTTCATGAGTAATTCGGTCCTGCATGGTGGCACATGGAGTAGATCGAGAGGGGCTCTCGTAGTGCGATTTGATACAGGTCTTCGATCCAGAAAGACGGACAGGTGAGATGGTATACCGGTCTGAATTACATTGAACACCAGACATCCAAGAAAGTATTGTCGTCTAGCTTCAACCTTGAGCCATTTAAGTTTACTATAGTATGGCGAAATGTGAGCATCTTTCCTGATGTCGAATATAAATCGTACGCAGGAGTTCAGCGCTCTCTGAAGCTGCAGGTTAAGTCCGTCGGTAAGATCCAGATATATCGTACAGCAGTAGTCGATGAGAGAGAGAGAGAGAGAGAGAGAGAGAAAATACAATCGAAAAATCTACCTAAATTATCGTATTCAGGTTGATAATTATAATTTGCTGAATTATTCATATCTGTGCAAATAATTGATGCGACAAATATCGCAATATGTAATATACCTATATTACCCATTCGAATTGCTCGAAATGGGTTGGACCCAGGATAGAACCCTGGCCATCCCAAAACAATTGACAACGAAAGTCACGAGGCAATCTCCAGTATGTAACAAAGTTATACTATATAGGTATATATATATAGGTATACTATATCTATACCAGTGATTCGAATGATAACGAAAATTGGTGGAAACTATAATAAGTAATTAACGAGAAACCGGTAATGAATTGGCGCTGGCTTAATAGACTTTATAGCTAACCTAATTCCTCCATACCATAGCTTTTCAAGGATCAGGTATAATACCTGAGAGAACATTCGGTTTCTATCTCTATCCCGTGCATACATTATATAGGAATATCAATTAAATTTTTCTCACATCCTCGTATATTAATACGAGATGATAATTTAAGTTTGTCTTTTATTTTTTTTCTTTCATTTTCTATTACTTACCATATATAATTGCTATAACTATTACAAATTTTTTCTGATAATCAATTATCAATGAATAATCATCAAAATACCTGAGGCTATTTGTAAATAAAACGAAAAACGAAGATACCTATAAAATTTGTTTCAACGTATTTCCTTGAAAATTAACAAGTTCAGTGAAGTTAAGATCAAAACTCTTTCGTTCCTTTGAGACGAAGCTGCGGGCTAAAAATATTAACAACTTTTCGAACGATATTATTTCTCGGTCAAGAAGCCGAAGCATCTTCTTCCGGAATTTTTTTTTTTTTTTCTTTCTTTTTTTACGAAATTAAAGTAAAATTTGGGTATATTAAATAATGTACGAAACATCCCTTTCGAAGTAATTAACGAGTCTGTAAAATTCATGTCGAAATTGAACCGGTTATTAAAATTATCATTAAGGTTTTTGCGCACGATTTCAGGCCCGTCAAAATCTCTCGGAATTAAACCTTATACTCGGTTAAATTTTCTCTTTGGCATCTCTGACATAAGGTTCATTTCAAAGTTTTTTTTCTCTCACTCTCCGACTGCCTGGGGCAAAAATATGCGCGTATTAATAAAATATGGAGCTTCGGTCGACCCGTTTAGAAAATTCCCTTGAAAAATAATCGGGGGTCCTGCAGGAGAGTGGAGGCAAGGGTTTTGGAAATGTTTCGTCAAACAATCGGGTATACGGAGAGAGAAAAAGCAATCCACCGGAAGAACACCCTTTCCTCTCGGTGTATATCCGGATCTTTGCGTTATAGACGGCACGCGTTCATATTGTTCCCCAACGGAAGCAGCTCGGTATTTCGCCTCACCGCAAGTCCGGCACAGATATTGTAGAGGATATTTTTCCGGTAAACGTGTCGACGTTTAAAAATAATATAAACGTCAATGTTGCGGTGAGAAATACGCCACGTACGTGTCGGGAATGACGGATAGCACCGCCCTACAAAATGTGAAAAACATTCAAATCATCCTCACCCGAATTGCACGTCGCACGCGATCGCAAAACTCAAAATTTTAAGGGGGAAATATGTGTAGGTATGTACTAAATACACCTTTGCATGGCTTGATCTAATTTTTGTTATTTTTTCTGTGTATTCAGAGTTCCGATAACAATCGAAAAAAATTCTTTACGACTCAACAGGGTTTCATCTCCAAAATCCATATTTTACATTCCCCATAACTCGCGATGTAACAGAGATAGAAAAACGCGAAACCGCGCTCAGTCGTTGTTCAATTTTAGATTTTTTTCGAACTCCAATCCTTCACAAGAGATGCCTCCTCTATATCAGATGAACAAAGAACTTTTCTAAATTGCCAAAATTCACTTGATTCGTTAGATTTTATCGATACAAAATTTTATACGATTTACACATTTTCGGGGCTCCTTTTTCTCAAATTTTCTGAAAGCAAATGTTCATCAAATCAGAAATTTCTATGTTCAATCGATAGAGGCTGCTTTTGTGACCATCCGAAGGGGGACCAATCCTTTTGCTCCCGTACAAATCCACGAGGAACTTAGTCGGATAAATTGTGGATAAGTTTTGTTGAAATGCGAATACTAGGATTAATTTTCCGATGATAAGTGATAATCGTGTTTAGCCATTGCACGCAGTTCAGCTTCTGATGAAGAGTTTTTGTTGTTTAAATATTTTTCATTTTTTTTTTTGTTTTTTTTTTATGGGATCGCTGCTTCTTTGTACGCACCCTAACGAGGTTTGCATAATAATGGAAAAGTAACGTGTATTGCCCCTAACGGTAATAATACGAATGGGGGGAAAGAACGACCATTAAAATTCCACAACATATTCACGCACACATACGTATGCTCTAGCTGTAAGCAATGGAAGAGAGAAAGAGAGGAATTAGAGAAAGAGAGCGGATAGCGGGATGAGCAAAAGAGGCGAAAAGAGAAAAATGGAAAGAGAGTAATCGAGGAAAAAGAGAAAGAGGGAAAAAGAGGAAACCGTGGCCAATGGTGGAAGCTTTTCCAAGGGTAGGACCGCCCCGTGGAATTCCGCTTTCTTTGGCGGGACGTTCTCATTTCCCGCTAATCGCGATCCATCATCTAATTGCTTCGTAGCAAAGAAAGAAACTTTTACCACTATCAAAATGTCGATCGGTGACCCGCGGTCTTTCCTTCATTTTATAAAGACGCGACGAGCAAAGAAAGAACACCACCAATGGTCAATGAAATTCTTCTCTCCAAGACCTCAGCTCAGATTAAAATTCGTCAAATCTTTTACAAATCTAAGACGCCACGAACACCACTAGATAACCATATTCACGGTCAATGAAAATCAATCAACTACCGATCAAAAAATCCTCCAACGCTTTTTATCTTCCTCAAGTTTCACCGAAAATTGTAGATTATAGTAAAAAAAAAAAAAAAACAGAATGAGATGAAAATCAATTTTTCTTAGAGATATTTAATTAATATATTCGTCAATATTTTTTTGATTGATTCAATTCCATATTGGCGACTCAAGATCCGGCGATTATTCAACAAATTTTCTTTGTCCAATCGCCTGAAAATTTTATCAGCCATTTTTATGTTTGTTTTTTTCTATTTTTTTCACGAGGGTTACTAAAAACGTACCGTACGCCTATCTGCAAAGACTCATCGCTTTAAAGCGGTGAAGCAAACTTTGTTCCAGCCCCTGCCCCAAAAGAAAAAGTAACCACAGCTCATATATAATTCGTTGCATCTGTGTTTTACGCGAGTAAGTAAAAAAAAAAAAGAACCGTTTCCAGTGAAAAAAAGAATCAAAATAAGAAACAATTTTAAACTTACATTTATGGTCTCGATGAAACCTGAAAATTTTCTTAAAACTTAGGTCTTCAATCAGATTTTTTAGACCCAGTAGTAGTTACGCGATTAAACAACCCCATCACCATTCTCGCATGTATGAACCTATACCTGTTATGTGTTTCACGTAGTATGCATACAAATTCGTATTTACATTGGGTATCAAAGGATGGTCCAGCGCGTAGGACGATATGAGGGCTGTTTAAATACGTTGGAAGGTCGTGGATTTTCTTGGTAGCGAAGGTAGTTGGGTATATAGAGGGTCCATCCCATCAGAAGTTTTCAGTATGTTTATAATCCACTAATCGGCCCTTCTCGACCCTCCTCTTCTCTCCTCTTCTCTTCTCCCCCCTCTGCCCCGTTACTCTTCCTCTTCCTTTTTCTCGCCCAACCCTTACTTTTTGGCACAATTTAAAAGTTTTCACCGTCGAGGTTATCCCGCGTTCTATCTTCGCTCGCCTCATACTTGCCCGGGTTCATTTTGCGGTTCATAGACCACCAAATTTCCCCCTGATAACGTTTAAATTCTCAACCGAGTTGCTAATATTGTTTCGACCGACCAATCGACCGTTTACAGACCCACTTTTTCGACTGGCCCGAAACTACCACTCTCTTACTTGATTCTTCTTTCAGTTTTACTGCGGACAAAATCTCACCTCATTTAAGAGAGCCAACTTGGGATCCTGTCTCTATACTGTACATACATACCTACTTCTACAATCGCGTCAACTACACAACTTTTATTCCCAATATAATTGCTTCCACACCGCAGCCGGCAGCCGACAGCCGGCTACCAGAAACCGCAAACTCTGCTCTCCGGGTCGAAGGGAGATAAAATAAAATGAAGAAAACGTTTTTCATTCCCTGTTTTTCTCTTTTTTCTTTTACTGTTCAATTATTTCCACATTGTTCAGCCGCAACTACACAAACACTCAAGTGTACGTTGTCTTTTTATGATCGTTCAAATCTGTCGTAAGATTGAACCAATTGAAAACGGGGCGGGATTGAAGTTTCGAACGTTGATAATTCCGAAATTTAATATTACCAAATCCCAGTTTTTTAAAGAGGGTATATTCCCCGAGAGTCTGCATAGTCGATTTAAGAACGTTCACATAAAAAAACCGTAGAGGATCAAAATTGCGAAAGCTAAAGACCCGAAAGACCAAAACTGCGAAACTTGAAATTCACGCATGGAACGCATTCACGTGCCCTTCCATTAAATTATCGGATTCTTTGATCTTCAGAGTCTTGAACTTTCCGAGTTGTTAGCTGTCTGCATTTTGATCTTTCCAGAATTTTGATATTCTGAACTTTAGCGGTCCTGAAAAATCCGAAATCGTCTCAAATGAATTCCTAATTTTGTCGGAAAATTTGAAAGCCATACATATCACTACGTCGATCTGCAATTAACTGTTACATGGTATACCTATACATATAATGTATAAAAGGTAAAATGTTGTACATAAATCGAGTGAATAGGAATTGTCAGAGAATTTTAGCGCGGGACTCGCAGTGTGGCAAACGCGAACGGGACGTGTTAACCTGTACACAGTGGATAGCAGCAACTGGAGTAGCACCACCAGCTCCAGGGTGCAAAAGCGCGCAGGAAAGCTAAGCAAACACGAAGCATGTCACGTTTCCCGACTGTCCTGGCGTTATGGAGTCGACGGTTTCCTTCCATATACATATAGGCGGAGGTGGAACCCTTCTCGAAATACTAATCTAATATCGACGCCACCTCGTCGAATCCTCTCTACACCCACCGACACCCGCAATCCTGCTTTCTAGGGCCAGCAACGCCAAATCGGTTTAGCTACACTGTTGGAAAAATTGTGTATTCCTGTCAAAAAAATTCGTAGTTAACGATATTATGTTAAATTCAATACATATTCGAATGTTAATTTAACGAATTCGATTTAAGTTAAGCTGGTATTTCATGTTGAAAATTATTATTAACATAATTACACAGAACTTGACACATCTATTATGTTAACTTCAGAATAATAAAGAAATAACTTTATGTTTATGTTAAATCTTTCAAATAACATATGGTTTATGTATATAAAAACTAAAAATATCAATTCCAACTGTATTTTCAGTTGATTTGACTTAGCTATCATTCGTTATGAACATTCAATCATTTTCAATTTAACAGATTGATTGCGTATTATTGACTCATGGAATGGAACTACAAATATCAACTTAAATCCCATGTTGAGGGTTTACATATCATGTTTCTGTGAAAATAACTAAAAAAAGTTAGTGGACCTAATGGGACATGCGAAATGAGTTAAAATTGACATATTTTTTCCAACAGTGTAGCTCAACCACGCGACAAACTTTGAATGGGGGAGTAGGCGCTTATAGGTGCATAGCGAAAAAATTGAATGACAATAATGATAAGCATGTAATCAATGATAATAATCATTAGAAAGTTAAACTGACTTTATACTTACAACCCTGTGCAATTAGCTGCTCGGTAATGCTTCGGACGATGCAGATGCGGGATGGACGGGAAATTTTTTTCACGAAGATAAGTTTTCGGCTGAAAAACATTAATGAGAAACTGATATCAGTTTAAATATTGAGAGAAACTTGTATAATTAATAAATAAATAGGAATGACTGTATGCGACAAGGTGAGAAGGCTTCTCTCTCTTTCTCTTTACCTTCGTCCAAAGCCAAGCCCGAAATCTTCGGACTCAAATCCTGGATTACATCTCAGCTTCTTTCACGTCCCTCTCAAATCGGAATATCAAAAATTTCTAACTAAATTTGACATAAATCGTTTAAAAATTGAAAATAAAAGCTATTTTTGCTGTCACCTTGCCTATACAGCGTTTATCGTTCGGTGTATGGAAAAATGGGGAAAGGGGATTTCGGCGTGTGAGGAATGAGATATTCCATGCAGAGGACGTGGTAGATGCAGAAGACTCCTTGTAACAGAATCATTTTATTTCACGGAAGGACGGACCCGTCGGTCACAGGAGTGGATCTCGCTAGGAAAAGACGCTTTTTGGATACAAATACGTTTGTACATCTATTCGCTCTCGGTTCCACGCGAGAGACACGCTCTACACTGGGACAGACTGGATGTTAAATAAATCGACACGTTCCTTTCCAAAGGCTGCACACTTATAGTTTACGGTCGGGTTATCGCCTTGGGACAAAAAATGGGATAAGCGAAAGAGTGTATAAAACAGGGAGGCGAATAGATCAGGAAATAAACATTTTGTACATATACTATATTCAAAAATCATGAAAATTTCAGGGCACATGTCCTTATATACTCCTGTATAGGTATGTATAATTAACTTGTTGCTGGGTGGCTGCCTTCCCTCGCTCTACTATAATCTCAGATGACGAGCAAGGCGAAGGATTTTTGAAAGGATCGCAAATGCAGGTCGGCTGTTAGTGACAGGAACAAGGAAGCTGGCCAATCTCGTCAAAGAGTTTAATCAGCGGAAATCTACTGAAAACGTTCGTCTGCCTGGCACGCGCCAATATCCACCATATACCCGAAATACCGAAACAGTTAGGTCAAGGTGTCACTAGCAGATGCCGAGACAATAGGGTAAAATAAGCTTATCAAAGTGTTTATATATAGAATTTCGGATATATCCCGAAGAAGAACAAAGATGGTTCATATTTTATACATGTGTCGATATTTCCGTTTACACAAAGTCGATGGATTTTTTATTTATTTTCATTTCTTCTTGTTTTCTCTGAAATTTTTTTGATCAATTTCCTTACTCATCTCCATGATCCTGAAGCCGGTAGAATTTCCACGGTTCTCTAGGTCAGACTAAAGTCGTATTCTACCTCCGGTGAACAGAACGTTGGTCGAACATTCCGTCGAGAATGTCGATTTGTTTCGTGTCACCTTTCATTTGTCACTCGATGGACGCCTTCCGAAGGGGTATCCCCAGCCAGCCGGGTTCGAAGCTAGTAAGAGTATAGAAACTCTTGGAGAACAACCGTTCAGTTCGCGACTTTTGCCTGGTTATATAAATCACGGTGTCGTAGTAGTCGTCGACGTAGACGTATAAGACGGCCCCGAATGTTTTTAGAAGCGTTTGTCGATTGTACCCGAGAAGAATAAGAGGGTTGAAGAATAAAAAAAAAAAAGAAAATAAAATAGGAAAAAATAAAAGAAGTTTGCATATCGGAGAATCGTCGCGAGGCAAATCCTCGCCGAGGATAGATACGTTGAAAATTTATTCTCTACATTTTTCATTCCTCGAATCAAGCGAATTGACGATTATTTATAGAGAAAATCGAACCCTCGGATATCGAGACGAAACAAGACGTAAATTACGGTTTCACACGGTGATTTTCATCGCTCCACAAATCCTTGTAATTACCGGAATTACTGTCGATTATAATGATCGGAATATAGGTTGACATTCAAAAATTAAAAATTGATATTTTTTCCGTCGAACTAGCCGTTCAAATTGAACGACAAATGGCAATTTTCCACCATCTTAATGTATAATCCCGTAAATTGCAGATTTTTTGATGCAGCTGTTTTGGGGATCATTTGGCGAATTCAGATTTACAAATTTCAATAATTGGTAGATAAAATATTTCAAGATTGAGAAAATTACTTAGGTAAAATACTATTATTTTCAGCTCGACAGGATATACAATCTTTCATTTGAAAATCGAGAAAAAAAAAAACTTTCTTAGTATAAAATTGGAAGCCGATTTTGTCTGATAGACGCAAGCGATCAAATTCGGCGAGTTTGTCGGACAGACCGAAATCTTTCTAAAAATCAGGTCTTCGGATGCTAAAGATCCGAAATCGTAATGATTCGTTGAAATTAGCACAAGTCATTTCTGCCTAAAACCAATATTTTTCGTATATCACGAAGATGATGAAAATTAAAATAAAAGAACATAGAAAAAACTTGAGTTCATTTATTTTTTGACTCAATATTTTTTCTTGCGTTTAATTGTAAGGGTAGATTTCGTCTTTTTTGCATCTCTTTGATATTCTAGTCATAAAACTTAGCGAAGAAACTTTTTTTTGGTATATTTATAAAAGGTTGAATCGCATGGAAGTGGAACGAATACGAAATAACGAAACATGGTAGAATATTTTTTCTATTTCTTTTATTCCCGCAAGTTTATCAGTAGCCGGAAGTTGAGCTTTTTTCCTATACTTCTCACTGTTCCCGAGAGTAACTCATGATTCGAAGTATCAATAGCCCCACGATTTCTCTATTTATTTTTTTATTTTTTATATATACTTATATATATATTTTTTTGTCTTTGTTGCTTCCATCCCTTTCACCCCCTCTTCCTTTTCCCTACTTTTCTTCATCCCTCTTGGCGAGTTTCTTATTTCCCGCAAGACACGACTTTATAGTTAGAGACGTGACAGCAGCTACTCCGAAGACTTCGCGATATCCCACCGACCACCCAAACTCTCCTAGCTTCGCGGTTTGTCAACGTAATAGTTTTCGCGAACGTTCTCAGATTCTTTTATCAACTTCACCCCCTTTCCCCTCCCCTTCGGCCATCTCGATCCCTCGCCATTTTCCATCCCACTATAATAACAGCTATTTAAAGATTTTTCTGTATACACTGTACACCCGCGTTTCGTTATTATCTAAATTAGACGATAATCTACTACCGACTAATAAACTATCTAAATAATTATCAAAATTACTCACGGAACACACGTATCCTCCCCTTCCGTCCTAATTCACGGATTACAACTTTAATTATTCACTTGTCACAGTCGTTAAATTAAACCAATTCCCCTGTATGGATTATACAAATACCGGACAGTAGGTATAATACCCTCACTGCACCCCTCAACGGGCTATACTATAACACGCTCTTTTCATCGCAACCCTTCGGTCAAAAATGATGGGGTTAACTTTACACACACGATCAAATTTGTATATATACAATATAAATATATATCAAATTTCATCCGATTGATGATATATAAAATTTTCGTACTATCGATATACCTATCGTCATTAAAATCCTGTTCACAGACAAATATACACATAGGTGTATATATACCCTCTACCTTATTATATTCTGATTACGAATAGATTCCATGCATGTGATTTGATTAGCGTACGGGTATACCAACGTAGTCCAGAGTGCAGAGGTAGTATGTACCATAGAGGAATACTAGAGACAGGGAAGAGAGGAGAGGCGAAGCGAGAGGGAGGGAGGGAGAGAGGGAATTGGGGCCCGCGAAGAGGGTGCAGGGTTTGGTTGAAGTTGGGGTGGTAACAGGTCGGATGTCCGGCAGTCCGTCACCCCGGTGGGTAGCCCCGCATATCGCCGACGCAAAGCCCACGTCATGGCAAGCCGCCACGCTGCCGCGCCCCGTCATATCGCCATATCGCCACTACACAAGTACTGAATATGCATATATTTGCCTATATAGAGCCGCGACAGCCCTGGGACCGCCAAAGCGCCATTGACGCCAGTTCAGCGAGTGCCCACAGAGATTTATAGCTTACATGTGTGTCCGAGTATTAGTCTGTGTTCGTATCACGTCTATGTATGCATCTATTTATACATAAATAGGGAATATATACATATACTATATACACGTAGATGTGTTCAGCTATATCTATGATTAAATGTATATATGGTGGGTAGACGGGCTGACGGAAGGACGGACGGACGGACGGACGAACGGACGAACGCGGGTATTCGACGAGTTCGTACATTCGCGGACGCGCTTTGACGTATTGCGTACATTAGGGAAATTCTAATTACCCTCGTTGGGTATCGTGGTGCTAACCCCCCTTTAACAAAGGAATCACGGTTTGACCAAACCAAATCAATTCCTGCCCCCAATTACCCGTGTTCGTCGATCTGGACTCGCGACTTTAGACGGGTACATTCAATATAAGTTATACATATACACCGACGAAGGTATTCGGTAGACATTTATACAGGATTAGGAGGAATTCAACCAAAATTGTTGAAAGGGTTTGTGTACGATCCAAAATCTTGGATTACCTCATTCGAGATTCGTGTAATTCGAATCGTGGTTTGATTAAAGCGGATTTAATCATTCGTTATCGTTCTTTGCTTTCGAATCTTACATCTCATCATGCTTGCAACTCTATTTTCTACATGTAACTTAAAATCAGTAATTTAAACGGAAAATTCAGAGGCTTGAGGAAATAGCAATGACTAAATTAGAAAAATTAATATTACTCGCTATAAGATACATGATGGCCTGAATTAATTGTGAGTCTGAAAAATTAGGTTCCTTTGGTCAAATGTATGAAAAACAGAAATAAAAAAACATAAAAAATGATGCCAAAAATGAAGAGATAATTTTTCGGAACCCGAATCATCTCACTTAACGACACGCGCGATTCATTGGTTTTTTTCCAATCAGTCAAACTGGGCTCGAGCCCCGTGCAGAGATTTTATGAAAGAGATTGTGGCTCTCGAAAATTTGTATATAGGTATAGGTATAGGTATGTGAAAGAATGAATAGAATGGAGCGAAGTGTGAGAAGGTATTTTATAACGCGCCCGATGCAACTTTTTGATGTGGTATTAGAACGGGGGAAAAAATAATTAGAAAAATATTGATATATATACGCGTCTGCCTTTGTCGAAATTTATTCAACGACTCTAAAGTAAACTAAATGAATTCTTAACGTGCCGTTAAATTTCTACAGATAATAGACTGAGACCTGATTGAATAAACTTCTTATTCAAGGACCTTCCGCGAGTACTCCAGACATTCCTAACGCGTTTCAGCAAAAAAAAAATATAATAAAAAACTAATTCTGACGAAATTCAAGTAAATATTTAATTCTCAATTAGCAGCAGCCAATTATAAACGGTAATCATAAACCGCCCAAGACTAAATATATAATTCCAAGCAATTCGGCAACAGGTTAAAAACATCCTATATACCCTAAGATTTCTCGATTTTTAGTCGTTCAGTAATAAAATGGAGCGGGTAAATTTTGTTAATAACAAAAATTATTCATTTTGATACTTTTTCAAATTTTTCACATAGATTTTCTTCGTTTTTTGGGGTTTTTTTCTTTCTCTTTTACGAGTATGTAATTCTTTGTCCACCAAATTTTTACCGGATTTCTTTTTTCATTCTAACACCGCGTACGGTGTCCGGAAGTCTTGACCAGCATTTACACCTGGCGATGTTAAACTCGGTCGTTAAGCTAAAACTGCGGCATGGAGACGCCGGGAACTCTGAAGTCTGGGTTCCTCAGGCGCCGGCTTAATTTCGTCCTGCATTGTTCGGAACAATGGTCCATAGGATTAAACCAAGAGTTACATCTCGGTCGCGCTTGGAATCCATTGATAGTTGATACTTGGAGGGTTCGCTATCTCAGTCAGTCTCTTCGCATAGATATATATCTCGAAATCTCTTCTCTGTTAACGAATTTCGTTAAAACGAAAGGCTAGAGTTACCGTAAATCGTTAAATGTACAGCCATATTCAATAATAATCAGACTGTTATTATATATGGTGTCGAAAAAATTTTTTATCGTACCAATTACGGGATTGCAAGAACTCCTTGTATCGCATAAAGCCGGGTGGTAAAACGCTGGTTAAATTATGACGAAAAGTTAGTGATTAACTATCTCGAACCGTGGGGAGCCTATATACAGGTATATCTATTAAAGATTTATACCTGCAGCGTATAGATGAACCAAGATATTTCCCACCCATTATTAATACACGCTCGAATCTCCGTTCTTCCGTGTTCCGTCTTCCCTCGCGGTTAGAGATAGGCGAGAGGATGAGTAACTTTATACGTATATCATCGGCATTTTGCGTGTCTCCTAATAGGAGAGAGATCGTTATCCTCGTGGCTCGTTGGCGCCAACGACTACGTCATATCCGAAGGTGGAGAGGCTCGACTTGTCCTCTCTTCTCTTATTTTCTTTTATATTCGATCGTGATCGTTAGCACAAGTAAGAAACACCAGGTTCGATGATCTCCTTCTTATGTTCGATGGCTCGCTCCCTCATTCTATACACTCCACTTATATAGGTATATATTTCAAAAACAAAAGTAATAAAGAAGACAAAAAGAAAGAAAGAAAGAACGACGAAAGAGAAAAGAAGAAAACGACAAATGTAAGATGAAGAACGAAACCGTCCGCGTAAGTCCCTCTAAGAAAAGAGGTAACATGTGTTCTTCGCCAAGTTTCACGTACGGAAATATTCCGATAAAGAAAATCGCACAAGGGTACGCCTTTATACCTCATATACCCGAGATACATGGCGACCAGCTGAACTTACGTATGGTAATAATAAGATGCAGTAAGTATATATACAATTGTGACAAGCTAAAGCGGGGATTTAGAAGAATTTCGAAACGCGGGAATAAAACTACTATATTAGAATAAATAAAAACGAAAAAAGGATCATAATATACGTTGAAGTAATACTTCACAGATGAGTAGAAAGGTTCTGTGTAAAGTTTTGATAACGAAAGTAGAAAAACAAAAACGAAAAAAAGAAAAAAAAATCAAATGTTTGAACGTGATGCTTTTATCATTATAATATTTACTTCATAGTATGCTGAGCTTGGACAGATTATGATAGAATTACACAAAATGCGAGGAATATTATGATCCTTGTTTGAACGAGACTGCAACGAGGATTATAAAAGTATATACGTACGTTATAAATGCATATGAAACGCGATACTGCACGCAGTCATCAAAGTATACATATATATTGCAGAGATGGAAATTTTTTAATACGCAGATATAATTTGCGAAATGATAAGAAAAATAAAAATTTTTAATACAATTCTTCACGTTCTTCAGAAAATTCTGCAAAATTTTATCTTCGTTTTTGGTTTATTCCTGAATTTTTTTTTATATCTAAAACGGTAATTTAGTTCTCCATGCACGTCAACCTCATGCATGGATGTTGTACCCGTAAATTTGTGTAAATTCAAACCCTCGTGGTTCAGGGTTAGAGTTGGTTACGGATAATTCGCAGAATCAGGGTTGAAGTGACGCGATTATCAGATAGCAAGCCGTTCAAAGTAGCCTGCAGTGGACGTCAAGCGTAGTTTGTAAACGCGCGGTTACCCGAATTAGTTTAGCTATTAGTTTTCGTTGTAATTAAATCGGGTCTAGGCTACGTACAAGCAAACGATTATTGTATCCGCCGTAAGCCGACTCGTGTTTCAGTTAGGAACCGTGGATATTCTCTTGCGAGCCAATTTTATACTATACATCAAGCTATACCTGTATATGCTTATACATGAACGTTTTATTAAATTCGCCTTGCCTAATTCTTATCCTCGCTCAAGCCGAGCGGATGTTTGGAAAATAATAATTATTGCACAGTAATATTTCGTGAAGAACCGCGATGTTGTGCGAAATTAAAGTAAATATGAGAAGCGAAGAGTACAAAATTGTAGGATAAAAATTGAAGCGCTTTTTTGTGATACACCTGCAGTATCACTTCGCCAATTAGAAAAAAAAACCACCCCCTTTTTTTCTTCTTTTCATTTTTATTTCTTGCCATTGCTATATTCATGATGCAAACGAGAAAGAAATGAAGAGAAGGCGTTGAAACTAGACAAAGAAAGTTGAGAGGGGAAACGAGCGAGAAAATCACTGAGAATTCGGAGATTCGCGTCCGGCAGTGTAGAATTGCGATAGTATATTGGGGCATTGTAAGTAGTGAATGCTCACTCTATGAAGCTAGACAGCGGAGCCAATCATTCTGGCATTGTTAAGCCGGCGTACGGACCCATTTATAAAGGCTTGATGTATAGTATATATTATATATAGTATATAGGTATACATTATCTATATAGTTCCACGCACAGGCGCAGACTGGCCTATTTATCGTTCAACAGCCGCTGGACGAGGCTTAGGAATTAAACGAACGTGCGAAAAGGTTCCGAAAAAGCTGTAAATTCTGTTTCTTGCAGTCAGAAACGAAAAGGCCCGTTTCGGATATCTCGAACTCAAAAAATAGTGTTCTATGAGTGAAGAGTTTAATTAGACAGAACAAGAAATTTAATCCGAAAGAAAAGTTCGCTTTTGTTTTTCTAACACAGGAACTACTGGATCGATTAATTCCAAAATTTAACCAGATTTAGGTTGGAGAAAATCCTATCGATTGAGACCAGAATCATAAAAATCCGTTGATTCGTTCTCGAGATATCGTGAGACGAAAAATTGATCACATCAGTTGTCCATCTGAAAATTGTCGGAGGTGATTCTCTGGACCCCAAAACGTGGAGATCTGGTGTAAAATCAACTTTTCATTTCTCGTAGTGATCATAAGGACTTCCCTTTTTATTTTCAAAACGAGATGTTAAAAAACTAGCAAATTAGAAATTGAAAAAGAGTAATTTGATGGATTTGAAACCTCGAAAGAGGAGTCAGTGAGCTTTTTGTGATATAATTTGATTATACTCTGTTACGAAATTCTCAGTGAGTGGAAAGACGCGTGAGATAAATCTGTCAGGACAAGAAAAAAGAGAAAAAAAAAAATCGGTACAACTCGAGAAAAACAAGTTCTGTTACACTAAAGTTTGGTTAAGCTTGAAAACAGATTGCATTTAAGTCAATTTCAATAAAATCTTGGCCAATAAAACGGGATAAAGCTTCGTAATAAAATGTTGGATTTATAAACCATTTCTACCCTGGAGTAGGTAGGTAGGTAGGTAGGTATACATACTTATATCGAATCGCAGGCGATTCTGAGTCTCGTAATTTCTTATACTGATCACGGTGTATCGATTATTGCAATAGATGTATATATATATATATATATTAGGGTGGTCCTTATTTTGGATATTTTTGATTTTTTTTCCACGATCCCCCTAAATCGGTTCTAAATAAATAAAAAGAAATTCCTGCCAAATTGGAGCTCGATATTTCAATTTTAACCTGGCCCCCCCGGCAGTCAAAGTTTTAAACGGGAAAATACGTGTATTTTAGACTGTCAATTGTTTGAACATTTTTCCAACCTAGTGTAAATTAATATAAAAATTCGAGATAAGGCACAAATATTCCTCATAGTATAAGGTACAATTGAAGTAGTATATCAAATTTTTACATTCGTAATTTCTGGAGTTATGATCTATATAAATATCAATTTGATATTCATAAAAAAATAAATAAATTAAATAAAAAAATTTGATATACTTCTACAACTATACCTTATACTATGGGGAATATTTGTGCAGAATTTCGAATTTTTATATCAATTTTTACTAGGTTGGAAAAATGTTCAAACAATTGACAGTCTAAAATACACGTATTTTCCCGTTTAAAACTTTGACTGCCGGGGGGGCCAGGTTAAAATTGAAATATCGAGCTCCAATTTTGCAGGAATTTCTTTTTATTTATTTAGAACCGATTTAGGGGGATCGTGGAAAAAAAATCAAAAATATCCAAAATAAGGACCACCCTAATATATATATATATATATATATATATATATCGATTCAGTTCATTAGGGACAAGCTATAAGCTTCAAGAGTCACAATTATAATGGCATTTAATTTACAGACTAACTAACCCAATTTAATTTATTAATATCCAAAAAATACGAAGAAATTTTCAACCGATTTACAGGTTGCCAAAGTCTCTCCGCTATATATTCATCATTATTTTAATAAAACCAGGTAAAATAAATTCAAGCATACCTATAGACGCATATATACATATTGTTACCACATACTATATTACGGGATAAACATTTATAGTGTATTTCATTTCCTCTCACTCTATTTCGATTTATTTCACCTCGGTGACGAATACAGTTTCCAAACGACATGACAGTCGGAATCAATACTGGTCATGTCACAACTGGTGGTGCAGTAGCCATATATAGTGTGAAAAACAATTATCTGCCACTGAATATGGGATTTTTCGATACCAAATGAGAGATTTCCGTACCTATATCCCGTATTTACTTTGATTGAAAGAAAGAAAAAAATGAGAAAAATTCGCGGCACTATTTGCTGGAAAACTTTCACTACATTTATACTACATTTGCTGTCGTACTATACTGTAACAAAGTTTGTTAATATGTCCTCCACGGCAAATGCCCGAGGGACTTCCTGGACGAGCTCTTCCCCGCGGTAGGTACGTCCGCAAACCCCGTCCATCGTGGGATTGGTTATTTCTCGGGTATCCTGACCACGGTCGGGGATGGCTCGTCGGTGTTGTCTTCATCTCTGCAGCAGCAGCAGCAGCAGCAGCAGCAGCAGCAGCTCAGTGTCTGTCAAATTTACTTTTCTCTTGAGAGCCACTTGCAGGAACTCTCTTATACAACTCTTTGAAAGCCGCGTTCGCGCCGGCGTAAAGAGTCCCTAGAGATTTCACCGCGTCCCAAAATATTTTCTAGACTTTATTTCTTTTTATAGAACTGCAGATAAACCGAAGGTGAGGAAGGTAGCGAATAACAGCAAACAGAAGGTAATCGAGAATATCAAGTAGCCCGAAAATTTTGTAGCCCAAGAATTTTTTGACACAAATTTTGCAATGAAATAAATACGTTCTGGTAAAACAAAATTTTATAGAAAATTTCGATGTAATTGGTCCAATAGCTGTCGAGCTGATGCTGCAACGAAATTTCAATCCACTGCCTCTCCAAATTTGGTTAATAGATTTTGTTATATATTTGGACAAAAAGCTCGGTGCCTCAAGAAGTATCAACGAAACAAACTTCATTGGAATCGCACGAACGGTTGCTGAGATATTAGTACTTCGCTTTGAAACCAGATTATTTTTCCTCTTGTACCAAAATCCCTCGATCGATTTTTCCCAAATTCAAAATTAGATCATATGAAATAATTCAACATAATTTGTCCACCAAATTTCGTTGTAAAGAACTTACAAGTGTCTTTTCTTTCCCATGCGGCATTATGTAAGGAAAAATGAGCTACGACTAACGCAGTGGGAGTGATGACTCTCTCTTTTTCGTTCTATTTCTCAAAGATTGAAAGAAATATAAAGCTCGAAGGGTTTCACCCCCTTCCTTTCCGAATTGCTGGAGATTCGGCGCGCTGAAATCTCCACGAATACGCGATATCACCACCCTGCTAAAACGCCGTACGATTTCCCAGTTCCGTCCTCCCAGTAGGTATCCTTCAAAGTCATTTTTCAGGGCAAACTGCTCCGATCAGTAACTCCATCTCGCATAGTATTTCAGTATAGATACTGTCCCGAGTCTCAGAGAGCCTTGGTGGCTTCAAAAAATTCGTTGAGTAGGCAGATATATCCTCCGAAAACTTATATAGGTACGATGATATACTTCGTATCGCGTAATATCTTGGCATAAAAATACAGCTCGATTCGCGTGCCCGCAAAATGATTCACCTAGGTCCATCAAAATTCCCATAAAACTATATTTATAAATATAGTAAATTTTCATCCCAGGATCCCGGGGCTTATGGGGCTCACGATTCTCACCTGACGCCAGAAGAGAGTGGATAGATGATAGCGCGAGCAACGCGTGCAGTGCATAATACAGATTAGCCTTCCTGCGCGTTACTTTTTATCGCGTATAGCGCGGGAGTCGCGACCAGGCTCTACCTCTACGAATATAACGAGGCTGTACACGTACCTATGTACCCTACACGTCTACATGTACATACCTACTACTGCGTTATACTGCTACTGCTTTTTCAGCAAAATTTCATGCATTCACGTTATCTGACAATGAGCATGAATAACGAGGCACCAACCGGCTACATACGTGGAAAACAAATTTTTCGTTATTGAGCGGGAAAACCTACTGTTTACTTTACCCAATTCGCGTATATATTTTATAATATACACATACATATATACCATATAATGCAGGCAAGCTCACCCCAAACTGCCACGTGCTCGCGACTACCCTCAAGTTACATAATATGGTATACATCCATCGATTAATTGCTCAAATTTTCATTTCGTTAAAATATTCTTTTGCTTTTTGGCTAAAATGTGATACCAAAAACGAAACGAAGAGGAAAAAAAAACTGATTGCTGTTATCCTCTAATTTAGCTAAAATTTTGGTCCGTTATTAATTTTTAGAGAATAATTGGACGTATAATTGTTGAATGAATTTTTAATATCATTGCTGTATGCATGATTTTGAATAAAGTTAATACCGGATTGTTGTATACTTATATGTCATTATATATTTACGTGTAAAAAGGTGCCGTTGAGTGTGTGATATATACAATATCCGTTGTAACTAGAATATCTTTTTTCAGAGTTTTCACGTGCTAAAGCCCAGTGCTTTATGAATTTCAAAGCGTTTATATTAAAATTTCATCACTGCCTGAGATTATATTACATCTTCAAGGCGTTATTTCGCCATTCACACCGTTTATCGTTCCTTCGTATAGCTATACACATTACGGTAGTAGATACGTACCTGTACGCTCATAATATATTTCGCAGGTATAACTATAACACTGCAGTAGCTCAAGAATCGTTATAACTTCGTCTATATCTCGAACATCTCTCTCATAAACGAGAAAAATATAAATAAATAAATAAATAAATAAGCAGGGATCCGGTCGCCTCTGATATAAATAGTCAAAAAACTATTCACGAATATTCAGATCAATAATTCGAAAAATTTTTACGTCAGTTTACGAGTTTCGAAAAAAACCAAAAAGTTTATGGTGACGAAACTTCGAACAAGAAAAATCAGTATTTCCACGGAATTATTATTCTGTTTAGGTACCTATACATATAGTTCGTAGATATATAAAGCGAGAGGTATAAGGTATGTAATATAAGGATTGAAGAAAATCCGAGATAAAACCATGGATGCATTGAAATATTTGTTTATACCGAATAGCTTTTAGCGGAACTAAAAACGTCGTAGTTTGTTACCTCAGCAGTATAAAACGCAGTGGAGGACGAATAGTTTGGTACAGTTTTAGGGCTAGGCTATTTTATCTTCTACCTATACGGCTGTAGAACAGACGTATAGTAGGTAGATGTATCCGCTAGAGAAACGCTTTGGCCCCAAAAACGTTGCTGAAATAAAAAAAAGAAAAAAAAAAAAAAAACCGAGAGAAAAAAAAAAAAAGAAAAAGTATCGTTCCTTTTCGGAATTGAATCCCGAATTACTTCGACGGGCAACAACGGCGTCGGTAAATCTTTTTTAAAGTACGTATCTAGGAATAGGTGTAGTCAATTCTTCCATCGGAAGTTATATTACCGGGGGCTGGGGGCCGCGGGTCTGGGGGTCGGAAAGCCGCGGGCAGTATACTCCTCGAATCTCTCACCCCCATATCTAGGTAAGTGTACATCCGATGGATAATAATTTTACTCTATCGTGCTTTCAGAATAATGAAACTGCGTTTAAACAACGTATACATATACTAGATATGAGGTTTTATGTAAGTACAGCCACATGCATAACTATACCGCACCTAGGCGTCGTATAGATAAACGAAATCCAGAAAAGGTATATATATATATATAAAAAAGTGCATTATATCTGTGTACGGATAAGTTAAAGAATATGAAAAAAAGAGACAGAAAAGGAAGGAAAAAAAAAATGTGAAAGAAAGGAGAAAATGGAGTAAAAGGATCGTGGTTGAATGCAGGGAATAAGAGAAACAAAAGGATTAAAAAATAATCAAGAACGAGTGTAATAACGGTGATAACAATGATAATAATAGTTGCAACTCGCGCACACACGAGCCATGAAAAAGGGGGGCAGCTACCTACCATCCCAATGGCTCTAGCCTTGGAAGCTTGAAAATGCTAAGCTACATTCCTGGGACCCCCGGTATGCCGTTGGTATTGCACGAAATTGCCGCACTCCGTCCGTGTCATTCGCCCTCCCGTCTCTACGGAGGTGCCTTCCTTTCCTTTCTCGTACCCCTACGACTCTACGCTATCCTGGCACGCGGACATAAGTGTATATATATATATATATATATATATTTATATACATATATATATATATACACACTATATATAAGGGGTAGAGACGAGGGGAGAGAGAGAGAAAGAGTAAGAGAGGAAATCAGAGAGAGACGGTATATAGAGTAGAGTATAGTGGCCACACGTAACCACGCGAGGAAGGAATTGAGGGTAGGAGAGGAAGATCCACTTTCAGCTCTTCGGTACCCGGGTATCTCTGTCGCTGAGATTGCCCTGGCAATCTGAGAGTTTCACCTCTTCCCCTATGTTTTAGATTTCGATATCTGTATTCGCACGATATGGCGGCGAATTGAATTCATGGAAAGAGAAGAAGAATTGGAGGATGAGGTGGAGATGGAGGTGGAGAATGTGAATGAATCTGTGAAGAAAAGTCGCAAGAGACACACCAAGCTGTGACGATTTTCGTTTCTTTGTTCGGTATTTTTTTCTTTTTTTTCTTTTCATGTATAAGATGATATATATACGAATATATACTATATGTATATTGTATATACATATACATATGTATAACTGGGAACTTCTCGATAGGGAGTAAAAATCCAGGGTGGACGTATGGAGATAGAAAGAGAGAGAGAGGGCCAATGCCGGAGGCGTTATTATCTTCTTGGTATTTTTAATCGACTCGTCACTTGTGTGCCAGAGGTAGAGAAAACGTAGAAGAAGAGAAAAAGAAGAAGGAGGAGAAGGAGAAGGGATTTTAGAGTGTACCTATAGCACATACGTGTGTAGGTATGTATGTAACTGAATTCCCTCATCTCCGAAGATTTAAAGAAACAAAAAGAAGAAAAGGAAAAAAAAAAAAAATTGAATACAATACGTGTCTCTGAATGGAAAGATATAAAAAAAAAAACGTGTAAATAAAAGAAAAACAAAAAACGAGCCAATAGACAGCAGCGAGCAACCGTATAGTGTGGATGCGTAGAAGAAAGAGTAAAAAAGAAAAAAAAAACCTATAGAATAATAAATAAACGACCATCACATATACATCGCATCTACGAGACGGAGGATGCGATCGTATACGCGGTAAGAGTATACCTACGTTGAACGACTTTAAAATTTCTTTCAAACAATCGACGGGGCTGAAAAATGGTGCTAAAAACTGTTTTGTATCTGAAAAAATAATGGAGTTCTTCTCCCTACGAAGTATCTCTACCCCCAGAGAGTGGCGGACTGTAACGATAATGGCTTTGGAGTGTTGCGGCTAGAGGCAGAACTCGGAACCGTGGAACCGTGGAACGTAGAACGTAGAACGGTACGGAGACGCGGCTAGCTATGCGGGGAGAAGAACACGTTCAGGTAGATGTCTTCGTAGTGGTATTACTGCAACCGACGATACTATAGTTTCCGATGTGGTGGTGGTGGCGGTGGTGGTTCAGCCAGTAGCCAAGCCGAGGTAGTTCTCCAGGACCAGGGTGGTTAAAGGGTGAAATTCACCGCCAAGGGCTACGGAGAAGAGGATGGGGTACGCAGGAGCTGTTAGCAAAACAATCACCCGATTTGCTAAATGGTCCCAAACAGCCTTATACACAATACCTTTCGAGTCATCAATATCTCTGTACATCTATATAATCAAATTCAATCCATCGATCCGTTGGAAATGTATACACAGTGGTTCGAAAAAATCATAGGGGCGCTCATTTCACCCGGTTTTTATTCTAGGATTAAAAAAAAGTCGAAAGTTTAACTATAGTTAATTCAAAATTCTGCAAATGTTAACGTCAATCTTCATTTGGTGGCATTTGGAAGTTGAAAAACTTACACCACCTGCAGGTTCGAAATTTTGAAACAAAGTCAGTCACAGGATTTCGCGAATTTTATAGGTACGGTTGTGAGTTAAAGATGCGAAAACATTCTTTGAACTCGAAGATGTGGACCATCTCAGACATTTTTTTTCTTCATTTTTTTTTTTTTTATCTTGTTAGAAAAAGTGTATCCGAAAATTCAACTACCCCATAACTTATTCGAAAGAAATGTCCAATTGTTGAGTAGAATTTTTTTTCTGAAAGGAGACATCAAAACGAAGAAATTTCGTGGACTGGTTTAACATTTTGGAGCGAAGGAAGATGAGATTTTTTTTTCTTCAATTTCGTGGTCCATCTTCGCACACTTTACAGTATTTATTAATACATAAAATGGTGTACATAGAACCTTGTCGTATATTTTGAATATTCAAAAGTTCGAAAGAGAAACGTACACAAACCGTGATAAGTTAATTTACGAAAATTTCATAGAGATATGAGTGAGTAGAGAGAAGATGGGAATCGAAACGATGCATTGAATTGGTAGACCAATCGCGTTTTTGATTTACAGGAGTGATCGTCACCTGTCATATTCGTGCGGCGCGGTTACGTCACGCGAGAAAATCGTGTAGCCAAGAAATAGGAAAAATTTATAATATAAGGATAAGGATAAGGATGAGAGATGAATTTGAAGGATCGTCGTACATAAGGCTCACGCAATCCGGGAGCGACCAATATTCCGTTAGAGACAGTTTTCGCCCGAATAAAGATCAGCAACGATTCGAGTTCAGAATTCTGGAAAATATCTCGATATTTCGTATAATGTTGGTATACACTATATAGTTATCAACCGCTCCACAATTCGGTAGCTCGAGAATGAAATGAATAGAAACAATTGTTTCTGCTAGTTTACCTCAAAAATAAAAAAAATAATTAAAAAAAAAAGACAGAACAAAAAAAAAGATCACGTTTTGTACAATTACGAAATTTCTGCGGCGAGATTTAAGTGATTAAAATTCTTAATTATGTGTTAGAGCTTTCATTTAAGACTTGAGAAAGTTTGATGAATTATTAAATTCGGACAAAACCGGACAGATTTACTTCGGAACCAAATCAGTTAAACGAAGATATACAGTTTCAAAAACGGAAAACAAGGCGAAGTTTTGGTCTCGGTACATGTAAGATATAGGCTTATGTATGTATGTACATACATTAGGGTGGGTTCTTATTTTGGGTATTTTTGAAATTTAATACAGACGCCTCTAAGAATCCTTCCAAATATATTAAAGAAAATGCCTGTAAAGTTTGAGCCCTTAATATTAATATTAACACGTGCCTCAAAGCGACCAAAGTTTTAAATGCAAAATACATATGTATTTTTGCGCATCGATTGTATGAAAATTGTTATCTCACGAGATAATTGATCAAAAATTGTGAAACTTGGCTTAGTTGTTGCCAACAACAAGAAGTACAAAAAGATATTTTTATTATATTTTTTTTTTCGAAAATTCCGACTTGTCACGAAAAAGAGCAAAAAAAAAACGTCACGTTCATAATTCGGACATTTATTTTCGAAAAAATATAATGAAAATACCTTTTTGTACCTCTTGTTGTTGGCAACAACTAAGCCAAGTTTCACGAATTTTGATCAATTATCTCGGGAGATAACAATTTTCATACAATCGACGAACAAAAATACATGTGTTTTGCATTCCAAACTTTGGTCGCTTTGAGGCACGTGTTAATATTAATATTAAGGGCTCAAACTTTACAGGAATTTTTTTTTATAAATTTGAAACGATTCTCGGGGGCGTCTGTATTAAATTTCAAAAATACCGAAAATAAGAACCACCCTAAATTGTAGGCGAGAGGAAACATTCAGCTTTTCTAAAAATGGTAAAACTCTATCGCGAAATTTTCCCGGAATTTCTAACGCAGATATAAATCTTGGCGTCCAGTAGTTTCGAGCTGCGAGTAGTTTCGATGCACCAAGCGAAAAGCTTTCCCTTCGTAATGGTTACTTTAGATGTACGATCTTGCAAGCTTAATCGACGAATGGGATTCTACTTATCTCGCTCTCTCTCTCTCTCTATCTTATTTTCTTTTTCTTCTTATTCTTCATCATCATCATAGTTTTCTTCTTCTTATTCTTAGTTCATTTTCTTTTATCTCTGCATACGCAGTGACAAAGTCTATTCATCGGTATATCTGAGCACCGCGCCGCGTAGTCTGCAAGTCCGTTTTCTCTGATTTTCCCCGCTCACAATCAGCGTGGAGAGGAGACCTCAAGTTAATCCTGTTACATCAAGGAGCAAAGGAGGACGGCATAGAATTCTACTCTGTTGAGGATGTATCCAACATCTGTCGGTCGTGACGTACAGTAACAATAGGGGGACAAGACGGTGTGCTGTAGCAATGCGATGGGATGACAATTTAACGAGACATACGGACTGCTGTGGGTAGACGAGCGGAGAAAGCTGCTGCGGCTACTATCCGTAGCATGAACACATGTATAAGAATTATTGCGTCTTTCCAAGAAGGAGACGAATTTTAATATATGAACCCGGCATCTCTTTGTGGAGATGAACGACGACATACGGAAGGACAGAAATAATGAAATAGAATAAAAAACGAGCTGAGGTTTGAGGCGGAGGACTAACTTTATGAGAAATTGTTACGGGGGAAACTAACAGAAAATCTTTAGCTCTTACCCTCGCAATAATACATTATATGTTATAAATTCTGTATTCCATAAAGCGGGAGAATTATTATGAATAAGATCGATGATCCATAAACGTTAGCGAAGAAGTGATAAAAAAAAGTCTCCTACCACCCTCCGATTCCACGACTTGTTTTTCTTTCTTTTGAAAGCAACTCTCGGGACGGATACGGGAAACCTTTTCATTTTTCCCAAAGTTTACCACGGGTTTTCAAACAAAGAACAGAAATATCCAAATCCAATTCAAATAACCAGTTTTTCATGCTGTATTTTTGTCTGTTGAGAAAATTTCACCCTTATTAAGATAATCAGCGAATGAAAATTTATCAACTACGACTAAAAGCGCGGGAAACAATCTTCGTTTAATCACGACTTTGTTTCAAACTACGCGGCTATATTTCCCGAAAGCTATAGGTATTCATATTAGGCACTACTTTCGGGAAATGTCGTGCTACGGTGAAAGCTGCGTAGACCTAACCTAAAAGTCACGCCTCGTTCGAGGAGCGCGACGCTTTGTTGCACGTGGAAAGAAGCCCGTTAAATTCTGACGTTAAAACAGAACATATATCGACCCGCGCCAAAGGATCCATTTAAAAGCAGGCACAGGCTCGAGATACATATGTATACATAAATGAAATTTAATAAACTCACCCTTATGGTATGTATTGACGAAAGTTCCCACGCTTCTCTCCGGCGTTGCGCCAGTGTACGTTATCCCAATGTCATCATCATCCGATGCCGGCAGACAGACGCGCGCGCACGTTACACTGTTCCCGCAAAGTCCCGTTCACACTGGACAAAAACTGCTAACGTTCGAATATTCGAATTTCACCGCGAATTGAAAGGTGAAAAAATATACAAAATTATCGCGTGGGAAGGGTTTTAGTGTAATACGTATGATGCGGATTCGGGTATTTCCAATTTTATATCTTCGTTTCCATTTTATGTGCAGACGATAATTAAATGGAGAGTTAATTATAACGAGTAAATTAATAGCGATCGATTTTTGGGGGGCTTCGTGCAGCGAATCGAGGGTTAGTTTATTATTCAGAAATCCTGTAATTATACCGAACTCATTTCGTTTTACCATTATTATCCCGTTTTCAACTGCGGTCAGTTCCCTTTCGGTATTCACCACGATGTTTGAACTTGTAAACCGAAATTTGTTTACTTTATTACAATCGAGGTGGAATATTGCACCATCCAGTAAGCTAAAACAAATTGGTCAATTCGCTTTATTAAGGGTTTCGAATCGAAATTAAATGAAAGAATTTATTTTCACCCGTTAAATTAATTATTTATTCATTCGCTTCAACTTGAAATCCTAAAAATATTTGACTTACCAATTCGCTTTCAGTTTTACGTAAAATTCCTAAACCTCCGTAAAAAAAAAAAAAAAAAAATCATTAAACGCGTATGCTAACAGTAAAGTTAAACATAAAACGACGCAAATTGTATATATGCGATGGATACAAATTATCATCACTTGGGTGTCACTAAGAGCTACGCTAATTAGCGATGACGTGGTTTTTAGAAACATGGCAGCTAAGAGCATCCTCCGTTCTTATCGAATAAGACGAAAAATAAACCGACTGATTGTGTACACAAAGTTTTCTGTATACTCTGTGCCTACAGCATCGTTCTCCTTGAGCTGAGCTCTTAGCTTCCAATACCTTCGATATCTTGACTTTTCGCTGTTTGTCTTTAATTACCGAGAACGTTTCGACTTTCCGTTACGTCAAGGTTTACACAGAGCAAGAGAAACGCGAATCGCCTAGGTATAGACGGGTATCTTTTTTTTTTCTTACACTCATAGGAATTTCTTTTCGTTTAGTTGTAGTACCAAACGGCCGTACTCGGTCCTGCACAGTCTGAAAGTCCTATTTCACTAAAAAATGTTGCTTCTAATTCGCAGTATCACTCGCAGCCATCAATTTCTTCAATATATAGATATATATACATCCAACGTTAATTAATTAGGTAATTGGTCGATTTTAATGGAAATATATATATATAAAAAAAAAAATAAAACACTTCAAACGCTGCGTATAATAATTATCACATGCCTGTCGTCCCGGTAATGAACTAATTGAAATTACCTTCCATTATATCTTAAAATTTAATCACTCCTTCTACAGTGCGAGTTTGTGATCTCGTTAAGATCCTAACGCGATTGGGCACGTAATATTAGAACGTGATGTAGGTTACAGGAAAGACACTGTTAAACAGACAAGTATATATGTATACCCTAACCCTACGTACGAACTAGATGTATAATATCACATCATGACACACATATCCCTGTATTAAAAAATTAAAATAATCAGGCCACACTCGTACTAGCTGCGGAGCGTTTGAAAGTTGGAATTGTTGAAATGGTTGGTGACGCGCGGCAGTGCCTTCCACAACACCTCGGGGTTCGCCTAATGAGCTTCCTGCAGCAAGCATCCCCTGGCATTCGTATTTCCGGGCATACCCGAGGATATAGAAGAACAGCAGAAGGACAGTGGGACTGAAGCAGGCTAGGAGCGAAGAACTCGCACAATCGACACTGTTTTCACTGAGACCATTGTCTCGGAGTGCGAAGCACAGATGATGCTTCAATATCCCAACTGGAGGCAGCTCTGCTGATGCTGCCGCTGCTGCATCTGCATCTTCTCACCAAGATCGACTCTCGCCAAATTATTCACCAGTGAATACTTTTCGACTCGAGTCCTGAAGCCCATTTTTCTCTACTTGTATACCGAGCAGTACTTACAGCGTTTCATGCTCTCAAACATTTTCAGTAAACAAAAAAAATTCGTAACCTTTCCTCGTCAAGTTCTACTACAGTTTTTATCATAAAATCGCAAACATCTGTAAACAGTATAAATCATTTGAAAACGGTAGTTCCGTTTCAAGCAACTCTGAAATATAAATAGCATACTTATATATAACTACGCTATATCATAAAAGTTGAAAATTATTTCCAAGAAAAACGAAAAAATAAAAAACCAACTACTTTCCCAGCGCAGTCCACTCTGCACATTCATATAAACATCCGTTCGTCCGTGTATGTGTACGTGTGTGTGCGTGAATGTATTCATATATTCGCACTACCGGGGGGGTTGATTGCGAGGTAACCTGAGGTAGCTTCGTAATCAGGAAGCGATTCCGTTGCTCTACTGTGTCCGTCGTAACGTATAAAGCGGATTTTGCTGTTAAGCAGATGGAAACGGAGGGCATGGAGTAAGGGGTCGTGAATGCAGTAATGCATCCAAACGCGGACTCCGTAACTGTATATAGGTATGTACATACATTTATACATTTAGGAGAATGAACGTAGCAATGCAACGGCGTAATGGTGCAATGGACACAGGGGAAGGCGGGGAGATAAAGGGTGGAAATCCCCTGTGGGCCATACCGGAAGGCGCAACATCCCAACTGGAAACAGTAAACCTACTGTGGGTACACATGCACGGGTTGCATCAGTTATAAAGCCACTCTCATTTGGATTAGAGCTCTCGTACATACGTACGTGTGGCATGATGTATATATCTATACGTACAACTTATATTCTCGTATACATACGGAACATATACCTGCGTTTTTCTATCCTCGGGCAAAGGGCACCGGGGAATCCAATCCTTGCCGAAGAGTTGCCAGAGAGTTTAAGAGTTAGAAGTTAAGAGCCTCGAGTGAGTGGTTCTTCGTTTTCAGCTCCTCTCCTTTTCCTGGTGTTAAACCTACTTTTAGCCCTCGTCTTCTAAAAGTTTGAGTTAAAGTCGAGCGCCGTTTTTCGTTTTTTCGCTTTGCACTTTTCGCTTTTCCTTTTTTTTTATTTTTTTTTTTTGATATCTCGTCCCACGATGTGTTCGAATTGATTGTCGGGGTTGGGACTTCTTCGCGATAGTATAGGTATTACCTACGCGTCCTCTGCAGGCGATTCAAACGAGATGGAAGGAATGGAACGGATGTTAAAAAAAAGTAAAAAGGGAACGAAATGAAATAAGAAAATAAAATGAACGATCAAACATCGACTGGGCTGGTCGGCCAATTATGAAGTATAGTTGAAAAGTTTTTCGCATATTTGTAGAAGAGAGTTTTGTTTAAACTTTATCAACTTTTCGTTCAAGTTTCTATAGGTGCTCTCGTCGGATCTAGGTGTGTGCGGACTCTTTGTAATATCTTTTTTTTTTTTTTTTCAACTTATTTTTTCATACACGGAAAGTAAACTGAACCGAACTAAACTAATTGTAAAATTAATCCACATCCGGTGTAATAATACTGTCAACGATATTCAAAATACAAGTTGTACGAGTCACGCGATATATCGCTAAACATCCACTTTTTAATTAATTTACTCCGAACAGTTTCTGCCACGGTGTTCAACTCCGCATAGAGGCAGACATTCCTAATTTAATATAACGACTCGTCATGTCGTCATACACATTTCACCTGCCTGTGTGCAGTATCTGTGTAAAATTCAACTAGAAATTAGGTATATAGAAAATTAAATATACACACATATACCTACGCACTCGGAAAAAGAGACGGACGAACGTTGAATTAGTGGAACCTCTGGGCGCATGATCATCCACCGCGCTAACTTTGCAGACAGTTTAAATCTCCGTTATTTCAAAGCACGCCGAGTCTCTTTTCTCATTTTCTCTATTTATCTTTCCATTTCTGTTTTCTTTTTTTTTTTATCATTTTTTTTTCTTTCTTTTTCTCTCTCTCTTTTACCCACCGTCCGAAACCAAGTGGCCAGCTATACTTGACCATGCCCATGCCGACTGTCTGAATAGAGAATATCTTTGCCAAGCAGAAAGTTCTTGTTATTCAATGCACAGTGGTGGTCGGTCAGCTGAAATAAATATAGACCTGCAGGTACGGCGAGTAAAGGATCTCGATTTATGCGAGTTGCTGAATAGTGATAACAATTTTTTTTTTTTTTTGTTTTTTCGATCCATTTTCGTTTCTTCTTCTCTTTAAACCAACAACTTTTTAACATTTTTCTAGTCAAAGTTATTCTCTTTAAATTAGTTCAACACGAGGAACTTAGGATAATAATAATAACAGACTATATACTATAATTATGTGTATAACTATGCCAATTATCGCTATGGAGTTGATATAAGGGTAACAATAATAATAATGATAATAATAATAATAATAATAATATAATGATAAGAGTTTGTGAACGAAGGGAAGTAGATATACGGAAAATCCTGGGGATTCTTTGGTAAGACACGGGAGGAAAACGACGAGAGAAGAAAAGAGCCCCTCATGAGGCGACGCGACACTCGACTCGACTTCAACCCTCGAGCAGATAGCCGACGTCGCGGTCTTTACGAGGAGATTAGGCGTGTCTAGAAGTCACGTTGACCCGACCCGACCCCGGGTCGAAGGAAAGGCAAAAGGGCACGGATGTAGTAGTAATGGTTTTCGCCCGTTCCGGTTCGAGTTTATAAGCCTATATGTATCGCTGTTTGTTTGGTAACAATTGGCTATTGATTTACTACATCGGTAAATAATCGACAGTAGAAAAAAAATGAAGAAGAAGAAGAAGAACTACCGCAAGGTAAACGATTTTCGCAGAGAAGCTGCAGGGATGAATAAAGATGAAAATTTGAATATTATTTCATACCCTGAAGGCACGAAAATATATATTTGGGATATAAATTGTGTGGATAGTTATATTTCGTACTATGAAATATACATTTTTGATCCAAAAATTGATGATTTTATTGCTTGTATGATATATGTACTACATACGTGTCAAATATATTTATGAGAAGGAATAAATTTCCGAATAATTAACCGCCTGCAATCTGCAGTGTGTAATTATAATTTGCCATATACTTATAGGAGTGAGTAACGGTGTTTAAAAGTTTTATGGAAAAGCTTAGCCTTTTATTATACGCGGCCTTTAGCAGTTTTATTACCTTATCGACGTTTTTAACCTACCTTGACTAATTAGGTTTCAATAATTTAAGACCCTGCGGCTTTCTGACTACGAGACTGACGCCGGAATTCTACCTCAGGGTATGCCGGTACCCAACTGTACCACAATTTCTCACTCGAAAGAAACTTGCGCTACGTATATTACGTCAGGGGAAATGAAAATCACTCCGAGCCCCCTTCTACCACGCTAACATTTTGCTAAAATCTACATTCTCTGTACACAGATGTGAACAAATCTAATCCGACAAATTTAATTCGATAACTTCTGCAGGGCCGAAATACACAAAATCGTTATTTTACCGAAATATTTGGTGCCCGGAAAAAAATGGTAAGATGACTTGTTTTTTTTTTTTTTTTTTTTTTGTATTTTTTGGAACACCAAAAACCCGGGATTATTGGAGTATATAGATCGTTAACGGTGTTGGGGTTGAGTCTGTTTAAGACAAGTGCGTTAGTGTAAGTACAGAGGGATAGTATCTTGTAACGGATACCTGGTCCAGGGGGATCGTTCTACACGAAAGATAACGACGTTAGGTTGGGTATGTTTATGATTATGAAGCGTTTATCGCAGTTTCGGAGCAGTTTTAAGTGGGGTAGACGCTGTCGAGCTGTTTTCGGAGTTTGATTAATTAGATTCCTGCCCGCGGTGGTGCCCCTACCTCTTTAGAATCGGCTCACAACCTCGCCTTGAGCGTGTCTCTCTCGAAGACCCTCTTAGTCCTTCCCTGATCCCCTCTTAGTCCTTTGAAACAATATTGGTAGACACGAAAAGTCAGGCTCTTGTTTAGAGAAACTCAATCCGTATATACGTCGTACACGATTATAATTTTTCGACTCGATTTCTCTATCCTTCTCTTAGAAAAAATTAAACTAAAAATCCGTCACATCTACCATGACTATCTGAAAACACGCGTCACGTTTGGCACGAGCCCAGAAAAACACGCTTCTTCGCGGCCTGCAGCGAGCTTCCCTATAAACTGCGGTCCCAAATATTTTTTGCTCTTTTTTCCTCTGTTAATGTTTTTTTTTTCTCATTTCTCCTTTTTGCGAAAGCTGTTTGCCACCGGACGTTGACCAGCTTGCCTCGCCGGGTGGATAACTAGCAATGGAGCTACGCCCCTTTCGTATTAATTATCTGCGGTATAGGTACAGGTCGGGATTTGATTTAGTGTAAAGGATCAGCTGGGATTTTGTTTTTCAACAAATTCCGTCAGTTCAGAAAGTTTTTTTTGTTTTTTATCTTGTTTTGTTTTTGTTATGTAGATTATTATCATCATTATCGAACCTTCGATGCTACGCACGGTATAGAAAACAAATTGATTGGAATCCTTGCAGCAATTTGAAGTCATAAATTAATCAAGAGATGAAGAAAATTGTTGAAAAATTAATAAGTTATCAGATGGGATCCTGGGCATTTGCCTAGAAGATTAGATTATGCAGCTATCGTAGCCGGATGTTCTGCGTAGTGATTTACAATTAGGAGGAAGAAGCTGGAGTCTATAGATACGGGTTCGTGCGGCGTCATTCAGGAAGAGGGACTGACCCTGTACACCATAATGTTCAAAGGTCCGTATTGACCAATTGGAACAAGGAAGTCATTACCGCGCGATTAGGAGCACGCGCCACGGGGTCGCCGAAGAGGAGGATCGACCTCAAAGTAACTGGCGAGTAAAACGCGAGCGACGGCTCGAGATCTATGGGGGTTTCGGGGTATACTGTACGGGTGGCGTGTTGCCCAGGATTACGGAAATGCCGGGGTTAGGTACGGTTGGTCAACTGGCGGCTAGCTGATGCTGAGTTACGTACCTTGCTATATCCCCGCGCCGCCCTTGCAGGCCCTCTTCCTCTTCCGCTTCCTCTTCCACATACACATACACAAATATATTGTACCAAATATATATACCTACATATATTTCTCTATGTTTGTACGTAGATACTGGCGTACTATCAACTACCCCTACTCATCCGGCCTCATGCACCTTTCGTATACTATACACTTTCGGGTTGCTATTATCCCGTCGCCGAGGGTGCCATAGTTCTGGAGAGCCGGGTTCCACCAAAGAGCTATAAAACAGCACGTATTTGTTACGGGTGCAGGTGCAGCATGAGTTTAGGCATTTTAATATAGAGCGGTCAATTTTTAATGACCGGAGAATTCATTTACTTCTGAGAAACTATATTTTCTCTGGAGTGATAAAAATTTTTTTTTATCATATTAACCTGAACATGGACCATAACTCTATATATCCGTTCGTCCATTCGATTATTTACAAAAAGATTCAGCTTGAATAATTTCTAGACACGGTATTGATTTTGAGCGAAATCATTCGAGTGGTTTGGAAAACTGTAAAGTAAATATGTATATGTATTTAATCGAGCATTAACATCTCCGCAATCATTCGTAAAATTTTGTCCTAATATTTATTTGACGATTGGTTATGTACTTCGCAAAGTGCCAGACTTTTTGATCAAATATTGCATAATTTAGAAAACGAGTGTGGTAGCTGCTGGATAGCAGTTTGAAACTGTCGAACAAATTTGCAACGAAATTCACCGCAGTGGTGCGTTTTACCTCAAGCAAATATACCCTTCGTTTCACAGTTTCCTCGCGAATAGTGAACTTCGACCATTTTTCAGGCACACGTTTCTTATGATAATTAAAAAAAAAAATAGTTGGAACCCAAACTTCATTCACAGTTCTGATCGTACGAGACTTTCCGGTTTTTTATTTACTAATGCAATTCATACCCCATAGTTGTTGGGGTGTCGGAATATTAAGGCACGTAAGTGAGAGGATATGAGTATATAGATATGTAGGTGCTGGTTTAGGTATAACACTATGGAAAGGGCGTAGCTAGAGGTGAGCTCGGTTAAACTAACTGCCAGCTTTTGTGCATAGAGGGTAGGTGGGTAGGGACCAGGAAGCCGTTCCTATTCCGCCTCTTATGAATCTTCGCGTAGACAATGACGTCGCGAAGCGCCAAAAACTAGTTCCTCCTCTGTTTTCTCCGCTTCCTCCTACTTCCTAACCCGTGAAATGGTGGTAAGGGTGGTAGAGGGTAGAGGAGAAGGTCTCTTGCACACTTTGTTAACCGTTGCGTGTTGTTCAGGTGGTTCTTCAGCCCACACCCTCCGTTTTCCATAGTTCGAAGTGCGAGAGCTGTTGAGGCTGCAGCAGTACGCAAACACGGAAGTCGTTCAGTTTCGATAACACGTCTTCTTCGAGGAGCTGGCAGCTAGTTCTCCCGGATTTTCAGTACACCTACACACACATATAACAGCTCAGACACATAGAAAACTGAGCAAGTTTGCCAGGGGGGGTCGAGAAAGTCAACCAAGTCGTTGGGTATACCTAGCCTACCCTATATCCTGGACTCTTACGTCGTCGCCAAGCCATTGTTAATATTCGGGCGATTGCGTCTCCTTCGGTAAAGTCCTGCAGACGATCCTCCGCCGTGCCGCACCGCACCGCACCGCGTCGCGTCGTGACTCTGCTCGGAATCCAAAAGTTGCCTTTTGTTCGAAGTAATTGAGATGTCCCTAGAGCTACGGGGATTCGCGTTCGTTAACGGGGGAATGAGAGAAAGAAAGAAAGAGAGAGAGAGAGAGGGAGAGAAAGAAAGCAAAAAAGAGAGAGAAACGGAGATAGAGAAATGGAAAAAAGAAGTTGATTTTAATTAGCACGTAACGAGTAGACGTCACCTCGATTCTAAAGTGAATTACTTCGAACTCGTGACAAACTGGGAGAAAAATTTTTTCTCTGCCACTGTTCATTTGGTGGAACAACGCGGGAATACACCTATATACCCTGCAAGAACGTATTTCGTCCGTCAGGGCGAACTGGCAGCCTCGACTTGTTAAAAGTTCGACACCTTCCGGAGACTCGAAAATATGTCTTTCACGAATATAACCGATTTTGCACCAAACAAACGACAGAGAATACTGGTATCCCCCCCCCCCCCCTCCCCCCGCCCCCCAAAAAAAAAAAAAAAAAGATTCCGAAAAGCAAAAATTGGCATTAAAATTGATGAGCTTTTTCTATTCGGAACAAAATAAGTTATTTGCATCACGGATATTAAAACTTTTCTTCCGTGTATGTATGTGTTGTGGTATAATACTTGTTTGAAATTTAGAAAAGTCTGATTCAGTGTACGTATTTTCTACCAGTGCTTAATTATACTTTGGCAGCTAACTGCCAAACACACCCCACTACCTATACGCGGACAAACTTCTATGGTATTTACCTAATCACGAACTTTTATAAGAAAAAAAAAATAATAAATAATCTACCGTTTGTTCGCCTTTAGGAACCTGCGGAATAAACCACTTCAACGTATGTATATCGTTAAAGCAGAATTGAGCCGGATGGAAAACAAGTTCAAATACCACTCGGACCGGACGTGTTGAATTACAGAAACTGACCGTTGACCGCTCATACTGGTGGAAATAAATTTATACATACCCTATATATGGTACGAGAAAAATGTTATTTCATCAGAAATTTCGATATTAATTTCAGTAACCAGCGCCAGTTATAAAGTCGCAGAATTATGATCGGAGACTCGGGTTATAGGGAAGCAAATGGTATTTTTTTTTTTTCTTACAGTTTAATTTTAATGAGTAACGAGGATCGGATTCTTTCGGCGATTTTATTGGCTATACTTTGAAAAACAGGCCCAGAATGGCATAAATTAATAAATTCCTTGCCCGGTAGGTTATACCTACGTGAGGATACCTACCGACTATACTTCTACTTGCAATAGTTAATTGCTCGTAAAACTTGGCTGACAGCGGTGGTAACGGCAAACAGTTTAATGTTTATCGGAGTTTTCACTAGTTGAACAAGTTCCGAGATAAGGTACTTTGGCCTTAGCCTTACCCGGTTTTGGTACAGCATTTATACCTACCAACGAACCGGCTGAGGCATTTGACTCCGGCAGAATTACCTCTGGGAATTTAAGATCTACATCTCTTTAAAAGAATGTCATTCTTCTAGACGTCTCCAGGTGACTATACCTGTAACAGGCCACCGTTGTACCTCCGATTCTCGCCGTTTTTGCACCTCAATTACTGAAGCGGAAATTATACTTACGAGAATTACACGGTTGTTCAAACACCGCACAAAACCGCTCCGACTTATTCCAACATTAATAAAGTTATATACCTGTATTGTATGTTATATACCTAAATAACGGATGCAAGGGAAATGCGATACGTCAAGAGTTTCTTGAAAAGATTTCATAGAAGCGTCATTTTGACAGTCATTCGCGGCGGAAGTGCTTTGGGGTTTAAGAAGATAAGCTCAAATGGAAGTTAAGTGTATTACGAGATATATGCGAGCTCAGGTCACCCTGTCAGACAAGAAGAGCTTCGAGGTTGGGCCATGAGAGAAGCTAGAGCTTCCCTTGCTGATAGAGGAAACATGTTACGCTGGCGTTGGTACGCATACAAAGTACTCTCTCCACGATCACCTTTTCATTCACGTCTCTCCGAGCAACGCTCAACCGAAGAATTGCAATGATGAAAGACGCGGGCTTCACGCCCCGGCAGCGTATAGTTATACATATCAAAAGGACTTAGTGAATACAAATTGCAAGAAGTACTTGTATCGCTTCGTCGCACGGATAATGAATTCTATTTATATGAACAATGACAATAATATCAATTTGCCGTGTGTATTATTGTCATCATTATTTGCACACATACGTATGATATACGTATAAGCGAGTCTGTGAAAGAATGGGAAAATTTGATTTCCCTGCATTGTGTCGAGGGGGTGTCGATCCGGCTATCGGCAAATGGAAGTTGTTGTGTTTCCTCACTGTTGCAGGATTCGATGTGTCTCGTGGGGAAGCGCGTGAAACGATAAGATTTTCTATGCTTCCTTTTTTCATTTTATTTTTATGTTTTTTTTTGTTATTTTTCTCCTTTTTTTTTTGTTGTTCAGGGTAAGGGGAACCGAATTTAAGCTTAAAAGCACTTTGCGATGGATTTCATATACTGCTTTTCTCAAATTCAAGAAAATTCCCGACCATCTTCTTCAATGCACTTACCGAAAACTCATCTTATCAGTCTACCAACAAACAGATATTATTCTCACCTGTTCATTTCTTCGGAAAACGCTCTTCGTAAGTTTCATTTTCTTTATTTTATTTTAGCTTTTTTTTCTTACTCAAATCTTAGAGAGTATTACTTGCTTTTTATCTTTGGACTTATTTCAAACCGTTTGATGCATAATAACTATAGAATCTGCTTGAAAAAAATTTCGCACCAACTAAATTGTTACAATTTACGTGCTGCTGCGGTTAAATATTGTTGAATATTCCCGTCACCAAACGGACAATGTTTCAAATTTGTTGGTGTTTAGAAATATGCTAAGGAGTCGATTTATGGCCACAGAATGTTTGGAGATTTACATGGCAAAAGCGCGAAGCGAAGCGAAACGCAACGCAGCCGCACGTGTTTGTACACGGATGAGCCACCGAGGGCGGGAGGGAGGGAGGGTGTTGGGTATAAGCGTTGCAGCTTACGTGATACCGTGGGTAAATATTTGACGTATGATGGGATATAACGGAGGGCGTGATATTAATAAAACGAATGTATTTTTAAGGAGGCAAATATGCGAACACCGGAATATAACTTATATATTAACAAAATAACTCGATAAATTCCTCCGGGTTTCTATATAAACCCATATACTGCACAGCTCGGAATATCTAGGTTTCGGATATTGCATAAAATAGTCTCCGTGATCCAACTCACCTGACGTACAGCTGTCGCTCTTATCACCGAGACGTACGTACTACGTACGAGATAAACGAAAACGCAGAAAACAGGAGATGACATTTAGATAGACGAGTTCGGAATTAAATATCAGATGCATTCGATTGCTCGGTATACAAGAAGCACTTCTTATCCAAATCCCTGTCAGAATCTACGTAGGAATTTGATATTGCATCTTCACAGCGTCTCAGACGCATAGGTGCAGTTACATCATGTGCAGCAGTGTTTGCGAGTTAAGTAAACCTAATTTCTGAACCGAAATCTACGGGTTTGTGTATACCTATGTGAGTATACGAATGTATATGTATGTGGAGTTCATGTCAGTGACACGTGCACATGTGTATAATCGGCGAAGTGGAGGAAACAGGAGAATTATGGAGCAATACGTACGGTAGCCAATCGTTCTGCCGCCTGACTGAATAACTGCGAACCACCTGTCACGAACAGGTATCAGCTATATGTACACAAACATAGATATAGCTATTGAACTATGCGAGGACCACCTATAAGCCCCCTCGTTTGTTCAGTCCGTTCTCCACCTCATCCTCTCCCATCTCCACCTCTGCCTCCACATCCACCTCTGGAACCTTCGGAGCCCTTTCCTGCGCCGTTCGGTTCAACGGAAATATTGTTTCCTTCCATACGGCGAAATTTATCAAGTGACCTTTGCCTCTACCTGCCACTACGTTCGAGGGTCGTTACCTCTTTTCCTCGTTCACGTATATGTTTATCAATTGATTTTCGCTCCAATTAACTCCTGAAGATATCTGCACCGGTGAATAAAATCCTCTATATATAATATTAACTGTGTTTCAGGTTTCGTACATTTATATATGTATTCGCGAATTGATACAGATAAATATTGCTGTCAGGCCCAGCTGCGGATTAAAATCAATTTAACGGTCTGCTTGTTTTTGCTACCGATCCGACCGAAAACCTTTTATCTATAATACTTCAATAATTTTAACGGATTAGTACATTCCTAATTATTATACGTATATGACTGTACGTCACATATGCTTTTCTTCCATATCCCTATTTTTTCTACCCTTTTTATCAGTCTATTGAGAAATTGAAAAGAATATAGGTATACCCCTTCAGTGAAGATTATTAAAAACGTTCTAGCGCGAAGCGACGCGCGCGTTGTGCAAGAACAACGTATACCTATCAATTTTACGAGTACAGCATAAAAATATTGGCAGAGATGTCCCTTGGATATAAAATGTTCCCGCGAGGTGACTATAAGAGGAGCCTACATCTCACGATGCATTCAACCCCCTGAAGTAGAAAGTTCATATCTCATTTACGATTCATGGAGCGAACCGTAAACTCGATAGCGTATTGTGGCAAAGGGCGAATACGTATATATTCCCAGATATATTTATAATGTTGCTGTTCGAGTTACTGATAAGGTTTTACCTGCATGCCATTTTATTTTTTTTTCCTTCTTCTCTACGTCACGAATTAAGACTTACCGAGAAGAAATAATTATGATAATTATATCTCACATATTTCATCGCTTTCATTCAAATGCAAATACTCTGTTATATACATGAACGAAGAGATAGGGATATTCAGCAACGTCAGCAGGCAAAATGAACGACTTTTAATTCCACTCTTTATCTGTTTCAGATTGGGGCTTCTAGTAGGTTTAGATCGCTCGTGGAGCAAGACAAATTTTCGCTCTCATGGCATCGAGGAAACTCGCTGCTGTTCTTGGAGCGATTCTGCATCTTTGCTTGTGTGAGTTTCAGGACTCGTATATTTCGATCGTTTGTCGTTCTACCGTAACTTATACCTTTGCAATTTGTCACTATGATCGGTACGGTTTTATTATCAGCAAAATAATTTAGATTATGACGAATAAATTTATCCACCTGCATACATTTCAAATTCTTTTTCTCTTATTCGGCGTATAAAAATTGAAAAAAAAAAAAAAAAACTCATTCAATAATCAAAATTTCATTCGTTACGTATACGATCTGAAATTTAACACGTCACGTATGCATACAGGTATCTATAAAAAGTCAAAAAAAAAAAGAAGCGACAAAAAAAAAATTGACCGAGGAACGAGCTTCGTGATAATTTATCTGAATTTATTTAAATTCTCATTTATACCACGAACCGCTCTTCCATGAGACGAGTAGAGCTCTCCAACGTTCATTTCACCGGGCACGAAAAGCCGAGATGTCCGTCGCGTCCATACGGTGGAAAGCCGCGTGACTTTAACTAAATTATGGTGGATTTAAGTGGATTCTGAAGAACCCCTTGGGTCTACGATCCATTACTGTATATATGTGCGGTCATCCCGAGTCTGTATTATCTAACTACCTTTAACGTAGCTCACTCCTTTCGGGTACAGCAACTATAGCTACCAGCTACTTCTACAGCAGCAGCTAGAAGCCAGCGTTTGCAATCCCGATTACCCATATCAATGGTTGATTGAATTCAGGGTAACCATGTTTCACACGGAAGACATATCTCGAATTGACATGCAGTGCAATAATGTCCACATGGACTGAACTGAAAATTCTAATTTCAATGGATTAGAAATCAGAAAATTTGCATCTCTGACGGATATTGATTGACCAGTACCAAGTCGGGCGCGAATTTTAGGTATTGTTATACCGAGGTTGAATATTTTTTGTTACGATCATGGTGAGTCTTGATTCAAGTTTGCATCTACTAACTGCAAGCGCGGAAAATTTCAATCCATGTGGAAGTTCAGTGGAGGTATTGAATATCCATTATAAAATTTAATATGGAAAATGCTCCGTTACGTCCTCCTGCAATTTCATTCACATGACTATATCAAATTAAAGTTCCTAAAGTTTCATTCGATATTTCGATATTTGCTGCAGTTTTGTCGGAATTTATTTTCTTATCTTTTAGAGGCTAGACTGCTATTTTGTTATAATTATAAGTATATCAATAACATAATGAATTTATATTAGAACGCACGATATGTGATTATACCTTAGTATACATCCATGGAATCTCGTATCATGGAAATTTACATACTTCCATTAAATGTCCATCATGGACCTTGATTAAGCCATGGATACTTGGCCTCGGCCATGTGAATGTCCATCACAGATCCATCATGGATGTAGAGCTCTCATGGGGCTATGGAACCTGCACGACCTCAAATAGACGAAGTGTTACGTGTGGGAGCAAACCCTGAGGACTATGCAATTACGTTATACATAGCTTAACGTCCGGAAACGTAAAGGACAAATTATAACGATCGAAAATCGTCTGGCCAGTATAATTTTGTCACATGATTTTTCGGAGCGTGAAAGTATAATTATACGTAGGTATACAAAAATTTATGTAAAGTTTGGCGGAAGGTGCAGGATTAACGAATGTAAAATCATCTTGCCGAATAGCTATATACGGTATTCAATCCACGCGAGATTGTGATATTACGGAAAAAATAATATTTACTGCAGCTTATAAAAGAGACGACAAGGACGTCGCTGAGAAAAATCGTGAAAGGGACCAAATTCAAGTACAATAAAACCCAAGGAAATTTGATTTTCTTCGCACTCTGCACAGAGATGTGTATATATTTATTTAAACTAGGTAACTCAACTCAACCTGTGCACCCGCCGAGGCTCACGTCTGTGATTTTTTTTATTTTTTTTATTTTATTTCATTGTCTTTTTTTTTTTGGAAAAAAACATTTTGTATAGTACGACAGGATACAGTTATGCAAATTTCCGCGAATTTGAACCCCTTATTTACGGAAATTTGTAAAAGATATTATTTTATTGAAAATCTACAGCATTGGCTTCTACATACATTTGAATATTTTCGGCGAGATTTTTCTGTACAAAATTTAATCATGGAAAATAGAAACTTTGAGATCTTATATCTCCTATATAAATAACAAAATATTTGAATCAACGTTAAAATCATATTTCACCAGATGAGTTACCCCATTCGTATAGGTATAGCTCTCCTTCGTCATTATGGTATATCACCCTCTTCAATTGCGATGAAATTTCGTTACCATCGTCTACAATAATGAGTTTCATCATTTTGAGAAACTAAAAAAAAAAATAAAATGAAAAATCTCTTCAAGATCTTACATAAAATATATAGTTTTTTTTTTCTCATCGAGAACAAATGCAGCCCTGAAAGGCACCGTTTTTCGGCTCCGTAATCATCTTACAATCTTGCCATCCCCTTTGATCGAGAGCTGGTCACGCGACGTGGCCAAATTGACGTGCGAAATCTCCGTTTCGTGTAGATGTCCCGCAGCTGGTTTCTGTATATCAGTATATGATATTTACGCGTGTTGTATATGTACAGAGGATAGGTAGGTATGTACAATGTTGAGCCTCGTCGCGTATATAGAGAGGCGAATGGACGTGAGAGGTAGGTAAGCTGGATCGTGTCACTCCGATGGTGAGGGCCGACGGGGGAGTAAGAGGCTTGAGTGAAGCAGTTTTAATACGGCTGTCGCGCCCTTAAATAAAGCACAATAGCACCACCCTCTGACAACCGCCCGCGGGGCTTCTTGCCAAGACGTATTGGAAAAATACCGACGAGAGCTCGATATAGAAACGGAGAAGCTGGAAGGAGCCGCTGAGAGAATCTCAGAGAAGCTAAGAAAAGCTCGAAGAACCACCCATCCTTACCCCCTCTTTCAGTTTCTCGCCCCGGCATTCACCCTCCTTTCCGCCTTTTTCTTCCTCTTCTTCTACTTCTTCCTTTTCTCTCTCTTCCTTTTCCTATTTCTCTGCTTTTTCGGTCCCTGCAGTCTCTTCAGATTATGCTAACAAGACAATCTCCGTGGAACGGTGAAATACATCTGAAATTGTCCCCGTATTCTCTCTCTCTCTCTCATTCGAATGTTCGTTTTGCTATAACCATTCGTTGAGTCGATCGAGCTTAGTATCGTGTTGCTTTCTCACGCACTGTAGGAGGCTGTAGCTTATAGGTATAGATACTGGTTTTAATCTGTTTTTGAAAACGGCGGGGGGAGCCGGGCGTCGTGACTCGCGGCCTCGTTTAAAACTCAGAATTTAGCCCTGGGAGTTTTGGCCCCCAGGGTTGAGACAGCTGTAACCCGGGTTGTTATATCTGCTTGAAACGATCTTGGAAAAACAATCCTATCAAGTTAGGAAATAAGGGAGCAAATTATTCTCTTCCATAAATGAAACAAGGCGCGCGCTTTGGAAAATAAATAGCACCACTAATTTCTTGATCGCGTAAATATAGTCTAGACCCTTCGTACTTTAAAATAACAATAAAAATTCTAACCGATATACAGCTTCTGCCTATAATATATAGATAAATTTATATACCTGTATATATCTTATATTATGGCTCGCCGCGGTAATGACCAAGCTTTACCTCAACCTGCCTGTTATTTTCTCTATTTTATACCCCCGGACGAAATTCTATTTCAATTTTATACGGGACTACAGTATTTTCACCTTTCTATAAAAACTAAAATCCTACCTAGCTGTTTCTTCAATAAATTTTTGTTTTTTCATCAGTAACGAACGTCGCGCGATACTTCATCAAACTGGAAGTGAAAAAATGGTACAGATAGTTCATTAGACTTCGAAGATATTGATCAGCAACCAATTTATAACCGAGTTGCATAAAATTTTTCGAAAAATCGGGAAAAACTGCAATAAGATTCTTTTCTGCATTCGAATCGGTTCTCGAATCCCGTGAGTTAGAAGAATTTCAGCACTTATCGCGTTCTCGTGCATGACCGCATATACCTATATAAGTATATACCTATGCGAGAATTCGATATACCGCTATACAAGAATATGGTATTTTCAATCTATCTCTGCACATCGTTGAATATTCAATCGACCATTATTTATTTATTCCCGGATTTACACTGGCTCGGATGATATTCTAAAATGTTTATCTTTATCCCTTCTGAAAGAGGATCCACAGAAATAAGAAGAAAAGAGCAAAAAGCATGTAGAATAATAATAATAATAATATAAAAATCTGGATTAAACGACGATTTCGAACAGAATAAAAGCTCGCGAATCTCCATGTTAGGCGAAAATAAAAAAAAATTCATATACTATATACCTATATATTATGCGATTTCCTACTCCGTTACAACGAATTCCAGATGTCATCCATTCCGAAATTGGAAAAGCACTCGTGCAGACCACAAGCCGCGCACACTCGCGTTCGTGACTATTTTACCAAATTGATATGCATTTTTTACGCTTCTTGTTTACATCTTGCTTAAATCTCAGTTTCTTTCTCTTTTTTTTTCGGTTTTTATTATGATGTTTTGTATTTTTTTTTTTTTTTAAGAAGTTAGCCGAGTCTGTATCCGACGCGTTTCTTACGAATGGCAATAATATATTAACATATTAAATGTGATCGTACGTAACATGTTTCAGGTCAAAAGTTGGCGGATTTGAATCCAGAATTTTTGGCACCGTTGGAGAACCACACGGTTACTCAGGGTCGTGACGTGTCTTTTACCTGCGTAGTTAATCACCTGCAATCGTACAAGGTATGGTATTGGTTTCAGTTTTATTGTTTTAACTAATATTATAGGAGAGACCCCTCGAATCAATACCCTCGATTCGATTTTCTAAGTAAACCCACAACTCGTTCTGTAGAATCCAGCTGCAGAATCCAAGAGCCGAGTATCCCGCGCGTAAGTAAGCTGAACAATCGTAAAGTGAACTTTTTTTATTTCCTGATTAAGACTGGGCTCGAGACTCCGGGTCTTCCTGAAGCCTAAAGTTTCAAAGTTTATCCGAGAGAGTCAGGATCTGAAGTATTCCAAACGATCCTCTCCGCTGGTCGCTTTTCCGGACGCCTCTTTTTCGACTTTAGATACGCGGAGGCAGCAGCTCTCTTTCGGGCGCGTACGCAGCTACCAGTTTAAGTAAACTGTAGCAAAGTAAATTGCGAAAGGGTATTTCAATTTTCTGTTAAAACAAGGCTGCTGTTGCGATGTTTACGCACTCCCAGCGTACGTATAAAGATACTTGCTGCGCGGTGTAGCGTTGGATATAATATGGTTATGAGATAAATCTGGAAATGCGTTGGTGAAATCTCAAGATAATATATAAACGGGATGAAATTCATCGTCCTTTTTTCCCTCCTCTTCCTCTTCTTCTTCTTCTTTTTTAGGGTGGATATAATTTCACCGGATTACTTCGTCACTTTACATATTTAAGTCAGTCAGCTTCGTTGGCTTAAATTATTCAGTGATATATAAGATATGCATTATTTATTTAAATTGTAAAGTATGATCAAGGAGATTATTTACACTCTAAAAAATCTAGATACCTGTATACCTATACCTTATACCTATTGGAAAAAAAAAATAAAAATTAAGTAAACAATAATTACGAAACCAGAACGAGCTCCCTGTTTCTTCAGACGACCCTCTCCCATAATTTACACTGATCATTATGCAAATTGCAAACGGAAAAGTAATCTCAGATTTTTTCTTTGTTTTTTTATGTGTTTTTTTTTTTTTTTTTACAAGTACCGAATTATAAACCAAATCAATCGATCCTTGAATCAATTCTTACAGGTCGCCTGGATTAAATCTGACTCGAGAGCGATTCTGGCCATTCACACCCACATGGTCGCCCACAATCCTCGAATGTCCGTAACCCACAATGGGCACAACACGTGGAAACTCCACGTTGCTAATGTTCAGAAAAACGATTCTGGAACCTACATGTGTCAGGTCAACACTGACCCCATGCGCAGCCAGGTGAAATGATAAAAAATAAAAAAAAGAACGCTTTTCTGCAATTTCAATCCGTGAAGGATATTCTTCGATCTTCTTCTTCTTTTTTTTCTTCTTCTGTTTCTATGTTTCTTTTTCTGCTTCTCCTTACTAATTATGTCCTCTTGAGCACAGCTCGAGGCAAGTATACCAAATGCATAAGTTTCTTTTATTTTTATACCTACTTCGAATAATTTTTCAGAACGGTTACATGGAAGTAGTGATCCCACCTGACATTAAGGACGATGATTCCGCGGACGGTCTTGTCGCCCATGAAGGTGGTAATATCAGATTACGATGTCAGGCGACCGGAACACCGATGCCCAATGTTACATGGCGTCGTGAAGACGGAAGGAATATTATTCTGCGACACGACGGCGTGCAGAAGCAAAGTGTGTAAAATCAGCTGACTTATAATTAAACGATTCTCTTTCATTTCTGTATACAAACGTTGTATATTAGATGTTATGATAAGAACGAGAATAATTATACTATTGTTCGTGCACCTACTATATAGCGTTAAAGTTGTACGAAGGTGAGATGCTGGAGCTAATCGGTGTACTGCGCCAAGAGATGGGCTCCTATCTCTGCATCGCTAGCAACGGGATTCCCCCAAGCGTAAGCAAGCGATACTCTGTTCACGTGCACTGTAAGTTATACTGATTACTCAAGTACACTGAACTTTGAATGAAGAATTATTACAGAATAATATTCTACGTATAACACTAATTAAAGAGTTTTTTTTTTGAGACCCAAGCTTTTTGCTTGGAAACTTAAAAATATGGGATACACAGAAAATAATATTCAGCGAAAATTTGAGGTTTTTTTTTTTTCTATTTTATGAAAAGGTAAAATTCAAAACAGTCGAATCTTCTTGTGTCAGCTTTCTTCAATTTTTGGTATACTGCAATCTCCTTGAAACGCGTTACAACAGATGACATAGTCATTTTTACGTGTTTTAGTTCAACCGTTAATTAAAGTGACTAATCAACTCGTGGCTGCACCTATTCACAGCGATGTAGTGCTCCAGTGTTACGTTGAAGCCTCACCTCGTGCGATGAACACCTGGTACAAAGAAACAGGTAAATAAAACTTCTTAATTCATCAGAAAAACGCTCTTTAATCTAAACTCGAAACGAGCAGTTCGAAGATAAGTAGTAGGTTGGGTGTATGGTCAGACACGATTTTTAATTTTAAATATGTGTATTTAAATACAGTTTCGTGATATTTGCTCATATGAAGTATGAAGATCGTTGATTAGCCTCTTGTTAATTCTGTGTAAAGCTGAATTCGTGCAAATTCGTTTTCGGGAAAATGAACGAGCCATTAAAATGAATATTATAACATTTTACTATATACACATAGGAAATGGTAGAATCGTGTTTCGATGAGTCTGAATTTCTTTGTCAATTATGGCTATTTACATTACGCCCTGCAGCCTGTTGAATTAAAGCGTCTCGCGGTGTAGCGTGCAGGTATAGGCCAAGTTTCAATTTGACGCAAACTTTCCGTGCAATTGAGCTTGAAAGCGGAACTAATTAAAAGCTGCACTTTTCAACTGGTATACATACCAGCTACTACGAAACTTTCCATAATGGATATACGCACGGAATTTTCCCGGGAATGTCGCAGACGACGCTTTTCCAGTAATTCGAATTTCATTATCTAACCGAAGACCGTACCAAAAATTTAGCCAATCTTTTCAGCCTGCAGCAATTACGCTTTTGACATCAATTATAACCATATAATTATGTCCACCATTCGATATGAAACTCCGTGCAATTTTATTATAATCAATATAATTATGTCCGTTTTTTTTTTTTTTTTTTTTCTTATCAAGGTGAGAAATTACTCGCGAATGATAAATACATGATGGCAGAAACTTCGTTGAGCGACTACGCCTGGCAAATGAATCTCACGGTACATTCCCTCGAGAAAAAGGACTTTGGTAGCTACATATGTTCCGCAGCCAACGCTCTTGGAAAGGCGGAAGGCGTCGTCCGGCTTCAGGGTAAGTAGAAACAAAAGTATAAGTGTATAAGCTGTAAGGGGGTACATCAAAAGGATCAAAAGAATGGTTCAAGTAACTTGCGGCCTTGCTTTGACCTCCGTAGAGTTACACCTACTGCCCCAGACGACGCCGGTAAGTTTGACCAAGAACACGGACTCTCGACCTCGCAAAAAATATCAAAAAAACAAAAAAAAGAACAGAAGACCCTACGGCGAACATTTCGAGGAAGAGGACGGCTCTTTAGGAAACGACGACAACCTTGGCACGACACAAAGAATGGGCGGCATCACGCAGGACGGTCATCGTACGGAAGGACCTTTAACGGTACCTTCCATGTCACCCCCATGGGTTATTCTAAATGCTGCAAGTAGAAAGCGTTTCTTTGCCCTAAAGAACGTCATACTCCTGTTACTTTTATTCATGATAACGCTCTAAGCTGCAGAGCGATTAATGGCTTTGCGTGTTATTGTTGCAATGGTTATCACCATATTCGTCATTGTCAATATTATTATATTATCATTATTAACATTATTTTCATTATTATTATTATTATTATTATTATTATTACTATTATTGATATTATTATGACTATCATCGTTATTACTGCCAAATTGAATTGAAATGTTGTAAATATAGCAATGAGGACACTGAGACAGTATAACGCGACCGGATGGTCGATTATATAATATACGCTGCACTGTTTGATACTAATTGGCGAATAAACCGTATTATATGGTATAAGATATATTATAAAGTAAGGAGTTGATAATGTTTAGGTAAGATTGTAGGGTGTGACAGTATGCGAAGAGACTATAGCTGTATAATAATAATATTGATAATAATAATAATAATAATAATAATAATTCAAATTGAACGGGAATGAAGTTCCTTTGGGATATAATATAAAACGAACTAAACGATCAAAATTATTTAATAGCGCAGATAACGATATATTGTTAAATATTATATTATATTCGAATCAATTGCGATGTAGGTATTATATATAAATGAATAACGTGGCTAGGTAAATGAACGCGAGAGGGTGTCGAGAAATTTTGATAATTCATTTTCACGAAGAGAAATATTAACATTTTTTTTTCTTCAAATTTTCTAATTTATCATTTCGGGTTTATTAATTGTATAACGTTATATGTTAACAGAAGAATTCAAAAAATGGTTTTAACGGTCTAATTTCTCACTATAAGCTATTATCTATACCTTCAGATTTATGTAGATTGTGTATTTTCCATATAACGATGTTCAATACAGAAATTTGAACTGCATAATAGGGAAACAGTGATGTATATGACATAATACCTATATATAGGAAATGTCCGCCAAAAGATTTCTTATATAGCTACACAAATATATGTTTAATAGAAATAACACGTCGCAGGTAAACCACGCTGTTATAGCTATACCTACCTTCAGGTTTTGTAACAACGCTATGTAAAAAAGCAACAGACATTCTTCCACGAGATTTGTTCTTTCAATATTTAAACACTCTTGAACATTATATTACAAGTAAATTATATTTTTTATATTTAACAATTCTACGATTTATTATCCTTGTTATTATATGTATGGTTTAATTGAATAGGATTACTTTTAACGAAGAATAGAGAAAAGAAAAAAAAAAAAACATTTATCATAGGCGCGACGATAAGATTTACGATGCAAATAGGCTTTCCCTAATATACTTGCGAAATTATTCATCATATACCTGTATCTAATTTTTTTTTTTTAACTTTATATTAACCTTCAACCCAAAAATTTATCACGAAACAATTAAGATGCGAATTTATTCTTAATATTTATCAGTTTTCAACAAGTTTTTTTATTTTTATTGTTTTATACGTTATATTATACCTTCTATCGTACATCTAACACTATACCATATTTTAAATGAAGAATTAATTGCAGAAAAAATCAAGCCATTATATTATTACCTATACGATCGATGTAAACTGTGATAAGCAGTTTATCAAAAGTTGTATATAGGTATACATATAATAGGTAGGATATGACGTTCATCATCACTCAATTAATTCCAAAGCAATTGCGAGTTTTCATTCTACACATTGTCAGTAAAATCATATAATAATAGTAGAATCCACAAGCAGATTAATGTCAACAAGGTCTAGAGCTATGAAATTGAGTAGGTATAAGGTATACATATAGGTATTTCGCTCGAGCTCCTCTAACTAGAAGACCTATTTTGTTCGTAGAACCGGGTTTGTTGGCTCAGAATCAAAGCTTAATAAGGGAAATTCAGTAAATATAGCTATTCGCTTGTAACAATCACACAATTGTATGATATACTGTCCCTTTAGCTAGAATACATACCTTTACCTATATTATATTATCCTATATTATATATATATATATATAATGTTTACCTGACGCGCGAGACTCGATTGACCAGGCTTTTTGATCTTCGTTAATTACAAACTGTTTGCCAATCAATTACCGCACACCACAGTGATTAATTGATCAATACCGTTGCCCAATAATTTTAGACAAACAAAAGCTCGGCCATGCGAAGTCAAAAAATGGTTTCTCTTGATACTCAAATATTAGTTTTGGATTAATTAATTAAAGCGGTATTTGCCTACACGTTGGAAATAATTTTCAGAAGCTTTCTATTGGCTCAGTTTTTCGAACAAATAATCTATACCTAGAGATAAATTCTGGTTTCTATTACTGGGATCACGCAACACACTTACTTTCAGTTTCTCAACGTTTACAAAAAAAAAACAAAAAAAAATAATTGGCTTCAAATTGCATCAATGTAAAATATTCCCTCAAACTTTCAAGAATTTTCTATGAACAATGGGACCGATACGTTATACGACAACTTTTTCTTCGGGTGCGATAAATCTGTGCAAGGCAAAGTACATAAAATCTTCAAATAATTTTGAATTTTATCCCAAAATACTGGTAATCGGATGTGAAAAAAACTAAGCCGATTGAATATATTTTTTCATAGCGTACCAGTGATTGGAAGAAATTTATTTCCAAGGTGTACATTTAGATGTATGTATGTACTCCTTAGTTAATATTCTTATACATATACGTACTGCTTTGTAAATATCGATAATATTTTTCACGTTTGTATTGTTTTCTTCGGATTAGGATGTTCCATTGATATACATAGGCACAATTATATAAGGACAACGAAGTTTCAGGTGTGAGAAGATAAAAGTTGGATGATATACTACGCTTAGCTTTAAAAATAATTTTGGAAAAACTGTGAAAATTTTTCATTTTGTTTTTTCCTCCTCTCTGTTTAGTTTATTTATATATTGTTTTTTTCTTCACACGAATGGCGAGAATTTTTTTTTTCTTTGCATAGACCCCAAATCCGATTCAAATAATCTATAAAGAGTGTTCAGTTTCGCCCGATCGCTGTGCTAACTCACTATATTTAAGCTTATATATTTGCTAATTATTATAAACGCGCGCGGTGTCGTGACAATAAATATTTGCTAATAGTTGATATGTAATTGTTCCAGGAATTTATATAGGAATAAATTAATAATGCGGTCGAATAGGGTGAATAAATAAATATAAAATTCTAGTATACGGCACAATTTTAAATCGGTATATATGTAATGATGATAAATTATTGAACGTGCAGTTTAAGTTATATAAGTACAAAAGAGTAAAGACGCGCGGAAAATAAATGCAGAATTAATAGATTATATATACATATTTGGCAACGACACATATGAATTAAATAGGACCACGGTATACCTAAATGTACATAAATAACATAAAACATGATATATTATGTATATTGAATATTGAATATATATGGTATATATACCGCACCCTGTAAATAGTTAATAAATTGAATGTTGGATCGTAAATATATACCCACGAGTCGCGGTATCAATTAATGATGCTAATAAATTCATAAAAATTGATTAGATTTTGTATATGTAAAATTGAACGATTCCATGTATGATATATTATAATATGTATAATGGAAAAGATAAAGAAGGAAAAACAAGTGTTGTACCATATACCTATAATATAAATGAATGTCATACCAGAGTATCAGGGCCTGCGCGTAATTTCGAAATTATATGTACATATGCATACATTGAATATTCGGATTTGTGCCAATTTTTGTACCACTCCTAATATTCCAAATATTTTTCAATATAATGAACTATTTTTTTTTCTCCGATGTTAATAAGTCGAGATTATAATATGATATATTTGATATCGCAATTCGCACAGGCCTTAAATAATTAATAATAATAATAATAATAATAATAATAATAATAATAATAATAATAATAATAATAATAATAATAATAATAATAATAATAATAATAATAATAATAATAATAATAAAATAATCTGTTCAAATTGTTATAAAAGAACTTTTATCATTTTATTCTATATTATATGAACCGACAAAATTATACAAGCGAAAGCAAGAAAAAAAAAATAAAAAAAAAAAAAACGGTTTAATAAAGTCTCTAGTCACGTAATACTTTTGTCTTATCTATAACAATGATAGAAAAACAAGATATTAATCATCGTGTACAGAGTTTATCAAACAATCTACCCTATACGGTATAATAGCAGCGCAATTTGTTGATATTTTTCTGCAGTTGTAATAAGTATATGATAAAATTGATTAAAATCTCCCAAATAAATGAATAAATGAAAAACCGCATATTACGGTGAAAACAATATAAAACTTAAAATAAAGAAAGAAAGAAAGAAAGAAAAAGAAACTGTATACATATACGTTTTTATAGATGCTTTTCATATTTTATATTTATTCCGTGTACAGTTTGAACAATATTCTGTATTTTATTTGATAAAAAATAAAGTTATAACTGTAAATTAAATGCAAATTGAAGTGTGTGGAAGATTTTAGGTGCAGTCAGTATAATGATAATATTTTCAGCGTTTTACAAGATAAATTAACATCGTTTATCTTTTTATAAATTATTATATATATTATCAATAATTGCCTTCGTAAAAGTTTAAATAATCAGAGTAATCATTAGTTATTTATTTGAAAGACAAAAGAAAAAAAAACTAAATTATAAAGGATAGAATGATGTAATTAAATAGAAATAATAATAATAATAATATGATGTATAATATTATTAAAATTCAGACAATAAAATGTTATTATCGATGTTAAATCCCTACAATTTAATTCCCGAAAAAAAAAAAAAAAAAAGAAAAAAAACAGAATAGTAAACATCTTTCATGTTAATCCTCGTTAACTGCATTTGCAAATCAATTGTTGATTGGTTTCCCTAAATTTATTATATGAGACCTTATCTTTGTATGTACAACAGTATGTATGGAGAAGTATATAAAGATCTACGTTTGTATGTGGATTCATCATGAACTATCAACGTCTAGGTGGTTTTCGATGTTTCCGTTTACCAGCCTTAAGAGAATTTACTGCCTCAGCTTCTTCCTTGGTCAATATTTCTTTTACCTTATCTATGTGACTTTCGTAATCAACCAAAGCAGCGAATGAATCCAAATCTTTTTTTTCAATTCTTGGAACGGTTTTTCGTGCCGCAGTTAACATTCGGGTGAAAGCTGCAGCCTGAACAGACGTGAGAAGAGATACGGCTACACCTGCATTACCGGCTCTACCTGTTCTCCCTGATCTATGAATGTACCCTTTTATGTGTTTTGGCAAGTCGTATGAAACGACCAAATTTACTCCTGGGATATCCATTCCACGAGCTAAAGCATCCGAGCTGATTAATCTGAAATAAAAATTAAAACAGTGGTTGATTTTTTTTTTTTTTTTAATTCAAGTAACTAACATCAACTGATATTATTATTGGAATGAGTCTTCTAAATAAAATTTAGCAAACGTTACGACTTTGATTATGCCGACAAAGTGAATTGTTTCCACTGTATAAAAACTTCGACTTACACTTGAATTTTTCCTTGAGAAAATTCTGATAAAACGTGTTCTCGTTTGCTGGGACTTAATAGCGCGGATATTGCGGCAACGGTTAATCCTCGACTCTTTCCAATTGTTCTGATCAGGAGGGCTAATTTATACGCCATTTGTCCTGAATTGGCGAATACCAAAGTGCTTTTGGGTTCGTCGTTTTCGGTCAGTAATTGGTACAGAGCGAGCGGTTTGTACAGAGCTTCGCATTCAACAGCTCTCTCAACTAGTTCATCGGGACTAGTATAACGGCCAACAAAGTCTCCATTATTTTTGTCCAAGTTCAAATCATTGTCTTTATCTTCTGATATCACAGTAAATAATTTTGGCTGAAATAATTCCAATCTACTCAGTTTTTCAGGGTCTTGAGATAACGTTGCACTGAACAGAAGCTTCTGAGCCGGTCGATTCAAGCTGTAAAAACGTTAAGAGGAATTAAGAGATCTCTGTAGAATGGGTAGTCTGTTGAATCTTCGTAATCTCATCCCAACACTTTACCTAGATTTAAGATTCGTCACATTACGAGGCCCAGGGGTGGAATGAGGAGCTGGAAGATGCTGCATCCAATCTGTGGCTCTATCTGCTTCGTCAATGACGAGAAATCTCAGAGATGCCAGAGAAAATCCAGGAGTTCGTTCAATGTGATCTATCAGACGGCCAGGTGTAGTTACAATGATATCTACTCTACTGGCGTATTTTCCGGATTCAGCTAAAAAAAAAAAAAGAAATGCAATATTCGTAAAGAATTAAAAATGGATTGAATCGAAACTTGGGAATGAAAGATGACTCCTCAAAAATATTATCTTAAATCAGCCCATTCCACCCCTGAAAAATATCATCCCTTTCGATAAAAGTCCTTTCTGATACATTTATAGGGCAATAATATTTGCTTGGAGTTTGTATTTTCAATAAATCTTCGATATTGTCACTTTTCAAAGAAAGATCCAATGATTATAATTCTTCGCAATGTCTTTGAAAAGAGTTTGAACATTTCTTAAAAAAAAAAAGGCTATTTTCTCCCGAGCAATTGAACTCCTCAAACTACGTCTAAGATCCATGGATGTTGGGCTGGGTTTTTTCTCTCAAATCGGCTGTTAATAAATACGAACATTTTTTAACCAGCTTGAGTTGTTCTTGTTGAAAAGCTGCAGCACCGGATAGTAAAGCTACTCTTAAATTTGTATGTGCAGTATAAGTTTCCATGACCCTATAAACCTGTGCAGCCAATTCCTGTACCGGTAGAACAACAAGACATCGAACTTTTCTTATCATTCTATATTGCAGCTGTTGAACAATCGGCAATACATAGGCTAGCGTTTTTCCTTGAATAAAAACAATTAATATCATTTAGTAAAACACGTATCAATATTCTTTACACATTATTCTTGACCATAAATCTCATAATAAGATCTATTTTCTTTACCACTTCCTGTTGGTGCAGATATACAAGCATCCTGTGGCCACCAGTTCGCTTTCCTATGCTTATCACACTCCAGAATCCAAGGTATAGTGCTGGCTTGTACTGGAAATAGCTTTGTCATACCACCTCCCTTTAGAATATCAACTAGTTTCTCATCCAGGACATGTTTGAAGTCCGATAAGGGTGGGCCGTTGTTAATATCGGCTGATATTATTTCAGGTTTAAGTAACCAATTAGGTAATACTCGTTTTATAGAAGGTTTTTTCTTGTGCGAATCTGACCCAAGTATGACAAAATCTTGTTGTTTTTTACTGGCTGGTTTTTCGTTAGAATTTTCCGCCTGTTTTATACTTTCTTGGAGTTTGTTAGCAACGTTGTTGTCGTTTGGTTGAACGGCGGAGTCTATGGATGAGTTTTCTATCAGAGATTTAACAGTTTCTTTGGTCTTATTTTCCGCTGAGTCTCCTCGAAGAAGAGCTTTATTATGCTTCTTTCGCTTTTTTCTAGGAACTTGTATTTCCGAGGTTTGACAAGCTTCGTTGTTAACTTCTTTTTCGTCTGTTGTACTTTTTCGCTTTTTACGTTCCTCGATCTTTTTCAATAAAGCTGTTAAGTGGTCATCGGAGTTCGTCGAATCTGGTAACGAATCCTCGTTACCCTGATATCTAACCAAATTTAAAAATGCAATTGATTTATGATAAAAAATTTCGGGCATTACGGGAGAAGAGTTGTATATATCGAAAAATAAAAAAAAAAAAGAAAATAATAGTTTCTACAAAAATTACAAAATCGTAAGTCAAAGAGCTTTACATTTTTTCAAAATAAATTGAATGCTACAGGATATTTGTCAGGGTTATATCAAAATAATGTTTACCAGTATGTTTGTTGCGTTATAGTTTTATTTACCAAATAATTTAACAACGCAAAATATGAGAATGAACAGACACGTGGGTAAACACATGTGTCGAAGATTGGTTTGTAATTATTTACAATCATCGTTTAAGATAAAACAATGATACGAGGTAATTATGTTAGTTGTATATTAAAATTTCATTAACAATTACCTATTTACAACGAAGAGACTCATCTTTGGCAATTCTCACATGTCAATCAAGTTCAGAGCTAAGGTTATTACACATTTCACTACTTTGCCTCCTTTGCCTTTATGAGGTTATTTAAACTGCGTCAAACATCGGGACGTTAGTTGAAAAATTGTGTTATGCTGCCATCTGTGTAATGCGAGAAATACTTAGAGAAATAGGAGAAGTCGCTGCTCTGACCGCAACGTCTAACTATGTGTGTTACATAAAATAAAACTGTACGATATACTAGGTATTGTATAGTATATCTTTTTCGGTATCATTATCATATGAAATCGGTTTTTAGTGGAATGTATCGTGTTACATAATATTTGTTGAATTCTTGATAGCTGATTAACAGCAATATATACATTCGATGGAATTTTTCTAGGACAAAATTCTCTACGTATAAACACGTTCGAGAAAATTTCAAATAATTCGCATCATTGTATTCCATGGATTATTACATTTACAAAATTTGATAGTTGAAATCTCGAAATGTTCACCAATCAGCTACTGACAGCTAAACGAAACAAAAACTCGAAATAAAAATAAAAAATCATTTCCGAATTATTTCATCGTTTAACACACAGCCGCCATCACGCGGCAGCCGGTGAATAAGCATCCTTGAAACAGCCGGTAACGAAATCAGCGTGTGGCTAGTTGTACGTGTACACGTATCTCTTTCATTGATCTTTGCTGTAGGTTCGCGGCGTCGGAAAATTCCTGAATTCTTCCGGTGAATTTGCTACTGCATGTTAAATATTGCGGCAAACGTTAGTTATAAATAATCAATAATTGCGTACCGGTGGGATAAATTTTTAGAAATTTTTTTTCTTTATTTGGTACCTGTAATACCGCATCGTTGTTAAATAAGGTAAGCTTGTTAGTTATTTTTGTTAGAAAAAAAAATTTATATATATATTTTACTCCCGCGTTTTAACCCTTCTCTAATTTCCTGCCTCGTTAATTGACAATCATCAACGTTTATCGCTAGTTTATTCTACCCGTAGATATGTCTGAAACCGATTTACTAGCCGGCGATCAAATCGACGGCCTAGATGGCCTAGAAAATGGTCAGGATGGAGACACTATAATGCGAGGTGATGGCGATCACAATAACAGCGAAGCAAACGTTGATGACCCTGTAAGTTACCGTTCAATTCTTAATAATTACCATCAAGTAAGGGTACCTCGTTCATTAATTCTCTTTACTAACCATATATCAAATGAGATTGTAAATAATCTTTAGTTTAATGTTCTTCTTCGTTTTTATTCACGATTTATTGACTCCATCCAACGCGTGTGTGTCCCCTCCTTACTTACGCTTGTGCCGTTAAAAATAAAAAAGAAATCAGTTTCGTCAATTTACGAAAAACTATTACGTATGATGAAATTTTTTATTTTATTTTTACACTATTTCGTAACTATAGTACAAAGCTAAGCATTTCTTGCATTTATCGTAACTTTTTCCCTCCTATAAAGGTTATAATATTTAATTAAGTGAATTAAATTCAATGAAGATAAGATAATAATAAAAAAATCTTTCTAAAATTATGATCAATATCTTCAAGTTAGTTATTTTCATAGTTTAATTGCTTAAGAAAATTCATGTTTTCTATATTGAATAGAGAACAATGATGTTCATGTTTCTGAAACCTTTCTTTTCATATTCTTATCAGCAAATCCATGAATCAGGGTAAGTGTTATTAGATATAAAGTTGTTAGCGGAGGATCCAACCTCGCTTTTAGTATTGAAATTTTTTTCATTTTTAGCTAAACACTGACACTTCTTTGTACATTAATTTTTTCATTCAAAGAAACACAAGAGATAAACAAATAAATAAATCAACAAAAAACTGTATAGAAGAAAATTGTTACCATTCAATTGCAAAAATGTATAGCTAGAAAATATTTTGTGGGAGAAAAAAAAAAAAAAAAGAAACCTTTTATCAAACAAGATTGTTACTTTCTTTGGTATGTAAGTACGTATGTATGTACCTTACATACGTACATACCAATGAGAGGCACATCAGGATATATTCGGGAACTGTAAAAAACCTCAAATAAAATATAGAAAATATCAATTGTAAATTATCTTCGATATAGGAATTAGAGGCAATAAAAGCACGCGTCAGAGAAATGGAAGAGGAAGCTGAAAAATTGAAACAATTACAATCCGAGGTCGACAAGCAAATGAACATGGGAAGCCCTCCTGGCATCAGTAAGTAAATCACAAATAATTCTGCTTAATGAGAATAGACAAGGATTTTTACAATGACTTTTCATAAGACTGATGAACAAAAAAAGACATAAATTTTATTCATCGAAAATGTAATTATTGAATAATTCGGAGCTGCTAAGGCGTTCAAATCTTCGAAAGTGATCGCATTTCACTTATCAGATATTCCAATTTTGAAAAATTTAGTTCAGTAATCAATCGCTGATATACCTGCTTAAAACTGGTTACTATTCTTCTAATTTTATCTCTCGAGGCCAAAGCTCTGTTTCCTTTGATGTAATACCAATTTTCGTTTATAGCTAGTCCGTTGAACATGTCCTTGGAAGAGAAAATGGAAGTAGATAACAGGTCGATATACGTAGGAAATGTGAGTATAAGAATAAACGTTTAGCTAATCTGATGAAGGATCTATTTGTTAACAAAGATGAATCAAATTCTATTCTGAATAGTAATTCAAAGACTAATAATTGATTGTTTAAAAACACTCAAAATAGGTCGACTACGGGGCAACAGCCGAGGAGCTGGAGCAGCATTTTCATGGATGCGGTAGTATTAACAGAGTGACGATTTTGTGCAATAAATTTGACGGTCATCCCAAGGGTTTTGCTTACATCGAATTCGGAGATCGAGATTCTGTGCAAACGGCAATGGCTATGGACGAGTCTTTGTTCAGAGGTCGTCAGATCAAAGTTATGCCCAAGAGAACCAATAGACCTGGAATGTCGATTACCAACAGGTAATTTCAGCTCTTTGTTATTTTAGACTTGTTAGTAGAAAATATTTAACTGTTTGAAATGTGATATAAATAAAAAATGACTAAAGATCAAATTCCAGGGGGCCTAGAGGAGCACGAGGCTTCAGGGGAGCTGCTAGAATCAGTCGTGGCAGCGCCTATTTTGGCTGCAGATACGCAAGGCGACCCAGGTAATCTTGGTTCTTCTTAATACATACATCTTTCTATTGATTATTAAATAATTGGCCTTAGTTGTAGCTCTGAATGTTTTCTTAAGGAATATCAATTCATAATGTCATAAAATGGAAGAGTTCTTTTCATCGAAAATAAAGAATATATTAAAAAATACAACCGGTCCACATGATATTCCGGAATGTTTTGAATAAAAAAATAAAACTATTCTGACTCGAATAATTAAGGGCATGCCTTCACTAAAATTAGGATATTAACGAAGTCGTAGTTTTTATTTATCATTTTGCATTTTCTATAGTTGCGTAAAAATTCGTTGTATATGTATACCGAAGCACGTAACTTCCGATGCAGTTAGCTGGAAAAATCAACTTCAATTCAATATACTAAGAAAAAAAAAAAAAAAAACCTAATTTTTCTCAGTAAATAGAAGCTCAATGAAATCGAGAGAATTCTTCTCCCAACTAGTTAGATAATATTTTGGTGAATAATACCTGAACGATGAGATATTTGTGTGAATAATAATGAAAAATCTCCTATTTTGTATTATTTTTGGTCACTTTGTTCGATTTTTTGGTTAAAAACATTTTTCTATCTTTTGATATTCGTGACGATACGAACGTGAATCAACTTTAGTTGAATAATAATGTTTGATTATTGATGTTGCACGTAATGAAAGTATTGATAATACGGTAGTATTAGAAAGCACTCTTCAATCTTTCAGTTAGTATTTCTTTATGTAGAAACTCATTTTCAAAATGGACAAAGGGTACAAAAATTCACAAAATAATTGAAGTTTTATTATTCCCTTTTTTTAACGCCACAGAAGTTACAGGCGTGGCTATTACATGCCCTACTGACGTTTGTAGACCGTCGATATGAAGAGAGGTGCCATCTGATTCATATTCAGGGTGAGTATTTGGATATATTATTATCTCCTTGTGATTATTTTTTCTTTAACTATATTCTAATGTAGTTTGAATGAAAACTACCAATTCGATCAGAAACAATCCACCCAATTATTACTGATAATTAATCACAAAACTCCAATACTTTGTAAAGTATTATGAACAAAAACAAATTCAACTATTTACAATAAAAAAAAAAAACTACACGAGAAGCTTAATTTTTCTCAGGATTTTTGATGACAAATAGACTGAACAACAATACTCAAATCTTTCATGTGTATTTTGCGACTGAACAAAAATTTGACTAGTACCTAATTCAATGTTTATAGATTTCTTACAAACACCCAAAGACTAATTGTTAAAAAAGAATTGTGGTTTTCATTTTAAATGATTTTCTTATACCAATTTCTTCAGTACTTTACTACATTGTACATCTTTCTCCAACTTTAATAAAGTTGCTATTAGTTTCCATACCTTTTGTGTAAATATTCTAACTAAGTACGCACGTACAGTAAAGAAACAGTACTGAATTAATGGGTGTGTGAATAACTGTTTGAAAGTATGAAAGAAAGAGAGTAAATAACTACCTAATTATTACAGTTCAGCTAGAACTTCTTCCATAATAGTCATATTCTATGCTGCTTTTTTTTTGTTTTCCTCACTACTAAATTAACGTAGTTTCATACAACGTGTGATATTAATTATCTAAGAGTAAGCTAACGGTTTTATGATTTTTATTTCTGATATAATTGAACTAGTACAACATAGCTTGTAGCGAGAGCACGTGTGATATAACATACAGAGAATTAGGTTGGCGATAATAGCAATATTATTATTATCATTGAATTATTGTAATAATAAAATCAACGAAACTGATGCAGCTACAACATAGAATATGGCTTTTTGCATTCTACTCGATCTTCAGTAGTTGATAATAATCTTTGTCTGGTATAAACTGCACAACAAAGCACAACGTATTTGCATACAAATTCACTATGTATTATTATCATAGCCTGATTCATAGTTAGCACTACTATTGGAAAATGTGCATATTTAAAAAAAATGTTATTCTTTTTATGATTAGATCTATCCACGTAGATTTTTGTCTGTGCTTTGTTGTGTCGAATTTCATGATATATAAAATACATCTCCTCCCAAGGATATGTAGCTAATGTATGTACATACAAAAAAAAAAATCATTCCTAAAACTGAACAGCAGATATTTTTATTGTAATAAGAAAATTCATGTCTCTTCATATTTATGATATGTCCACAGAAAAAAAACTCAAACGATGGAAAAAAAAGAGAGAGAAAAAAAGCCACATGTCAAAAGAAAAAAAAAAGATTGGACAAAGCGGGCACAATTATTCCTATTTCGTAATTTTATTACAACAAAAAAAAAAAAAAAAAAAAAAAAAAAAAAAAAAAAAAAAAAAAAAAAAAAAAAAAGAACATAAATAGATGGAAAAAAAGATGGAAAAAAGATGGGAAAAAAAAGAGAAAAAAAAAAAAAAAACAACAACTAATAATACCACAGATCCTTTCATACCCTGATCAGCAAACATTCGCAATTGTAGTTCAATTTATTTGCTAACAATTACAGAAATTTATTTTTTAACATAAAAATCCCCCCCTCCCCCACATCCATCACAAACTACTTGTAACTCCTAATTCCGGTCAGATTTTTTCTACGATAATATAAAGAAAATTTATAATTTTTTTTTTTTCTTTTTTATTTACTTGACAAATCTTCTCTAGAATGGTATATTTCTATAGAATAACGAGAAAAAAAAAAATGTTATTATTGACTAGCCGTTATTAACAGATCTGATAATTGCAGATTGATTATTAATGTATCGGATCAAGTAATGTAATTGATTAATTTCTGTACCATAGGTATTTCTAGATTTTCTAATATGAATTAAGTGTTCGTAATAATATTACGCGGTAGTGTATCAATAAATAATTGAAACAAAAAAACTTTAAGGCTTGATAAAAGCAAATAGAACTAGATCGATAAGAATTATGTTGTATTAATCGATTCTTAACGTGAATATGTTACATTGAAATTATTATCGGGATTCAGGTGATCTTGATTATATGTAGGCAATCTTTTTTTTCTGTTTTTTGTCTTTTCAATTGTCTAACGTAAAGATGGCATCTATTGATTCAGGTGAATTTATCTCGTTCCGCTATATAGGAATACAAAAATCAAACGCATACCGTACTGCGATATATTATTGGTACCATTTGCATGAATAATTTCATCAAAAATTAGGTATTTCTTGCCACAATATCGATAAGACGTACATAAGGTATTCTAGGCAAATTATGCAGATATTATTTTATGCACAATAATTGCAAACTGCGACACCTTTCTTTTTTATTTTCACTTTTCTTTTGAAATTATAGTATAAATACGAGTATTATCGAAATTACAAGTTTTGGAATTAAAAAAAATAAATAAATATAAAAAATAAAATAAATAAACTAAGATAGGGTATCCATGTGTTGATTTGTATAGTGGAGTCCCCATACATATACTATATAAAAACAAAAAAAAAAATTAAAAAAAAAAAAAAAAGAAAAAGGAACAAATTCATTGAACTACAATCTGAATGAATAGAATTATGTCACGTAGTTATAATTAATAGCGAGTTAATCAGTTGAATCATCAATTTTGTATGCGTCTGATGAATAGAAGTTGCTTAAACGTTTCTTTAATCATTAATATAATGTGTATGAATTATCAAGACAATTTCAATATAAATTGCGACTTTGATTTATCCAGAACATTATAACGATATATTTCTTTAATTTAATTTGAAAAAACGAAAAAAAAAAAAAGTCTTTAATTCTACTTTGTAAGATGAATAATGGTTCGATTATTACTGATATTAATATACTTTGTAGTGCTATATGCGCTAAAAAGTGATTTGGTGTCAGATTTAGAGACCGCAAGTCTAATTACCCACATTACTCCCATGTCGCTAAGTATTTTGCAGGTGCGGTGCAGCATCACCTTCGATTCAGCGACATAACACAATTTCATGAACAATTTTTATTTCTCACTAGGAAAGAAAAGTAAGAAAAAGAAAAAAAAAAATAGATAACGAAAAAACAAAAAATAAATGAATAAAAGAAAAATAATAAAAAATATGTTAAAAAATAAATGTAAGATTGAGTGGAAAAAATAAAGAATCCTTATGCATAATTCAGTTATCCAACTTATTCCATTATGTACTTTTATATACAACAAACTTTGGGATAATTTTCATCAAATAAATTAGTAGGTATTAAACTTTTATTATTCATGTAAAATTTTCCCGTATATTAATTATATACATATAAATTTACACTAAACAAGACTTATTCAGATTTCACATAAATCTGTTTAGTAAGCTACGCACTCTCTCCTTACAGCAAATCTTCATTCTATTATTAATAAAAAATCTGATTTCTGCAGGGCGATTTCTTCATTTGCATAGCGCAGCAGGTCCATAACTAGATATGGTCATAACTGCGTCAATATTCTTGCTAAATTTCTGTATCTTCATAATACGATAGAAGATATACAGCATTTGCGTAAAAGTCTTCAATTTACTTCATACACTGTTCATTCAAGATTGACTCTTATTCTTCTTGCTCTCCTTTATCGAGATAACATAACGCTGCGCCACATTCAAAGGTGGCGAATATCCATCCGCGTATGTAGCATCTTCAAATAAAACCTCGTACTCTTCCGTCGCGGTGGTAGGTAGCTGATTAACAACAGCCTTATAAAAGCACGTAGTTTGAGGATATAACGCCATTACTTTGAAAAGAAAACAAATTGATTAGCAATCCAATAGAATTTCGTAAAAAAAACTGTATTCAAACAATTATACCTATAGATCCTTTTGGAAATAATGCATGTGCATCCGTCTCTGGATTAGCTCTCATAAGAGGCAAGGGAACGACTCGACGTTTGGAAAGAACATGTCTATCTTTTTGTTCTTCATCTATATCATCAACTTCGTATTTATTTGTCGTAGGATTAAACTGTACAACTTCAGCAAGTATCCAATTTTCCTCCTCTTCCGATCCCTTGACTAATGCCGCTACCATATCTCCCATCTAATAAATATTTTTCAAAGTAAATTTTCACTCAATCGCCGTCTGAAGTATTCGACGAATGAACAATATCCACTCAACATATTTTACCAAAATTCAATACCTTCGCTATATACGTTAGTTCAGCGGGAATCGCACCACAAAGAGGCGGAGGCTTAGCTCCAGGAGATTTACCGACGTATAACGGTAAAGTTTGTGCCGAACTTAACAGCATTTTCATCAAAGCACCTCTACGTATTGTTTCTTTATTTCCTGCATTACGTGCCTAATTTAAAAGAAATTGAGTTTGTAATTGAGCTGTGAACACGAAAGCTTCCTTTTAAATAACAATCTTGCAGTTTTTTTTTATTACCTGGATTCTACGTTCGTTTCTAATCGCTCTAATCTCGTTTATTTTAGACAACGCTTTGCGGATTAGCTCCTCTTCTTGTTGGGCATCAGAAACCGCAGCGCTGTATAAACTCTTAAGCTTTTGTTGATAGTAAGGTGAGACTTTATCATCTGGAGTTATTTTATCGTGAGCCTTTGTTATGTTGTTTAGATTATGTTCGGATCTATTCCGTTCCTCTTCTATCTCGTATACCAAGTTGTATATGTTTTTTAGACGTTCCTTAAACGTTATGCAGTCAAGTTAGCCGAACAGTGAGCCAGAATTTATTGAAGATAAAAATCTTATACTAATTGTTACCTGTATTTGATGCGCAGCTGCATCTGCTGTGAAAGGCATTTTCGAAGGAGAGCTCCTGCAATTGAAATTCCATTAAATTAGATGTTTAATTTCTGAGAAGAGGACGAGGAAATTGAAGTGATAATCAAAATCACAATGAATTTCATCTGATATGACGAAAAAGAAATATTATTGAAAGGCATAAATAGTAGGAAAGAATTATAATTATTATACGACGTAGGTTAACTCGTTCGAATTGCATTTTAGGTTAGGTTAGAATTATTGGTATCATAATCAATCGCTACTTTGCTACATTAAACTAATTATGTGATCATTTGTTGACTGATCATTGACTTTATTTCATAGAGGTAATGATTTATGCAATAAAAACGAATGTCAGGTTTTCAGACATAACAATATTGTCGAAGTGTTGTATACATACATGGACAAAGGTGTTTTGTGCAGGTGTGTATGTATACGTCCGTCCAAGTTTGTTTTTCGTTTCACAATGCTATATTCATTGGGATAAATTCTAGAAATACTAAACAAATTTAACGAAAAAGTGAAGTTTGTAATCAATGTGATACTAATCTAAATAAATTACAGATTGCCAATCATATAAGGACGTAAACATAAGCTAGTATTTTTTCTTCCCCTGTTGGGTGTGCATTAAATTCTTCCGCATTTTGTAAATATTATAATATATGGAATAACAGTTTTTTTTTTTAAATTAGTATAATGAACGACTAATATCCCCTGCTCTCATCCGTCTAATAGATAGAATATTAAAATCTGTTCATGGCATGGACTCGAAGAACATTAGAAAAATCCAGTGGATAATTAGTGCATTTGACGAACCATGCAACAGTTGTTACCGAAGCGGATCTACCTAATCCCTTGACGAATAACTAAAAATATTTATAAGTTTGGAATCGGAAATTGTTGCCTGAATGATTTATTCAATAATTAATGCTTTCTGCTTAGAATCATTATACACTTTGTGTGCAATGTTATTTTCTACATTGTTAAACATTTTAAAACATCGCCGCTGTTCTTCATTAGTTCCAGTTATAAACGACACAAGCATCGCGGCGCTCAGACAGACACTTTCTTTCTCGTTTCCTTTTCCGGTGAGTGAGATCTGCTACTTGACAATATAATAAATTCCGATATATTAATCCGTGCGATCCTAAAAATTATCCCAACACTTAAATGAATAAACAATTTAATTATACTGAACGTATCTTTGACGCTAATTCTCTTCTAATAGCTTTACAAATTCCCAAACCCTCGAAACTTTGAAGTTACAGATTCGTGCTAACCTCAAAAAATTCGTGGCATTGAACTCTATTATTTATCATTTTCAGGTACACGTGAGAATCCAAAAGCAATGGCAAAGTCAAAGAATCACACAAATCATAACCAGAGTAAGTAAATCAACTAATAAATTCCGTGTATTTTTCAAAATTACAAGAGATATTTACATCGTATTTTTGCTTATTAATCTTCACAACAAAACTCTCAGTTGCCAATTTATCCAATTCATTGATCATACATTCGAACCTCGATGTAATACATTAACATAATTTTTTAAATTTCCCTCCTCAAAATGTGCGTGAGTTTTCCAGAAAATTTTTTGCCCGGAAAATCCTGTCAAACTTCATAAAGTCTCTATGTCTCATTCCTGTCTAATACAGACCCCCTAATGTCAATATCATTCTCTTAATTTACAGGCAGAAAAGCTCATCGCAATGGAATCAAAAGGCCAAAGAAGTACAGGCACGAATCTACCCTTGGTGTAAGCATAATTCAACCTTTCTTCTAATACATGTTTTAATCGGTTTAGTGAATTCAAACTTCATTTTTCAATTGAATTTAGACTTAAATCTCTTCTGTTCTTCATAACGTAACTTATTTGATAATCATATTTGAAAATAATACTAAACAGTTAATTATTTATTGAAATGTTCGTCCCACATGTTGTTCATGTGAGTGTAATGGAATCTGTCAGTAAACGTGTAAAAAATGGAAAGCTGAAAGTTATTTCAAGGTTGTAGTATGCATGGGTTTTATGATTAAGCCTTGAGCCTGTTATTGTGCAACAATACGAATTACAATGGTTGACTATATCTGTTTGTATATGCTGTTTATAGATGGATTTGAAATTCTTGAGGAATCAGCGTTTCGCTAAGAAGCATAACCTGAAGCCAAAAGCACAGCTGAAAAGGGCAGCAGACCGCAAGGCCGTTCGTGAGGCTAAGAAATAGACTTCTTTTGCGTATTCTCATGTACTCTTAACAATAAAAACGTAAAATGAAATTTTCTTTGAATTTAATTATTAACCAATACCTGAGCCTAAACGACATAGTAATTATAATACAACTATTTTTTTCGTCAAAAAACAAAACCTACAATTATTAGATTTTTTATGCAGAGGACAATCGGCTTAAAATTCCATCTTAACGTGTTAGTTTCTCAGTCTAATTTTCTCATTTGTGGGAGAGTCATCAAAGTGGGTATAAAGCTTCAGGCTGTCGTGTATAAACCGACGTTAAAAGCGACACGCGTCAGTTCATAAGCCAATGAAAATTCCCGCGCTAAAAAGCGCCTTGTTTTTAAAGCGTTTTTATTGGCTGCGGAAACGTCGCTTGAGTTGGTAGTATGGGTTTGAGACTTTCTATTCCCTTCACATATCCTGCGTTGCTCCTACGCATTAGCGAGGTGACGTCATCAGTTGTGTGTGTGACTCGCACGTATCGTTCGCGTGTCACTTGTGGCGGTTGTTTGATAGTCTCAGCAGTATTTGGTATATATAAAGTAAAGAAACTCATGGTATTATGTATTAGTGTTTTTCTGTACATACTGTAGTATATGTATAAAATTTATTCAATATTTCTGTCAGTTTTCTGTTAAATATACTTAACAATAAGGTGTTTTATGTGCCCGTAACATATCCCGACTTACTTCCAACACACTTTCGGATAGCTTGGTAAGTTTTCTATTTTTAGATATATTTCTGTAGCCGATTTACAAAGAACTCGTAGTATCGCCGGGTGGCAGATGTTATTCATTTCTATTAGTATGTATTATTTTTTTTCCGCTCATTAAAATCCACTTACAATACGTACTACGATATTAGAATGAAAATATATACAAAATATTTCGAGGTTCGTGTTCCACACCTTTCACTGCTACGCGTCGTATTATTATGTTTATGTTACAACTTACTATGCGTTTAAATTCCTCAATACATTTTTTTTCCTTTTTTTAACTACTCGTACAACATTTGACTAGCTGTCGAAGAGTCCGTCAAGATAACCGTCTACCCACACTAATTGTCTATTATATTTTCCCTGAAAAATAAAAACCGCTAATCCTTAAGATTTCGGAGCTTAAACGTTTATAAATTAAGTTTTAATCGTCATTCGATTATCATAGTACAAATAATTTTCTAACATTATTTCATCATTTTGTTACATACCTATTTTTACGTTTAGCAGGCTAAAACTTAGCTCAAGCATAGATATAAGGTACTAGATTGGACAAGTTAAAAAAACTTAGTGGTATACGGCAATATGTCACACAATAATAGTGACATCCGATGCTGCCACCTAGAATTCATGGTAAAACAGAACATTTGTCGATATCGGAAAGGTATTTACCCGGGGGCTGAAATTAAACAAATATTCTGTCGGTCAAAGCAGACTTACGAAACGTTCGCGTCATGCTACGGCTGTGCATCACTTTACATACACTGTAACATCCTACGAATGCAATGGTTTCTACTAATTGGCGGCTCATCATTTTTTTTATTTTTATGGAGCGGAATCACTATACTTTTTCGAAAAATCAGTTTTCTCTATTCGATTGTTCAACTCTCATGTATGGGATGTTCCACGCCGATCCGTACGGAGAAGAACCTTGTCGTTTTATTTGTGATGTTATTATTTGTATTCGTTTCTTATCTACAGAAACAGAGTCTGGCGAATTTTCGATCCCTCAACTCAAGAATCGCTCGAATTACGAAATTTCGCAATTTTCACGTATTTAATTGAGAATTCAAACTTTTGAGAGCTGTATGTTTTGAACGGTTTGACGTCGAGATCTCCATCAAACCTCTGTCTAAAACTAATTCAACGTAATCTTTAATGGAATTTTAAAAACATGACCGAACAAAAATCCTTTCGCTGTGATTCGTCGAAGATGAAAAATAACTTAAGAACGAGAATGTAATTTGAGAAAAGATTCTGAAAAAGGAAAAAATCTCCGAAGCTAAAGTCTCGCCTCCTGTCTCTATCTTGATTAACGAACTCGATCTTAATTATTTATACCTATAATTTAATGTTGAAAATAGAGCTCCGCTGGGCGAATGCAGCGCTGTTACGCCGCCACAATATCGACCCTAAAAAATTAGGAAAAAATTTTATACCATTAAATATTAATTTAAAATTCTTTGAAAATTATGATATTATCTAGACACTTGAGAGAATAGAAATCCACCGAGAAAAAAGATAAAGATCGAGATAAAAGATCGTTAAGCATGAAAAAAAGTACTATAATTTAAATAAATGCATATATTTTTAAAACTATTATAGATATCGATTTAGTTGAATATTAATTTCGAACATATTTTATCTTTTGATAAAATCGTCTTGAAAATCAATTGCTGTAATAGTTTACAAGATATAAACTATTACAGGTTGAATATAAGAAAAAAAAGTTTCATTTTTCATAAACAAATGCATGTAACTGACGATCTATAATAGCAACGAACTTGGTCGACTATTCATTTCAAAGATCATCTAATGGCCCATAAAATCGGCTTGGATGCTAATTATACCATATCTCTGATAGTTTAAAAGTTAAAGCTGTTAATAACTTAACAAAGTGAGTGGCCGCTTTCACTTCCATAGCGCGCCAAAATATAAAATCCTATAAAAAATTGAAAAAATTTTCTTCCACATTTTGACATACGTCGTTTTTTTTGTTTTTGTTCTAAAAATCTAAGGAATTTTTTGAACATATTCGGTGATTGTTAGTAACAAATCGCTTACTTAATAAACAATTGAATTATTAACAAAAATGCTCATTCATTTAATTTGTGTAAAGAATTGTAAATGATTGATTAGCAAAAATTTTTTTTTTAATAAATCATTTTACAACCCGAGAACAAAGAAATTGATTATTAGTCATCAAAAAATTTTTTTAGCAATAAATTTTTGTTCTTAAAATCATAATATTCCCTAGCACATGAAATAACAAAAAGATAAAATTCTTACAAATATGTAACTTCTACGCCATTTGTTCACAAAATTTTCCAAACAAATGGCTCAAAAAATTAAAAACAAACGTTTTTGAATACTTTTGATTAAATAAAAACACTAATAATAATATAATTCGATTAAAATAAAATTTTAACCACTTTTTTTGATTTTTTGGTTTTTTGTTAGCTTAAATAATTTATAACTGATAGGTTATGTCAAAAGGTCTCCACAAAGCGAAATAATTTTAGCAGCTTTCCTTGAAAAATCACACGATTTTCCATATACATAGACGAAAACTCCAAAACAAATGGATTTCTATTATTAACATGTTCAACTGTTGAAAAATCGATGAAAATTTTTTTTTATGGACAGAATTTTACTCTCGTAAGTGTCTAGATAATATCACAATGCATTTGAATTTATAGATTGATATTAAATTGTAGACAAAAAAAAAAATTATATGTGGAGCTCTACTTTCAACATTAAATTATAAGTATAAATAATTGAGATATGAGTTCCGAAAGTCAAGACTTTTCTATTGAAATTTTTTTCTTTGAGAATCTATTTTCAAATTTACGCTATCCCTCATAGTTTTAGAGCTATCAGCAAAAAACTAGACCTCTTCTTTTGTGCTACAACCTGGCAGATTATGAAAAATATATAGGAGGTCGGTGCAGGAAAAAAAGCCCACTTCACAAGGAATGACCCATATGATATGTATCATTCAGAGGAATTCATGAATGTACCCTATATCTATGCCTCAACTCGTACTATGCTACAAAATATATAAAACAACATTGTGAAATGCGCAATCATTAAAAATCTGTAGGTCAGATCGAATATCTAGATTATCGATCAATTTCTGCAGAACTCTTACCAAGACGCAATACTGTTGGTAAAAAAGAGTACTGAAGCGAAATCCACGAAAAAGCCATTTTCGATGGCCATGCCGCCTACATTCATGGCGCGACACTAATGTCAGCCGCCATCTTGTCCAATCTAGTACATTATATCTATGGCTCAAGTCAGTCTTCAGACTTTTTTCATACTTAATTTAATTTAATTTTTCATGATTTATTACTCGGCATTTATAAACGGATGATAAATAAGACTGAAATGCAATGCTCTATGTTATCTGGTTTAGTGTTAATTTTCTTCTCTACAGACTTACGCTGCACGTTAGAATATAAAATATGTACGACATATTTGAATGCTTATTGCTAGTACAGAATAATATTAATTATTTAATCGTAACTTGCATGGCAATATAATTTATTCAGACTTTGGATTACCTATTTCTCTATTTTCAATATAGTTATTAGGATCTCAAAATAGTTGAGCAATGTTTTATTGTATTTCGAAGTGATTGTTATACTTTGTATAATAGCATCATTCATTGGTAATACAATCTCAGGATTAAAGTTTTCAATTGTGTTGTTTAAAGATAACATTGTAGTGTTGGATGCTTATAATAATATATTGAGACAGTATAAAATATTTAAAATGCAATATTCTGTATCTGAGAAAGTGCTGAGTAGCGGAAACTGAATGTTTTTAGTCAAGCCAGTAATAGAATTCATTACGTAAAAGACAAGCAGAACTTAGAGAGACACTCTTGGCATGTGGTAGGATCTTTATTGTAGGTCTAAAGAAAATTTCACAGTCAATGTGGAGGCTGGTGAGGCCCTTTGAGGAGGGAGTTATTTTTACCACATTTTTTTTTAAGCACGGTCTTGAGAAATACCCCAAAAGGAAAAGAAATCTTTTTCAGAATACAAATAGATATCCTAAGTTTATTTAGTTAGGGTCTGTACGGCGCCGGTTCTGGATGTGATTTTTGAAATTCATTCATTATTCTCAACAATCAAAGTGACAGAACCGTTGATAATATTCCTTAAAACAATGGGAAAGACTAGGTTCATTCATTTATTAAATAAATAATGATGTCAAATTGAATTAATAATAACTTGCCAAATTATTAATATTTCTTTTTCTTCTATTTCACATCAACTCGCGAATCGAAAAATTTCTCATCATTTATTTAATCACAAAAGTCGAAAGATATGTGTGTTTGAATATCTTTTATTTTAATATTAAAGAAAAATGGAAGGTGAGCAACACCACTACGAACTTCGTAGTAGAAGTCGGTCGAGATCGCAGACACCCCAGGTTTTAAACCGTAATTTAAATGATGCAGAATCGCCCGAGCATCATTATGATTTGCGAAGCCGTAGCCGTGAAAGGTCTCATACTCCAGGAGAAGTGACGAGCAGCCGGAGATCAGGGTCTAGATCATTGTGAGTTGTTTTAAAAACGGAGAATTATTTCATCTGATTAATAAAAAAAAAAAACTCTTAATCTGGTTGAATTTTAAGAGTTATATCCAAATTAAAACTTATCTGAATACGTAATTGATAAAAAGAAAAAGGGTTCTCTCTGTATAGTATTACAATTTGAGATGTAAATCCTGCAACGGAAAAGGTTATCCATATCATATCTGACTTTGTGAATAATTGGCAACAAACTAAGATTAAACTAATGACCTGAGCAAGCGGCTATTCGAATTAAGATCTTGGCACTCATTCAGATCGCAGTTCTTGAATTGTGTAAGATTAAACGCTGTTAACCTCGATAGCTCTAATAATACTTCCTCTATCTTGGTTCAGGCTTATGTCGTTTGCGATTTATTATTGCGGTTTGTTGTTGCAACAACTTGAGGGTATATTTTTTTTCACCGTTTTTGCATAAAAAATATAGGCGTAGTTTCATTACTAGATTCATTAAACTGCACGAATTGTTAAGGAAGTGCAATTTTCTTTTCCTAATAAATCATGATAAGGACTCTTATCAAAGCTGTTTCCGATTGTTATTATCATGCTGAGTTATCAACATATGCTTTCATTAACTTGCACAATTCTTAGATGAATTAATTAATAAACAAGACTTGCGGTAAGATAATGAAATTAATTTTTTTTTTTCAAATCCCAGTTTGAATTATCGAAATTCAGTTATGCAACGCAAGAAATTTTATTTTCATATTTATCATGAATTGAAAATATCTTGTTTCTTTTTTTAAATTAGATAACTTGTGAGCTGAACGCAACAAAATATGAAAATGCAATTTCCAAGTGACTCATCTAGTCATCAAATCTAGAAATTGAAAATATAAGTATCACAAATATCTCTGGCTAATAAATTTCTCATAAACTCTATACAGACCTGGAAGCATTGGTAAATCGGCTGAAAAAAGCATGGAGACAATATCCGAACAGAAGGAGGAGGTTGAGAACCAAAATCATCAGAATCAGACCACAAAATCTGCAAATGTTAAGAAAGTTGAGCGTCGTTCAGAGCGTCAAAAAGCCAAAAGACAGATATTCTCTAATGGACAAAGCGAAACGAGTGAGAACAGGAGCAACTCCAAAGCAGAAAGAGAAAGACAGAGTTTAACACCCAGGCGAATATTTACCAGTGATTATTCATCTGAGGAAGGAGACCAGGAAGACAGAGAAGAGAGAGAAGATCCTCCAAGCAGACCTGGTTCGGCTTATGAAATCTACAAACAAGCAGGGGATTGGTGGAAGTGAGTATAAACATCCTTGTAAAATTTATACAATTTTAATTCGGCATCAATGCGTTTCTTTACTTTCTTTTTTGTTTTTATCTGAATATTCTGTCGCAGATTTGTTTCTGCATGAATTAATTTGAGGAGAAAAATATTATCGGTTTGAAAATCCGTGAAGAAAATTAACCAGTATTAATTGATGTAAATTAATTTGGGTGAGGCCAGACCCTGTTTCTAATTTATAATGATTCTTCATGCGCCACCTGCTTGATTAAATATGTGCATTGTACCATTTAATTTGGTAGGTACAGGAAATCGTATGTTTATGCATTCAAGACACACCCACGCTAAAGTCGTAGGACATAAAAGGAAGTCTGAAATTAAAGTTATTAGAGAAGGTACATAGTACAACACGGTTGATTGACTACATTTTTACAATTTTTCTTTATCATTATAAATTTCTATTCCCTATACAGACCTTTTATCATTCTATTTCTCATCTATTATAAATGACCTTTTATTGTATCTGCTCTGATAAGTCTTTTGTCCGTGCACACTCAAAATTTTAATTCGGGACTATCTTTTCCCTACCTTCTTCACCATATCATTTTATGTCGACAATATTATAGATCAGTAGACAAATTTAACAATCTATGATGACGTATCACTTGAGGCAACTAGTCAACAGAATTTAACATTTGAAATGGTCTGAACACTACAGTTTTGCAATACAAAGACTATTCCGTTCCTGTACATAAATTTGAATTTATATTGATTTAAACATTTTTTACATTTTTCATCGTCACAAGGAATCTTCTCTGATTTCTGTAGAATTCACTTCAAGTATTTTACCATGGTTTAGAAATACTCTTTCTTTTCTTTGATTCGTCCATACTCTCACATCAAAAAGTGTGATCCCTAAAAGCTAAGATTGTGGACAATATTTACCTGTAACGCACACAGCTGTAAGACTTAATCCTTTGAGCAGATGTTTTCATAACAGTCCCTCGGAAATGGTCGTTGACATTCGAACATAAAACCAGTATAATCTTTCATGGTAACCTATACCTGAAAACAGTTTTCCGCGGATTCATACAAGTTCTATAACAAACGATTTTTGAAACTATATACCTATTATCTAAAAATTTGCGTGAAACTTAGTCTTCTTCAGTCCCACTTCAGCTTAAAGTAAATAACTTCATAATGCTGCTTTGGATTTTGTAATTTGATACCCATCACCTTGGTCACTGTGTTATCCGATGTGTCTCGTGTATAAACGTTTGTTTACTGATACATGTCTTATTCATTATAATGCGTAAGATCTCAATGTATGATAATCGTTTGTTGTATGTACATGTGATAGTTTTATGTTTACTTATTCAGAATTATAATTTTGATATTATGCTAATTAAAAATCTTGCATAATATTGGTCATGTTTCGTTCGTTTATACTCAAGGTTACAAATTGTTGCATCATTTCTACTACTAGGCTGATTCATGTGTGAATTCAACCTGACTATGACCTAATCTTATTGCCTCACGTGCAGCGGGTATAGGTTTTATTCAAATGGCTATTCTTAACGGAGGTTTTTAAATTCTGAGTAACTAGACGCAGATTTTGATCTAATCCCTCTTTTCAACTAGACAATGTGTGTTTCCATTTCAGTGTATTTCCAAAAACCGATTATACCTACTCCCAAAAATCTCAGTGCCGATACGAAATAGCTCCGGGTGTAATGGCTATGCCTAACATGTCTCGTCGCTCAATTCATTCTGATACCAGCAGTACGCACGGCAGCATACCGTCAACAAGTCAACAAAATCTCAGCCTGTCTTCATCCCAGTTATTGGGAGAATCAATGAGCAGAGAAAGTGTTGGAAAAGAATTATCGGTAAGCAATGATTAATGATCTGCATTCCATTTGTAAAAAAAAACTATCCCAATATGTTCAACATTTGTATCGTTTCTATAAAAAGCATAGACACGTTATAAGTCAACCGCTAATTATGATATTTCTTATCTCATTTGTCCAAAAAGGCTAGAGATGATATATTTCTACACGCTCGACATCCAGATTCTGTGGCCAGATCCAAGCTGTATAAAACTACACATGTAGAGCAGTACAGCACTCGCAGGGAATTCATTTATTCCAACTCTGCAGATGCATCACATTTTCAGTCCATGCGTGACAAGTATGTCTGAAAAAAATTAATTATCAAACTTTACATGTATCAATTTTACTTTTTGAGATTGTCAAATGCTTATTGTGTATTATATATTTTAGATTTACAAACGACTCTTATGAATCCCCAACCGTGTCGCGCAGATACGAACCTCTATCGCAAGCTGATTCTGATGTAGATATAGATGATACTATAACTTCGGTTGACGGACATAGACGGTTATACAGAGAACGACAACAGAAAGAATTGAATATTTTTATGAGAATTTATACCAGCATTGTAACTCTTGTCATAACAAGTTATAACAGTGTCAAAAATTATGTCGGACTCGGTGAAAATCGAAGATGGTACCCAACCAATTATAGCTACAGACAGCAGGATGGTAAGTTTCATAAAGTAAAACTGTTTTTTTTTCTCAAAAGTTAAACAATGCGCTTATGATATATCTTTATAACTGCTTTAATATAATAAATATCATAAATATTCGTAATTTTGGCTCAAAGTTGTGTGATATCAAGCTATTTATAGAAGAATCATTTAAGTACACATTTTCTTTTTATATTCTTCCTTTAGAGGTAGTCATTTCCAAAGTTTGCTCAAATTTAAGGGCATTTTAATGAAATATAGCCACTATGTTGGAATTGTTATTTATTCTCATCATCTTGAAGGAGTTTTTTGTTTGTTTTTATATTGAACTATGCTTATGAATGAGGATGCAAAATATCGAAATAATCGAACTTAAAAAATCTTTTAATCTTAGAATCCAGATGGAGTAAAGCATGGCAGTCGATCGACCGTGGAATACAATACTTGTATTCGTTATTTGTGAACGTCTTATTCTTGGATACATGGCTTTTGAGTCGTGCTACCCCACTCAGGGAAGAAGTTCCAGATCGTCGTACGAAACTGTTCTGGATCGTACTATTACCGCTGCTTCTTCTTGGTGGTGAGTGATATTTAATTCTCATGTTCATTATAGAAAATAATTAAAGCCTGCGGCCTATACAATAGTGCGAAAGATATAATCCTGGTTGCTCGTCGCAACAGCTATATGATCTTTGATTTCTTGTATGACTACTTTACTAATATCTTATCTCCCAAAACTATCTCTTATTTAAATGTAATGATCTACATATGCGGTGTGTTATTGACATGAATATATAAATCTTTTTTTTATAGACTGGTAATACGAATTACGATTATTTTCGTAGGAAAGATTAATCATGGGATAGGATAGTAATAATTGATAATGCCAATGGTTTTGAAATAATTCAAAGATCATTAGCTAAATATAGAATTTGCCGATTTTATGTTTCAGGAGCTTACATCATGCACAAATATACCTTTCCCTATCTGGACCCCCTATACGATGTTCAATCTACCATTGTCAATACCACTTACTCGTACTTCAATGATATCACTAACGCGACACTTGTAGACTATGACTTATTTTTAAAATACGTAAAAGGTTTACAGAATTTTTCCCTACCTACTCCGAACATATCATTGCCTGCCTTGCCTAATATTGGTTGGAATATTTCTTGGTCATAATTTCCGTCAATTCATATTCACATTATCCCAATTCAGATTCAAAGTGAATGAAAAGTCCTGGGCACTGTTACAGTTAACACAATATTCATTATTTTTTGTAAGTCATCTCAGGATAGTTGTTAATCTGATAGACACTGTTTTTTAATCATTTCTTTTTATAAATAAATTATAATCTGATTTTGATTGTACAAAGCATCTAATATGCCTGTATAAAAGTATCAAGGTAACAGAATACTTGTCAGGTAACATTCTGTTCAAATTTATTGTATTTGTAGCTTTTTTCAGTCTTATTGTTCGAATATCATATGTTAAGAGGTATCATATGTTAAGAGTACAAACAAGTTGATGAACTTGCCTTTTGATGAATCTTGAGTGACCGACTTTTTTTTCAGAAATGTCTTTCTGACAAGGTGCACCGCTCAATGATTGCTTATTTGCTTTTGCACTATTTAACTGCCCAGGCATAGTTGAAATCTCAAAAATAATGAATTCGGTGTTTCGTTGCGCTGTAATTTCATTTCTACTTACTAACAAAGCTGATTGTTGCATGTAATCTAATAGATTTGGTAACGTTTTAGATTGTATGGTAATTTCTTCGTACTAATTAGATAGTCAATATTTGTCATACAGCAATATCAGCAATTGTCTAGTAGCCATTTACAATGATCAAACATGATTAATATATTTACATAGTGAAAAATTAAAGATTTTTTTCGTAGTCGGTTTGATATTATCAATTAATATAATATAATAAATTGACAAATGCAAATTCAAAAAAAACAAAGCAAAGAATTTACAAATTAACAATTAAGCAGAACCGTAATTATCGATAAAATAATATATTCATTGATATATATTTACGACAAAATGAAAATTTAGTACCTATATTATATACAAAAAAGAAAAATATTTATGTTCAAAAATCAAATTCGAGTTTATTGCACAATTTTTATAATTATATATATATATATATATATATATATATATATATATATATATATATATATATATATATATATATATATATATATATATATATATATATATATATATATATATATATATATATATATATATATATATATATATATATATATATATATATATATATATATATATATATATATATATATATATATATATATATATATATATATATATATATATATATATATATATTCATATTTTATTGTTTTTCGATTATAAGACATATTTGAATTATATATCCATATAGTAAGTTATGTTGAATTCTTAACAAATATAACATATCCTGAATTCGTTTTTCAATTTATTCTAACTCAAAGGGGTAAACTATATCACTAATTTCAAACTTTGATTTCAGTTTGAACAAATTCACTATATTTGTTGAAAAATAAAAAATTAGCGAAACATGATCACTCTTCAGAATTCTTTTGCGGGAGGTTTTTTTAAAAATATTTTATTCTTGCTTTTATGTGTTGACTTAACGTTAAACTAAACTAACATTATTTTTTATTATTACGAGAAAAAAAAAAAAGAACAACTCTACAATTTTAAAGTTGAGCAAAAAAAAAGCTATGTTTACTAAAATATTTCCTTAGTTTGTACGAGTTTGCACTAACATTTTTGCTTTAATATTATTATTCGTAGAATTTTTTATTATTTAATTAACATTCATGCATTAATAAATATTACACATGACTATCATGACATTTTTATTTTTTTTTTTTGCGTGCGTGCGTGAGTTTTTGCTGGTTTATATTTAATCCAATACATGTATTTTTAACATTCAATTTGTAACATCGTGATCAATTATGTAGATTAATAACAGTCAGGCGATTAGGAAAAAAAAAAAAAAATTAACACTAAACTAAATCCATACGATCTCTTTAGTCTAACTTAGTAACTACCTAACACGGAGTTTGTTTTGCAGTATTGCAAAGAGAATGAAGTTTAATAAATTGTTCGCTTTTTTTTCTGCTATTTCTAAAATTGCTTTTCAAATTACGAAGCTTGATTAATACCAATTCTGGAACATATGCACACTTATCGACAAATGAACAATGTTTTGTTTTTTAATCTTGCCAGCATTTATAAACTTACCCACTTGTTATGTTTTTCATCTGAATTTTTTAAATAATAGAATAGTTGATCAATGGTACAAATTTATTCTGAAAACCCACCGGTGTTAGGTTTTTTTTACCTTATACTACATATAATAGATTGTAGTAATATGTCATAATCCAACGTACTCTGGTATAAAATACATAAAATATTAGTATGCAATACATATATTATACTATAAAGTTTATTCAGGATCTATACGTTTATGTAACGTACTCAAAAAACTTAGGATAATCCCAGGTATTTACATTATCTATTTTATAAGAATACTATATTAATATGTACGTTTGAACCAATAAAGTATTTTCAATACTCTATAAATTGGTTTGAAATTTAAATTAAACTTCTGCATGATCGTCGGCGTGGTAAGTTTCCTTCATTTTTCAAGTCTGTCATAACTTGGCCACATTTTTCAACATATAGAAACCGTAAATTGTTACCACATAAACATCCCTCGAATATTTCCAATAAATACTGCTAAAAATCGATGCAAAAGATGAATTTATTTGTCGATTCTGCAATCAATCATCATAGCACAGTTGGCAATAAATTTCATTATCATAAAATATGTTAATATACTTTATTGTCCGATTGTATGTACGATGAAAATGAAAGAAACTAGCGAAATTATGCTTGCGAATAGAATGTTTACTTTTTTTTATTTAATGCTAATCACTTGTGGGAGAAGGATAGAGAAAGGGTAATATCATTGCGGACGATCTCTAAGGGTTTGGACTTGGAGGACATTGGAATATTCCAAATTAATATGTGAATCGATACAATGAAAAGTCGGAAATGAATTTACAATCGATGGATGACATCTAAATGGTGAGTTCCTTTGTCTATCCTTCTCTCGGTTACCGTATTGGCCATAAAATTACAATTGGAAAAAAAAAGAAGAGTTTTATTACATGAATTAAAACACCATTTGCAGAATGTGGTAATCTCGATGATCCCAATACGGTAACTTAGGAAGGATGCAACGGTTTAATATATTAAATATATCCCTAACTTTTATCTGTAATTAATAGACCTGATTATCCTACTACTTCTGCTATACATAAAAATGAGTACTTCACATCTATTCAATTACCTGAACAATCATTAACATCATTTTCAAATATCTTGTTCCAGGTTTGGGGCTGTTGTCCTACGTTTTTTCAAACTCTGACTCTATACTGGCACTGGTCACGTATCCTGCAACAGTTTTATCATCATTATTTTATTCGGAGTCTAGGAATGCTCAAATTCCAGATGAAGCAATCACTTCAGCAGTGAAATCCGCTGCTCGTTTGACAGAACAGAGTGAATCGCGAGATTATGGATGGAAAGAAGAAATTATAGCTGTGCCATTAGAAGGCAGCAAAGGAATTGACAGAGAAAAGGAGAAAGAACTGGATTCCATAATTTCGTTACTTGTAGCGAGAGTTAGGAATGTTGAAAACGCAAACTTACTCCAAAATGTGAGTTGAATTGACTTACTTTTTCTTTATTTAAAATTACGTACTTGATGTTCTGAATTATTTTTATGGAGAAATGTTTACTGTTTCTAGGAAGCATTGTCGAACATCAAGGAAGAACAACAAAATGTCCTCATAACTCAGATTGAAAATCATGCAGACTTGAAAAAGTATTACGATGTAAGTTCCGGCTAAGTTTACGTTTAAATTTCGGTTTGCAGATTCAATTTGATAGTCAGCCTAATACTGATATTGCATTAGTTTTAATAATTGAAATTGCATTTTATTTCTAGGATAAATTGGCTACGATCGAAAAGAATGTAGAGGAAAAGGAAAAACTCTTACTAGCATCTAACAACGACGATATTAATGCCATTAAAATCGAGCTACAATCGTTACGTGAATTACAATCAGAGCTTAAGTCATGCTGTGAGAAGACAGCTGTCGTGCCTATTATTGAGGTGGAGAAACACGTGAACAATGTTTTAGCTGGATATTTTAGTAACGAAAATGAGGATGGGAAAAAAACTATGTCTAAAGAACATCTTGCCGATTCAATAAAAAATTTATTTATTGCAAAAAATGGTCTTGAAGAGAAAATATCAAACTTGAATTCTACCCTACAAGTGAATGTCCAGGACGGTGAGAAACTTATTACAAGTTCTGTTATAAGATCTGAATAGAAAAACTGATGAATAACAACTGGCTCAATTGATACCAAGAGTTTGAATACAATGAAATCATTATATTTGTATTTTTAAATTGGTGTCTTTTACAGAAATCTAATTACTTTTTCGAAGACTATACTGCTCTCTTATTCGATTGTATTTGTTTTCAACTATGTTGTTTTTTTTTTTTTCAGTTAAAGACTTGGCTGACAAAGTGATGTCTGACATTACCACTCCAATAAACATGTATAAACTGAGTAGCGACGATGGCAGTGGCGGTGGTGACGGTAGTAGCGGATTGACGGAAAGAGATGTTCGTAGAATTGTGACAAATGCTTTGAAAATTTATGATGCTGATAAAACTGGAAGAGTGGATTATGCTCTTGAATCAGCCGGTGAGTAATACTTTCTGTGTTGCTTAATTTTCATTGATAAATAAGTGCAGATCTTTCTTATCCAAGAATTTTCTAAAGAGGATCATATGCTATTTATACTGCAATCTTTTTCAGGAGGGCAAATCCTCAGCACACGGTGTACACAAAAATACAATTTGGATACAAGGGCTTACACTATCTATGGGTATATATTATTCTACGAAAATTCTCACCCGCAAACTGTTATCCAAGGAGATCCGATTCAACCTGGAAAATGTTGGGTTTTCCAAGACTTTCCTGGATACTTGCTCATTAAATTACGGACCTTGATTAATGTAACAGGTTTCACTGTAGAACATGCGCCCAGAGCCATTCTACCAAATAGCGATATGCGAAGTGCACCTAAAAAGTTTAACGTTTGGGTAAGTTCTGAATTTAATAAACCATTGCAAAACTTTGCAGTTTCTGATAAACTCTTCTTTTGTTCTGTAAAAATCAAGCTACTTTGTAATGAAAATCTAACAGCAAATATTATTTTTGATTCAATAAACTTATTCTTATTGAATGATCTGTGTTCAGGGATACAATGATGAAAATGATAAGGACCCGGTACAATTTGGTGAATACGAATTCAAGAATTCTGATGATAATTTACAGTATTTTCCAGTTCAGGTAAGCAGTTATGATGTCCTTTCTGAATAAGCTGAAAAAAAATCGTATCTTAGGATTATGAATAGCAAAAACCATAAAGAGTATATACTACAAAGAAAAAATAGTTAAAAGCAGTTAGTAACACGAATTTATTTTCAACAGAATGCAATAAACAAGTCATACGAAATTGTGGAATTGAGAATTCACAGTAATCATGGACAGATACATTACACCAGCCTCTACAGGTTCAGGGTGCATGGTATACCTGCATAATTATTTTTAAGATATGAGTAACGTGTATTTTTAATGCATTGCCCACGTGCTGTTGTAATATACATAAATAAACAGCCGTAATTATATATTTGGCATCATCTAATTACGCTGTTTTGCATGCGACCTGGTCTGTGCGTGGGCAGTACAAGGTGTGGATGGTATCTTTAAGGGTGTAAAGTGGTACTGCAGTATATCTAAATACAACGTGGTGCCAATTTGAAGAAAATATATGATAATGAATATGTTATCGCTAGAAAATATAGATTAGTGTAGAAAACGAGAACAAATATAATAATTTAATGAACAATAAACCATTGAAACTCGCGAGTTTCTCAATTAATTGTATAATTTTATATTGAATTGTAATTATTGTATTATTTGGCAGCCACATTGAATTTATATACCTAATTTAGGCATAGTTTTGTATGTAGAAACGTAATTACTTCAGAAACCTGGTGGTAACTGCTATTACACCGTTATAATACATGCTGCCTGTATAAATTAGTTTAATTATTTTACCTGATCGTGACATACATTTTTTGTTCATGTTTTGTAAACTTGTTCGTTCATTATATGGATTCTAGACTATCAGAACTGAGTACTGTTGCCACAGTTCGTCAGAGTAGCTACGTCATTGGCAGCAATTTAATAATTGTCGCGGTATTTATCACGAATTTTCTGAGTACAATTTATACCAAGAATTACGTGTGCATGTACTTTTAATTACATATTAATATCAAAAATGTAAAACGGAATCTTGCTTTTATAAATATGATAAAAAAAAAGATACATCAAGGTTAAGGAAAATAAGATCTAATTTTGCAGTCACAAGATATGATGATGTGCAGCCCAATTTTCAAATACTATTAGCATTCATACTCCTTTTTCGGTATTCTTTTTTTGCTCATTTTCAGTTTATGTTTCAATTCGCTATTTCAAACTTTGAGAATGATAGATGATATCACTGTGATGCTTCTTCAACATGGAAGGCATATAAAATGAATGAATTTTCTATTTTTCATCACTTACTTACGAAGACGAATAATAATAATAATAAAGGTCATGCGTTATTCGTCAATTATAAAGATACAATAGAAATACTTTTTTTTTTGTCAACATCTCGATTGCATTTTTAAATTGGATTACACATGTCTATGTTTGGAATGGGATATTATTAATTAATCATTTAAGATCCTAGTCATAAGTAGTGCTTGCTAGAATTAAAATGAATATACTAATGTCTGATTAATGCGTGCTTTATTTTCATAAAATCCGGTGTGGCATACTCTTTTTCTCGGCTTTTGTTTTTTTTTTTTTTTTATTTTATACTAACAATAAAAAGGAGTTAAACGTGTTGAAGTCAAAATACTGATCACTTATATAAAGTTTGCTCTTAATAGTTAACATAATCATAGAAATATTTCGTAAGTTAGAACATGTAATGAGAATTGTCTTGAGTGATGACTCGGGGCATAATTGTATTAATCAACGAAGATTGAATGATGATGATATTCAAAGATTTTCTTTGATTTTGCTCATGTTACAAATATGAGTTTGGTCAGTTATCGTAAATACCATATACATATATTACGATAGTTAATAATTATTAAAGATAATTTGAAACATTAAACCGAAAATATCACTTGAGGAAATCTGCATGAAATATTTTTAAGGGCCAAAAATTAGGATTAAGAATCATTCTCAATAGTTTTAAAACATTAGTATCCCATAACAAACACCTCATGTGGTCTTTCGTTGTGCGAATAGTGAAACGTGAAAAGTATTCAATAGGTAAGGTATATGATGAGAATTAAATATGATATGATGTTGAATATACTATAGGTATATAGATGACGGAGTATTTAATTAAACAGGGAGTGAAACATGTATAATCATAACGATCACAAAGCACGCTATTGGCTATATGTATGTATAATGAGATAAGATCTATTTATTAAGTATGAAGAAAAAACTTTTTATACATTCTCACGAATTTTATCTTTATTTTTTGATTCAAAAATGATAGTAAAATAACTTGGCGCTATATATTTTTGTACGTTTTAATAAACAGACGGTTATGAAGTGTTTGCCGAGTAACGAATTACCGTAAAAACACCTAAACTAAAAACTATGCCTTAGTAAAATTTGTTCTATAGGATAAATTAGTTATAAATAATGAATAGAATTATTGCTTTCTAAAGTTACCCAAAGTTAAAATTATGTAGGGATAGTTTATTTTCAATGTTTTTTTTTTTTTTTTTAATAAGTAAACTATAATAATACAACAGTACAAATAAATGAAAAAAAAAACAAAAAAAAAAATAAAAATTCACTAATACTAATTCAGTATATGTTTCATCATAAATTGCAATCAAATATTGTTCGAGCGTTATTTTTACAAAGGCTTAATAAATATACTATACATGTAGACTTTTACCAATTTTTTTGTTCTTTTATAAGAAGCACCTTGAGCACCGAGGTATAATAATATAAATCTTATCAATATACATACAATTTATGTAAAGAAAATATTCTATTATATTCTCTATGAGAAATAACCTTTTATCATTCGTAATAATAAACTTAGTGTTAGTACTAATATACCAAACAATTTCATTCGCATATACAGTGGCATAAATATATTTGCATAATGTTATAATAATTAGTTTCACGCTAAAAATAATTCATAATTTTGAGATTTCAAGACAGATAATATAATTGTATGGAAATTAATAATAATAACAATAATAATAATAATAATAATAATAATAATTAGTTATAAGAAAACTGATGAACCTCTTTATGTTGTTATTCTGTACTTAATTTCTCGATTTAATTTTCTAAATATTATATATTTTTTTTTTTTATTCAATAAAATTCGAAAATTACAGATAGATTTTAACCACTTGAGAAAGTTTCAAAAGTAATATGGACTATTTAGTCAACTACATTATACATATAACAAGATCTTAAATTTGTGAATAAAGACTATAAAAGAAGATTTATATAATATATTTTTAAACCTGACTATAAATAAAATGAATGAAAATTTCAATCCCGCTATTTAATACCTATCGATATCTGTCAATAATCAAATTCTATCCATACAATAGACGTATGCACTGATATACTATATGGACGTATGCCAAAGAAATAAGTAGAGAATAAACAGCATTTGCATTTCTAAAAGATCTTCGACTCCTTCATCGCGGCAACCAATTTTACGTAAGAGTACTACGTAATTGTGTGTGTGGCAATGGTCGCGATTAGGGGTCGAAAAATAAAAGGATTTTATATTGCAATGTGAGATACCGAGGTAACGAAGCAAGTATTTGTGTAATATATTAACTAGGCCAAAACTGACTGATTTATTGTTTTGGCTTTAATCAGTGTGGACAATATCCACGGATTGAAGAACGTGCAATATCTCATGATAGTGATTTCGGATTCGTGTTTTCGCAGAATCAAAAGTTCAGCGCCCGTATGTGCACATGCGCAGTACCAGCATCGTGTCCGTTACCGTTTATTGCGATAGGTTAAACGCGGTTTTGGCAGCTCTCTGTCATTTACCTAAATAAGTATATCTAGCGTCAGTGATTTACCATAAATAAGTGTTTCAACTACGTTGCAGATACCAGGACATCGTTCAGTAAAATAATTTCAAAGGTAAGACGTTTCCTTCGTTAGATATATGACATTTAATTTATCGTTTGGGTACCGAAACTCATGTATCCATAAATTATGTTGTATACAATCACGCGTGTTAGTTTCTAGGTTACTCGACAGGTGGGTTTCGGGATTACTATACTATAGATAGTAGAATACTATTATGATCTACGCAAGATCTCGAGAAGAGTATAAATAACTTTTTAAGACCAAAACTGAACATTTGATGGTCCGATTTTGAATGAATTACAATTCTTAACGATTAACATTACGTCGTAGGGGACTAGAATCAAAATATAGATATACAATTAATTATTAACGGAATCCTGAATTAGAAAAATGGGTTTCTAGGTTGTCAAACAGCCGGAATGATATACTGATATAATATCATCGTTTTATTAATACAGTATAATGAGATCATACTGCACTAATTGCGGAATGATGATTATTATTGTATTGAGTAGAAGGTCGTTGGGTGAGGTCAACTCCAGTTCTCCTTTCGCTTTGTTAATTTCCATCGTCGCAATTGTTTGTCCACTCATATCAGCCGGCATTGCGTAAATACTGTGCATTATATACATTATTATTTAAGCGAATCAGAATATGAAGTTGACGGATTTCGTTTCATGAAATAGAAGAAAAAAAACTTTTGTTATTTCTAGGCGTCAAATTTTTTTCTGCTAAATCAATACCTGATCATTTTTCTACGATCAAAATCTTAAATATGTATCGACGGCTAAGCAGAACAACATCGTATCTCAAAATTTGATTCAACAACATCGTATCCCAAAATTTGGCTAAACACCATCGTATCTCAAAATTTGGTTCAACAACATCGTATCTCCTATGTCTTATACGCAAAGATACGATGTTGTTGAACCAAATTTTGAGATACGATGTTGTTGAGCCAAATTTTGAGATACGATGTTGTTCTGCTCAGCCGTCGGTATGATCTTCAAGTTCTACGGAATAATACCACACATCGCGGCCCCCCTGCGTGTTTTTAATTGATTCATGTTTACCGCCTAGTATCGCTTTTAGATATTAATTTAATCTGCCCTTTGAACTTAACGATAATTTCTTAGTTAGCTATATAGGTATACTGCACTGTTGCTTACAGACTCTAAATTTGTCAGAATTATGAATACATGATATTATATGAAATATATATTTAACTGTCTAGGTCAGGGTTTTGGTAAACGAAATAAATTTAATCTCATAACGATAAAAGATAGCAAATGACTTTGAGACAAAAGTTAAATGTAGAAAGATTGGGGAGTAATAAATAAGATTGATAAAATAGGTAGCCCAAGGTTAGGGAAATGGAAATAAGTATAGCGAGTTCTTTTTTTATTTATTTTTTTTATTTTCCATTTTTGTATTTCATTTGATTCACCCGTTTATTCATTTAAACAAGTATATATAATATATAATGCGTTAGATATATTATAATTTAACTTTACTTTATCGAATAGTAATTTTTTCTTCTTCGTCGTTTCATTCAATTTATTCAATATATAATATCTATGAGATAATCACCGTTATCAATGAAATATAAATTAATCATCAGAATAAAAAAAAGACAACAGAACGAGTTAAAAAAAAAGAAAATCAATTGCTTGTCTTAGAAATAAATAAAAGTTACTAATTAATATAGAAGTAGTGTACTGCATATACTAATTCACGAGCTATATATATATATATATAAAAAAAATAATCAGCGTATGATGCTTAATAAGTAAATTATAGTATGTTTATAAATAAAAAATAATACATTTCAATTTTCAATGGTCATATATCATACAGTTATATGGATTAAAGTTTTCCGATCATTTTGTTCTAGTTTGTTTTTGCTTCTTTACAACGTATGAACATTGATTAGCAATTATAATTGGTAGTTATCTAATAGCACGTTTATATTTTGTATATTATTTATAAAAGTGTTGTTTTTTTTTCTTTTCTTTCAACATTAATTGAAGAATATATTTTTCCAATTTTTTCTGTTTATTTTTTTTCTACGAAAATAAACACGCGTTGTTTGCAATCAAATTTTCAAGAAATTCAAGATCTAAATGAATTTTTTCTCGTTATTTTTTCACGTGTTATACTTTATTCTCTGTACAAGTATAGCAAATTTCGTAAATATATTTATACCATATTTTAGAAATTCTGTTCAATTAAAAGTGAATTTCAGCTGCAATTAATAAGGATACGGGCTCTCACAATCAATACTGACGTTGGAATGATTCAGATCTCTTCTTCTGTGAATGTTTTCTATTACGAATATTATTGGCTAAGTATTTTCCGATTCATGACTGAAGTTTGTATACTGTCGTTTTACGAATAGATCACAGGTCATCTGATTTAAAAGACAAAAAAATCCAAAAGTTTTTTTCTTCTTTTCTTTTCAATTATAGAATTCCTGAATGATCATGATAGTTGGATTGTTAAATATCGGCAGGACGTGACTCCGCGAATGTTGTACCATAGAACGAAAAAAAAGGAAAAATAAAAAAAAATACCAAAAATCTGAATTCAGCCACAAATATTGATCAGATTTTTTATTTCTCTTACTTTGTGGAAGACAATTATTTTCGCGATCGGCAAATTATATGTTTGCTCTTTTTTTTTTCAAAACTATTTTTAAAGAAATGTCAATTTCGAATAATTCGCGTTGAAAAATTTTGACACTAAGTTTACGGGATGGAAGAATAGAATTATTATTTTTTTTCTTTTTTTCATCGCATAATATCGTTTATAATAATATATAAATATATACACACACATACACACATACACGCACATAAATATGTATACATATATGTATCATACGTAATACTTTAATCAGTAATTTTTCTTAACTAAAAGTGAAAAAAAATAAATAAATATTACACAATGATGTTACCCTACAATATAAAATTATAATAATATAATTGATTTAATTCGTGATGCAGCTACATACTAGGCAAAAATATAATTTCCTGGGAAAAATATCCTGGATAAAATTTCCGTTATTTCAAAATTATTTCTTGTTCTTCTTTTTTTTGTAATTTTTCTTGTTTCACCGGGTGCTTTTATACCCGCAAAGGTATGCCAAATAATTGTTTTTTTTGTTGTTGTTTTTTTTCGTTCATTTTACTATTTCAATTTTAGTTTATAGTTATATAGTATAGTAGTACTATTTAATTAGTTTAGTTTTAATATAATTTATTAATATCCAGTAAAATATTAATGATAATCATAATGATGATAATAATCATAATACTAACAATAATAATAATAATAATGATAATAATAATAATAAAAATAATAATTATAATTATAATAATAATTAATATTCTATATATCGTTTAGATATCTGTGGACTAGAATTTGTGTGAGACCTATATATGGATCTCGTACCGTTCCATTAGTTTCATTTCCGTTTTGAGTAATTCAGTTGTCGTGCCTGTTGTAGTTTCAGTGTTTCATTATTTTTGTTCTTTTAATTTGTATGTTTATTTGTTTTGTATTTTTTATTTTTGAATCCGCGTTTGTATTCTTATTTCCAACGCCATCGCAGGACCGCCGCAGTTTTAAATAAATGATAAAATGACGTTCGTTAAAACCAGTACGATTATTTCACACGTTTGAATATAGAATTTTATACATATAGACGCATTAATAGGTCCGTTATACCTCTCGATATTCTTATTGTTGTTTTTTTTTTTTTTCACCTCAAATTTTTGCCTACAAGATTTTGTATGGTTGAAAAATAATTTACAGCTACCAATTTTTTTTTTTTTTTTTTTTTCTTCGGCTACCGGATAAAAGACAAATGATAAAATTTCTATCTATTATTTTGTGTTCTGCGATTGCGCCATATTATATGAAATGAAATAGAAAAAGTATCTCTCCGTTATAAATAATATACATGTCATTATTTTTATAACAACAGCTGCCAGTAAGTTTTGCAGTTTATTCATTTTTGATTATCATTTGTCGAAACGTGTTTGTTAGAAGAATATCGTTTAACTGCAGCATAATTTCATTTCAGTATATCGATTTGTTGGTATAAATTGTTAGAAAATAAGTATATTGACGTTGGTAATCGATAAAGTGGTTGAGGGGAGGGGAGTGGGGTACGTATGTAAGTGCAAATGCAGTGTCGATTGATGGTTTTTGGGTGTTTTTTTTCTTGTGTTTGTTGGTTGGTAAACGGAAAATAAAAAATAAAAAAAGAGAAAAAAATCGATAAATATATATATATATGTATATGTATATATTTGTATGATATTCGGCTAACAATAAGCAAGATGTTCAGAAGATAGTATGTTATGTATATTCATGTTGTATATATATATATATATAGTTTCTGATAAAATTTCGGTGTGTAAGTGTAGGTTGGTATAGGTACGTCGCGGTAGCACTCACGGATTAGGCCGCGTTCACGTCGCTATTTTTTTTTTTTTTTTTTTCTATAAATATGATGTTAGATACATGGCGACGTGTTGTCTTCCTCTACGTACGCGCAGCTTCCTTTGCCTTTGACCTTACTTCTTGCGGCCCAGGTACTCGACCATCTCCTGGTACTTCTCTTTTTCGTCTTCAAGCAGCAGCGCCTGGATGCAGCTCGCGAAGTAATCTGTGCTGAAGCAGTCTTGTCTGAATAAACAGAAGTTAAATAATATATGAATTTGTTCGAGATTAATGTAGCCGAAAATGTCGTTGTTCAAAATTTCGTTTTTCTTTTTTTTTTTTTTTTTTGTCATTCCAAAAATCAATAAAAATGTTTTTTTCTTCTCTTTTTCTCTCTCTTCGTTCAAAAATTCGGTGTTAGTCGACAGTGTCTTCAAAAACAGCTGCTGTTGGGTTAAAATACGAGCGAAAAATACGAGAGTTGAAAAAATATCCTGTGAAAAAATGTGGCGATCGATCGTTGCAAAAATTATATCCCCAACAATAGACAAAAAAATTAGAATCCAAAAATAACGAAAAAAGAACAACCACAATATATAAGAAAAAACGGTGTGGTATCAAAAATTCGAAGATCATAAAAATCAATGGAAAAAGTAGAAAAAAAAGTGTGGAAAAAATTGTCCTTCGACGCTATAGATTCTTTGAAAATATGTCACGTAGCCTATTTAATGCTCAGAGAACAAAAAAATGAGCAATAAATAGGTGAAATTTTATACAATCATTCAAGTTTCATGAATTTCAATACCAAATTACCTAATAGGTTTTCTTTTTCAAAGGCCGCGATGTGGTGTGGGATGTATTGCGAACATTTGGCGAATATAAACGAATTCCACAAATTTTAGCAGAAATTAAAATTCAGCGAAGTTATATAGATAAGTATGTGTATATATATATTATAGTAGCTCGATTAGCATATATACTGGTCGAATAATAAATAGTAAATAAATAATTGTTAGTCACCGAGGTAAACCACCAAGTATATGGTAAAACAATAGATAAGCAAAAAGTTGAATAAATAAATAAAAAGAGAAAAAAAGAACAAAAAACGAAATCTGGACAAATCATAAACTCAAAATAAAAAGCTACCTAAACCCCGGGGTCAGCGCCATGGAGTTGTTTGATCCAAGTTTGGATTTCTTCCATCTCGTCTTGAAGAAGTAGTACGTCCAGGCATCCCTTGAAGTAGTCAGACGTGAAACAGTTCTTGCTGTGAATGGTTAAGAAAATTGTTTTTGCTGTTATAAAATCTATAGTGACATTCTTAAAATAGCCGATATATATCGCCAACTATACTCAGGGGGGGGATATACTCCAGAGAGAAGGCCTGTAGTTATAGGGTACAATATAACATCTTTTTTAGACCTACATATACACATTCTTTCTTTGAATGATCATCACTTCGTTGCACGCTATTACCGATACAGCTGCAGCCGCCGCTCCAGAGATCAGAGACAAATGTTATAAAGCTTGAGTTCGTGTTCAGAAATGGACTATAACAAATCTAATATATGTTGTACAGGCTGCTTTCTATACTAATATCGTTACCGTAATCAATGCGCAGTCATTGCATAACCCCTCCGCGAACTAACGACGTTATTAACCATAATGTAACCAAGCTCCCGATGTGCGGTTGGAGCTTTCTTACCCCCTTTCATCCCGTAAAACTACCGCAGAAACGGAATTACGGCGGCTTCAAAAGCAGATCTTTTACAATACGCGGGGAGTTTTTTATTCGGCTTGATATACATACATCCCGTCATTCTTTCTACTGATCTTTTTTCTTTCAATTTTACTCTTCTCACGGCAAAAGAGACACTCGCAATGACCGTTAAACGTGATCCGCCGTGACTCCACGAAATGATGTTCGCTCTCTAAAGATTTTTAATTTAAGACTGGGTCTCGTGAGAGTCTCGGGTTTGTAAATCGACCATATCCACGCGTATACGTATGCATCTGCTGTATAATGATTGTAGGTAACACCGCAGACGTCAGTTATACTCTAATTCACCTAACGATAAAAGGTTCCAGTTGTTACTGGATCGAACCGGGGCATACGTCGTTTGACGGTACATACCTACACATAACATAACCCAGGTCGTGTATTAACCGGAGATGGTACTGTTTCACAAAAAAAACGAAAAAAAAATCTCGATATAATGTCAGTGAGAATTGATAGCGTCAGTGTGACGAGTTCTATATTTAGCGATAGCAATACCAATCGCGGATCGAAGTATTCGCGGAAAAAGTATGATCTACCGTGGGATACGGTAACCTAGTAGTAATCAACGTGCTCCGGGTATATACAAATGTCTTATATATATACACACGTATATAAGTTACGGAATCCCATACTTTCTTATAGACTGACCACTTGTGCGGCGGCCGATAGTGCCGCGGAGGTATAGGGTACGTCTCTCGTTTTATACGTACCCGGTAACCGCGCTGCAGTTCATGCCGTAGTGCAATAAACATGAAACGAGTGAGTAATGGTGTGTACACACGGGTATACTGCCAGTATAGGATGTTGGCATTCGCTCGTAAGTTATAAATAGAAGAGAAATCTCATTCGTTTCGATACGCGTGCCGACGTTGCTTTTGCAACAAATTACGATCAGACTGTTCAACGCCCTCTCTCAATACTATCGACCATTTCACGAGGCCAGCTGTAACACCGCGAACGCTTTCACGTGCAGTTTCAAAGACTCTTTTTTTCTCCTTCAGAACTCCCCCGTTCTCTTATCTATCAATGATTCATCCCGCTCTCAGTTGCCAAGCTTCTCATACATGTGTGCTAACCGTGAGCTGACATTCCGTTGAAGAAACACACGTGTTACTACACGATGTCTTTAACAATGTGAATTTTACTCGTGGCCTGACTCACGGTCATTTTTTTTTTCGTTGGTAGATTAAAGAATTTTCTATTCCTCGCGATACCTACGCGAAAATAGCTGTAATATGCGAAAGAAGGAAAGTTATACCTGCAGAGCGAATGCAGCTGGGGCTCTCGGAACAGATTGTAGCAGTCCTCGCAGATGCGGTCAAGGCGCGCGAAGAGGCTTCTGTCGTAGACTCCCTTGCAGTGAATGTCCAGGAATGACCTTTTGCCTAACGGGTGTCCCATGAGGACTCCGGCGTCGGCAAGACCCAGACTCGAGGACAAAAGAAACACGGCTACTGCTATCGCCAACGTCCTCGCGGGCAGGGACCTCGTGTAGCTTGATCCACGAGTGCTGCAGGAAGAGGATGATCGCTTTTGCTGATGATGCATCTGTAACCAAAGAAAACAGTTTTTTCTTTCATTAGTAATTTGCCCTGTACAATTTCAAACCAATGACATCAACAAAACTTCCTCTCACAACGCCTGAACACACGTGGATTTCATAAGTGCACTCGAATCATGTGGGAGGTTCGAAGAGGGTTGTTTTCACGAGTGATTGTCAAGTAGATATGTTTTCTCGACAAAGACTTCAAGGGAGACTGACAAAAATAAAGAAAATTATGATAGGCGGGTACAGATCAGATCTGTTTAGTATCTCGAACAGGGATGGAGATATAAACGGTATTCCCTGTCATAAGATTTTGAAATGTTTTCAATTAACGCTGCGGAACGACCTCGAATGTAATAAATCTGTTCGCGGAGCAGCACGCAGGTGGTACAGGTACATCTACCCAATCGGGTAAAGGCGGGTTGGTTTTTGCCATCGGAGGGATATAAAATGCGTGACGTCAGGTGTGTGCCATGCCCGTGGAGCACTGTGTCGTTGCAAAAATCGAAACTGGTTGCAAAAAGAAAGTTCACCCGAGTAGCAGTTAAGCGAAGTGCATCCTTACTGAAGAAAGGTTCGTTCGCTCGCGGCATCTGGCTATATCGCAGCTAAAGGTACGTTTTAAGTTTACACGGAAGATGCCAAGTCTTTTCTTCGACGTCAACTATTATCGTCGTGTTCCTGCCGGTATCTAGAGAAAATAAACTAAATATGAAAAGAGCACGAGTTAGCTGGTTAGGGATTTTTCAACTCCAACCTCTCCGCACGGCTCAAAAGCATAAATAACGCCGAAACGATTGCGTCAAGCCTCGTAGCTGTGGTATATAACTCAAAGAATTACTGTCGAACTGAAATTTTACCGGCGACTATACGTGTGCGTACAAGATGCACTTATAGTGGTGCACGGTCGAGCTGTGTGAGCTGATGGTTGGTGATCTTGTGGGCTGGTCAGCGGAGCACGCAAGATAATTGGACCGGCGTTGAGATGAAAGTGCGGCCGCCGAGCTCAGAGAGAAGTTAGCTGAGATGCTGAGATCTTGAACGACTGAGGTTGGGTGGAGCTCGGAGAACCTTGTTAAGTTAGCAGGGATGGATTGGCCGTTTTAATCTATGAAAATTAACTTTGCACTTCCTAAAATACCATCGGTTATTAAAGTCGGATGGAGTATTCCTCTGTACAATTCCCTCGTGTGCAGTTAGTAGAAGATTAGTTTCTCACGTCCACGTGGCGTCGGGTAAGTTAACATCGAGGAAACAAAGATGGCTGTTGGGACCGTAGTATTTCTCACGTATCGGTGTTCCTCGTTAAGTGAAGATTTACCGCGTCGCCCAGTCTTTTATCAATGAATCTCTCTTTCGTTCTACGCTGCAGGTTTTGGTGAGGCCCATAGGGAGCGGCTGGTTCCCTCACTGTCCATTCAAGATTCCGAGAAGTTCTGGCCTCGGAGTTAGCTTAGCTTTTCTCTTTCTCAAAGAAGCCTCATCTCGAAACTTGTCTAATGCAGAAAGAACCGACTTTCTGATGCAATAGACCATCGACTGAGGTTTTGTAATATAAGCTTAGGCTTTAAGTCGTGAGATTAAACACCCGAACAGCATAATATCTCGATAGCAGTAAATACATATCATTTCTCATGGCCTAAAGACAACTCGAGATATTATGCCTCTAGCAAGAAGTCGCTGTCCATCGCGAGATCAGGATCCATGCGGTGGGGTACGAAAGGGGACAAGATGTAGGAGATGTAAAGCAACTCTTAACCAGTCCTGGATGCTGTGAATGGACCACACGCAGGTGGTCCCTCCCTCCTCTTCCCTCTTTTCCCCTCGCATCGGAGCCCCACCCCCAACTGTAAACGTTCTCAACCGACAACTTCATTAACCGGACCCCGCGACGCTCCCCCGTCGCCTTGACTCGTTCCTTTTTTCGGGGTATAATCGCTGCTCCCGGGTGGGATCTTATTTTTAGCTGGGGCAATTCTCAGAATTTTTGCACCAGCTATCACGACCTGAGGCCGGTTTGTCGTAATTGGCTCGCGGCGATAATTTGCCCGGAGTGGTCGCGATCGTTAAGCGTCAGATGGTCCCGCGTGTGTAACGATTTCTCTCTCGATTTTTAATCGATGAAACGTCACTTGGATTCAAACCGTATGAAGGATCAACGCCTCGCGACTCGTTCGACCATCTGATCAAAAGATAACGACAAATATATACACAGGTATACATAATACCTATATATGAAAAATCTCTTCCGTGTGTAAACTACAAGTTTAAACGAAATTACATTATAGTTTCTCTTCTCTGACCTCGACCAACGGTATATATCTTCAGTTTCCGTCCAATTTCATTGTTCAATAGTCGCATGTAATGGTAAGTGTCAGAGCCCCACCTTTACGAAAATGATCAAATGAAAAATGACGCTGATCCTGACGATTAAGTATGTAGCTATACATAAACTAGGGGCAATCTGCGCAATCTCATGTACCGGGCTTTTTACGTGATTTAAAAGACATAAGAAAAAAGAAAGAAAATGAAAGAGGTAACGCCGTGCAAAAGGGCCAGGCCCAAGCACCTAACCGAACAGGATCTCATCTACCACCACCTCCTTATAATTTCACGCAGTTATCCACCTATCGAGCGGTGCGTTGAAAGCAGCCTGTTTGCCTTTAGGTTATATCATAAGATCACAGGATAGCTGCCGTCTTTTATATACATATATACATGTACGAACCGTTCCCCACACTTATGGCCCTGCGGCAAATCAGGCACACGGGGAGGTCTGCCTCTGCCATTATCGATGCATACGTGATGAACCTGCGACGGGTTCTACTTTTATATACGACAACAGATCACCACTGTATCTCGTTATCTATACCTTGCCATATATTTTTCTGTCTCAGGTCAGAATTTCTCACGTTAGAATCGTCTCGACTCCCTCCTGCCCCCCTTAGCGCCCTTTTTATACACGGTTCAATTCACACGTCCGTGAATATAGCGTTCGATCCGTATCCACCCTGGCGGACTTCAATCGTTCAGAGTATAGTACCTAACGCTTTGCCATTTATCAGTCGATTCGAAATAAATGACCGTTGGACTCTTAACCGTGAAGGTTGCTAAGCTATATTTAGCACACATGACGGTGGGATACTGTGCTGCTGCCGCGGGCACAAATACTCATCTACAGATTATAACAGACACACGCGGTTACTCCACCACGACGTCAATGTGGGTCTACTTCTTCCTTACCTGTTGCCTCGAGCATATCTTACGTGAGAGACTACGCTTGTGGCAAAGAGGGCGCTCGAAGGAGAGACGAGGAATAAAAATAAAGTCAATGGGGACCGGTTGGTCAACAGGTGGGGTCTTTTCTGAGCTTGGCCACCGCGATGCTGCACAGGTGTGCAATCTGCAAATCCTCAAGCAAAAACCGACTCACTATCAGGTTCCTTCGAACGCAGTGTTACCCGTACTTGAAGAATCCATGCATTACAGGTTTTTCAAAAATTATTGCGAATTGTATAATTTTTTTTTCGCCTTTTTACCTTAATCCCTCGCATTTTGTCCATCGGTATAAAGGTATCGCTCCATAACACCGGCGTTCCCCGGTATCTCGGTTCTTCTCTTTCTGGGTGGCGCCGGACAGAACATCGGTGTAGGAGATATTCTTAGAATGTGTCTTCAGGTCGTTAATGGCCTTCGTGATGTCCTAATCGTCTAATGGAAAGAGCGGAGGTGATTCTTCTTTTAGGCGGGTGAGCCCAGGATTTATCTTTACTCTTCGGGTTCTAAACGGGATCAAACGAGGAGAAAATGTCGAAGAGATACCAAATGATCGACGCCTTGCCGTTTGGGAGGTCAAAAATAAACCCAACCAATTCAATGATAATATCATATACATCTACGACGTCAGCCATATCCTCACACACGCAAACCAATTTCTTCTTCTTCTTCTCCTTCTTCTTTTTTACATCAAAGTATATAATTCATGAATGAAACGTCCAGATTTCTCTTCTAAATTTAGGATCAGTGTGATACTTTGTGGTCCCAGATACCCAGTATACGTTTAATTTTTCTCTTACAATCATGTCTGCACTTCGGTAGACGGTAGTGGTTCCATTCGATCACACTTCACCTCGTTCTCTGCGATTGATCCAGACTCGAAGTTCAATATATTGACCGTCATCGATCCCTTAAAGTCTGATAACACTTTTCAGGCTTCTATCATATCATTATCTTCGTTTGGTATATTCGTATTCATAACGAGGGCGTACACTGCTCTTCTGTAGTTTTGTTCCCCGATGTTCAAGAATCATGGTCTTCGGGCTATGGTATGGTATGGTATGGTATGGTATGGTATGGTATGGGAACCGGTGTGGCGGGAGGTCTCGGTCGTATAACCGGTGCACACACTTGGAAAGATGCGGATATACCTGCAGAGTAGGACCGCATGGGTTGGTATCGTTAGATCGATCAACGCTTGCCAGGTGGTCCCCGCGGTGGATGACTCAATCGTGAGAAGGAGGCAAGATGGGCGCATCAAAGAAGTAAAAGACAAGACAAACACGCGAGGCTGGATATATGCGGAGGAAGCTTTGAACGAGGAACGAGTATATAGACGAGGATCGAGGTAGTTACGAGACCCCTCTAATTAGGCACTCGGCCGCCTATGGGGCCCCCCCTGGGCCTCGTTGGGCCCCGTTGGGTCTGTCCGACTCTCGGCACATGTATACGGGCCAACAAAAAGACAGGGTTGTAACTCAAACTACCAACGAGAGAGCCGGAGCCCCGCCCGAGACACGTACCTACCTCGAATACAAAAGAAAGTATAACACGCGAATTATATTGACTTACGATTTTTATCCGCAAGGTTATCCGCCTCACGTATTAAATTTCGCGAAAAAAAAAACAAAAAAAAAAAAAACGGGGGAAAAAAAGAATTCTTTACACGCGATTTCCACCATATGCAGATATCTATATATTCGAACCACCTATGGCCGTAGCTTTGTACGCAATACGTATTTCCTTATCTATCGATCAACGCAAACGCGGATGCCCTTATTTACGCTACGTTTCTCAAGTCACATTCTGAATATTATATACACGTCATATCTACATGCCTTGAAAACAAAGTGTTGGCTTCCTTAGTCTCGGACCATTATACATATACATACGTATACGAAATTTAAATATATAAACTGATCGATCAGTCCTTGGTTTTCTTTTCACACATATACAGTACATAGTTAAGTGCACATACCATTCGTATCGGTGCATGCATTATATTGCACCCCAAATAGGTATATACCGTTTCGAAAGAAATCATTGAGATCTTTTATTGTCAGAAATCGAATCGTTAATTCCCCGGTAGAACCGGTAATAGTGAACATTTTTTCTCGTCTGTATAAAAATTTGTAACATACCTAATCTCATGTACAGATCGATCAGATATTAGTGGTTGAAAAATTGTTGCTGGTTAATGAAATAAGTTTCGCACAAGCGGCGGCAGCGTTGATAATTAGAGACCGTGCGGTAGATCTCTGATCATCTTATTCTGCCCGTTTGTAGGTATATTATATACCTATGGTCTGTATTCATGTATCAGCTGTATCTGTACGTACATCTATACACGTTGCCCGCACCGAAGTGTGCCCGAGGTTCAACAGGACTGACGAAACAACAAGACTGCAAAGTCAAGAAAAAATAAAAGGGAATCGCGCGAGAGATTCAACCGTACGCCCATGATCCTCTCATCTTAAATCTCATCTCTCTCTCCTCTTTCTCTCTTTTCTTCTCTTCTCTTCTCTTCTCTTTTCTCTTACGACGAACAGCATCTGTACACGTCACACCGTGCACCTGGGTGGCACATCTCGTGTGTGTTAAATTATCGTCATGTTGGATCTTGGATGAGACCAGAGACACTACTTTCGCACTCGGATTTCCTCGAGCCAATATTTTGCACAGATAGGTATACTGCGATAAATGACATATCGATAAATTTAGGAAATAGTAAATACGGTCCTTTCATTATGCTGCAGATTTCGGGTAAGTTGAATCGATTTTCGGACAAAATTTTCGTTTCATCTTGCAGGTATCTGTTTGAGGTAAAAACGTGATAAAAATTCAAATCTCTTATACGTGATCTCATAATATAAGTATTGACGTATATCGATTGACTAATTGGAGCGCGTATACCTGCAGAGGCATTGAGAGGATTGTGATACGTTCAGCATTTAATAAGAACGGAGGAATGATAGTTCAACAAGTATATTGCAATTATCTTTGCCATTGACGTCAAACGCGTGTTTTCTCGTCTGTTATTTATACCATTTAATCGTTTGTTGAGCATGTATTCAGCGTGTGATTATAGATAAAGAACGCGGACTCTGTTGACGGTTTTTCTTTCATTTTATTCTCATTTTTTCTCCTCAACATTTCTACGTCACCGTATATAAAAATCGTTGTGTAATCTTTATTCTATCCCGTCTTATAACAATTGGTAACTAATCCTCTGATATACTTATACTATATTATGTAATGCTATGAGCATATGGCTCTGCATATACACGAATCTATACCATCCAATGTTACACCCACATCGTGTGTATATATGGTTTATACGATATTTCCCCGTATCCCATTGATAAATATTTACCGATCCAACAGCCGGAAGTCAAGGGATCATCGATAACTAACACTCGAGGCTTTAGCGATCTTTATCGCGTCTCCCTGGGCCCTCGGTGGACCATGTGCATGAGAATTGCAAGAGATATCAGCCGCGTGCGAACGCGTGTGAAAGAATGTCGCGTGTCGATTCGATAAGACGAAAGAATGAAAGAGAGACAGAGAGAGAGAGAGAGAGAGAGAAGGAGGAGGATGAACTCGAAGAAGAATAATGAGCAGAAGGAAAATATATATAAGATTCGTATCTGAATTTTTGACAAAATTTTTGAAGAACAAAGATTTTCTGTTGATCCTCATAATCAGATCGGATAATAAAATCGATCCGAGGTTGTTCGATCAAATATACGTATTGTATATTATAAATATGAAGATTCAAGTTGAATGCGGTGAGCAATCTCACGTGGAAATGCTAAGCATAGTAACGACCACGTTTAGCGATTTCTATTAATAGAACGTTAATTGAAATTTTCCACAAACGAACGGGAGATTTCAACGCCAGTTTTAAAACGAGACAAAACCAACTTCGCCTTATATTGCTCTATAGCTAACACAACCTGAAATAAACCAAAGACAACATCTAGAAACTCGTTCGCCTTTCACAGAGAACACGACCGAGTGCCAGACATTTGCCAAAGATGGAGTTTTTGAGGAGTATTATATTATACCTAGGTACATTTTTTTTTTTTGCAAATCAAATTCTTTACCTCGTTCCACTTTATCTCTCCGCTTATCTTTTTTTTTTACTACATAGATCAACGACGGATATATATAAAATTTTTTCAAATTACAGGACAATTATCGAAGTAGAATAGAGAAATGAAGAAATGATGAAAACAAAAGAAAAGCAATAGATGAATTGAAAATTGAAAATTTCCCCTAAATTTTCATCAAATTTTTATAAACTCGGTAGAATTTTAGTCTCCCACTGTACAGTACCCTATACCATATGTAATTCGCGTAGTTGGCAGAGTTGCCTGTAACTATATCCGTGAAGGAATGTTCAACAGGTGCGCCTCGCAGTTCTAACTATAGTGACTATGCGCTTGTTGAAAGTTAATTCAGGAACTCTGTATATATATGTATATACAAATGGTGTTGAGATAGGTATAACGTCGATGAATATGTATATATATATATATATATATATATATATATATATATATATATATATATATATATATATATATATATATATATATATATATATATATATATATATATATATATATATATATATATATATATATATATATATATATATATATATATATAGGGTGCCAAAAAATATACATACATAAACTGCATATATGTATTTACATCTATCTATACATCGGCGAAAAGAGAATCTATATAGAATTATGTACACAGAATCTTTTAATCTTTTCATAATATCACGTTCAAAATGATATCTGCCTATGTACTATCTTGTTCCTGAGATAATATTGGTATTAAATCGGTACATATATGTATGGAAAAGATGCTACTTAATAAGTTATACGTATAGATATAGTGATCTGTGCATATACGATCGTATGCCAAAGTAAAATAAACACGTACATACATGCGTATATATATCATATGTATTACGAATCTCGCAGCTAATGTAAAGTAAGACGAGGGCAACGCACCGGTCCCAACGATGGATTCATATCGTATCATTTTTTACGTTATATACCACGTATGATGGTCAGCGTGAAATTTTTTCATGTCTATTATATTTTTTTTTGTCTTTTTTTTCATAGAAAACGAAAAATCGCTGCTCCTTCGACGAGACAAGATTGACTTAGTTTATAATATATGTATATATTATATGTTGTACGAGTCGCTTCTCATTCTCACTTGCATATATACATATATACTCAGTAAATGAAAAAAAATCAGAAGAAAAAAAAAAAGAGGCACAAAAAAAAAAAAAAAAAAAACGTGCACTTGAAATGTTTACACTAAGTCTGAGAGAGTCTGTAAACAGTAGTGGTGTGCAGTGCGTAGACAAACTGCATCGAAGAAAAAATATATATATATAATTTAGAAAGACTAACTCAAATCGTATTTTCGTTTGTGAGCAAAGCGGACGAAATCTTCGGTTGAAAATCAAGAAAAAATACTTAGAATTGTTATAATTATCGTTCCTCCCGCTAAGTCACGTCCAGTGACTACTATAGTAATAGGGAAATAACTATAAAATCCAAAGATTGAGAATTTAGTAAAAAAAAAAAGAACTCGAACAAAGTAATTTATCTGGATATTCATTTAAAGTGATTATCGAAACATTTTGTATCATTGAATAGTAGTGCGACTCTCGTGTGATATGTTGTAAAAGCTCGCTCTTTTCATCACTTTGATTTTCTACTCCCCTCCGTTTAAAGCGCGACGTCTGTTATACTCTCGTGTACATACGTACATAAAGATTATTACAGAAGACTCATTATATTCATGTATATTTATAATCTAATCAACGTAACTCTTGCCCTCAAATCCAACCCGTTTATTAGTGTTGAATTTCAGTGCGTATAGTTAGCTTGCGCAAAGTATAGTCTTAATATCCAACAAGGCAAGCCTCTGTGCTCCGCGGGTCGACATAGTGGGGGACTTTAAGTTCTGGCAGACAGCTTGGCGTCGTACGGCTTCGCGTTACCAAGACACAATAATGAACTGAGTATGAGACGCCATCTTCTGTCTTATTTCAAACATATGTCTATTCGATTAAAAAATTTTTCTTTTTTTTTTCTTTCTTGTTTTTTGTCTTCACATTAAAAAAGTTTACCTATTTTTTTCGAATTTTCAGTTTTTGTTTTCGATTATTTCTATTTATCTTCTCGCAGAAAAATCTTTCGCGTTCTTTTCTTTTTTCTCTTCTTTTGAAGAAAATTTTCATCTTTATAGTTTTACAGAAGCAAAAATCAGGAAAATTGAGAGTCCAAGGGAAAGAAAAGATATACGGTTATAGTGCTTTTCCTCGAACTATACGAACATATCGTCATGTGTTTTAAAAGTAACACCGTTTTCTTTTTTCTTTTTTTTTTTCTTTTTTCGTCTTCGTTGGAACAATGAACGGAGTTTAGAAAATTAGGCGCTAACACAAACGACTACGACAACGTGTTCATATGCGCATGTGGTTCATATGGGAGCATTGAGAGCAGTACGTTGATATTTAAGCTATTTATCGGCTTCCCTCTCGCTCCTGACACTGAACCACTAACCACTTGAAGACATAACCTTAGGGAATTATCTTTCGGTCGACCATAAAGTGCATATGTAACAATAACGCGCTTTGTCACGCGGTGTTTTACGCCGTTTATGGTATTTCTGAATGCATTTTTCATTCCTCGTTACTATAAAGAATAAAGATTTATAAATACAATACACGTTCGTGGAGTTAATTGAGTGAGAAAACTTGAACTGAATTAAATAATAATCATATGTACGTATATAAAATTTTGGCTATACTCTGTACTACGTTTTGAGATAATTTAACCCGGCTTTGTAAAAGATTATATTCTTCAGACTTAATTTGTTAATTTTTAACTTTGGAATTAAAATAACTTGTATAGTATGTATACGAGTGTCAGACGCGTTCAATTGAACGCGAAGAATAACGCCCTTTTAATTAGCCAACTGGACTGAAAATACACGTCTTCAACTGTTTGAAATTACTGTCAATTAACGTGTCGCTATATTTTTAGATATTCTCATCTTTATTTTAAACAATTTTCGACCCCGTTGTATTAATATTTACCATCGCCTATGTATGTATGTATGTACATAATATAAATGACTGCAGAAGATAGCGTTATGAGAAACAAATATTTCCACTCTGTGCAGTGCTAGATAACATTAGTCTGTCTGTAAGTCAGTCATTGACCCTTTCAATTTGAAAATAATCACGCAACATTATTCGTGTATAGATCCAAAGTTTTAAAAAGAATGAGAGTGACGAAAAAACTAAAAAAAAACAAAAATTCGAATCAAAGATCTTGCAACTACGAGAGTTGGGAAATACTTCAACATCTCATATAATTCTAATTCACGGCGTGCTGCTGTTGCAGCTGTGATTGCAACGAATGCGTCGGTGCAGCGGTGCGCTGCAGCGTTAGTTACAGAGTATATATACGTTTATTCTTTGTGTTAATGCAAAAGTCCTGATACGCGTTTACGATAACGTTAACTTTCTTTTTCTAGTCGTAAATTGAGCTGCGGTTTTGTTCCAGTAATTATACTAAGGTCAAGTATACGCAGCAATCGCCGCAGTTATGCCGGTAAAAATTTTTCTTCGGTTTAAAAAATGAGTAAATTACGTCGTACCGATCATCGCGATCGTTTCTTAACGCCTGAATTTTTTTTTGTTTCTTCCTTATCTCCCGAAGATTTTTAGAGAAATAATTTCCAAATATCGCCTAACATTGCAGCCACTGCAGGTTTGCGGAACTCGTGTATATATAGCCGTTTATAAACGAGCGATGAAAATCTCCTTGAAAGTAATCCGGGATTCTTATGCAAAGTAAAAGTAAAACCGTGGCATGAGAATTGTGCTATTGGTTGACGCGGCCAAGCGTCAAGATCAGAAAACTTCGCGGATTGTCTTGTAACTTGAACTATATATCCTACACATTACTATCCAGCTTATTCCTCTCACCGTTTATATTCGATAAATTTATAATTGCCGAAAAACAAAAAAAAATGAATATTACCAAAATTATCGCCTCGTCTTACCGCAAGTAAAGATATATTTTCTTACAGAATGCGGTCAAAGTATTAGTTTACGAACTACGCACTTTAGCTCAGGTATAAATCAGCGCGATTAGTTTTTGGGAGAGAGAGACAGAGAGAGAGTCTATCGGTTATCTGCTGCTGCGGTTGAGTTATCAGTGATTGATTTTGGCCAGTTTTGGAATTTTTAAATGACACATTTTGAACGATATACCGACGAAGAATGTCCGCACCCAGTAAGTAACCAAACAGGCAAGTATATAAACTGTAAGGTGAAAAGTTTGAAGTCTGAAATCTTGCGAGAAGTTCGTAAATTTTCTGTAGTTTAAAAATTTTTGATCCCGCGTTTTGATTCAATTTAAAGAAAAAACCTTACAGCTCCTCTCTCGTTTTCTATATCGCGAATATAAAATTTCTAGGCTATTTCATTGCGGCAAGCAAATAAGAACACGTTTGCAGATACGCGGCATATAGTATAACTCTTGAACTTTACTCTCCACTGAACGACCTTCCAATCAATTTGTGTTAAACTCTGCACAACAGATTTGACCGACTTTTAGATCTGGTAATAGAAGAACTCCAATACCGGCAGATATCTGGTAACGAATTAGCCGTTTCGAGGGGACGTGTGGTTTTCAATAAACTAGCTAGTTCCCAAATATTTAACACCGTGAGAAAAAGCTGTATCTAACTACACAAAAGCAAAGCTATGATGTGGGTGATCTCACAAAAGGATCAACGATCTTAATGCTGAAGAACGAGGCGTTTAAAAATTTTTTTTTTTTTTAGAACTGGAACCAATTGAATTGGATTAATTAATTAGGGTCCCAGCTCCAGTAGTCAGGCATGTGCGGGCTTGAAAGAAAACTTGACAGGAATAAAGTTATACGAATACACGTATAATTCATATATACGTTTCTTAGGTATAATATAAACGGGGCCATGAACATTTGAACCCGTCATTTGAAAATATCTACAATGGCTCTCGGCTCTGATTTGAAAATTTCATTCGTAGCAACGAATTGAATAGCAGATATACAAAAGTTTGACTGATAATGGGCAATTGATCATCGAGGCCAATTATATCCCGATCTTAATATTTTGACAAACGATTTAGGCGTTGATATTGTAGTTGCGCAGTTTTTGTATACGATTTTGTCTGAAAACTTGAACAACTTCTTCGTATCCCATTAAGAAATCGATGACGGATTAATATATAGGGTACGAAGTCAAGGAGAAAACCTCTAATTTTAGAACCGGACATTATATATTTTCGTTAATAGATTTCTGTTGTTTTGACGATTATGTTTTCACCGTTTTATTGGATATCGTTCGACTCTTTGCAGTCTCGTCTCTTCGATGTTTTTCACTTTCACGTTTTAAGCGGGGATTACCTTATAAGCCCCAAAAATTTTTCTCGAGATTAAGATAAAACCGCGAGGAAAGTGCCCCCGGCCGATCTCTCTAAGACCTTTTCGCCCTGTAGAGAGCGAGAGTATTGGACTTTCTCCTAGGGCGTATAAGCTGAACCCTAAGTTTAGTTATTTCGAGAAATAATTAAGATGGACCCCCCGACAATTTCGGTTCGTCAGCCCGTCAGCCTATACTCTTTCGAAGAGGAGTCGTCGTTCCTAGAACACTTGTAAGACTCTATGGATATTTTCGGAGCTTCGTTTAGTCCTCTTTGCCCGCCTTCGACTAGCTGGCTGCTGCCTCTTGTATGCCCGGAGCTCTATTACTCTTGTATATATTTGTATACTCTATGCCCACCTCCAAAAACTCCCTTTGTACTATTTTAGCTTTTTTCTTATTTTTTTTTTTTATTTTTTTTTCACCGCCTATGTGGATTCGGAAAAGAAGTTGAAGATAAGAAACACGCCTAAGGCTATATATGCGAGAAAGACAGATCTTTCCACAGATCTTCGCGGTGTTGAAAAAACAAATTTTACAAATCTCCTTAAGCGGAAGAAGAACACCAATTATGGTATTTCTTATTGGTCGTGTTTACCATGATCAATGCCTGAAGCCTATCTCTTTAAATCCTCCGCGCGATCTTAAACCGCAGCATTTTATTCATAAACCGCGAAATTATTGCATATCTTATAATTGTGCTGATCTCAGAATGTATATACATGTGAACTTGAATTTTGCCTATGGCTGGATTTACACCCGTACGCCTAGAACGTCGGCAATTTCAAACAAGATATATAAGTTCTCGTTGAGTCACTGCGCTCTACTCCAACTCGGAGTCCCTTCTCGAGTCACTGCTCGACGGAAAGCTCGCCACAGGTGGTTATACTTGACAGGCATGCGTCCGCTAAGGGGCTCGGAACACGAGTGGATTATTGAACACGGTTATGACTTTGAATTCGGAAAAAAGAATTGAATTTTCTATATTTTCTTTTTTTTTTTCTCTTTTTTCTCTTGCTGAACTCCAATTTTCCGTTTCATTTTTCATTTTTTTTTTTTTTTTGTTTTCACTTGAAACGATATTTCGATATACTCTGTATACTATCGTGGATGCAGATTTTGAGAGAAAATTTCATTTCAACTTATTTTTCAATTTTTTTTTTTTCAATTTCTTTCTTTGAAGGAGAGAAAATCGAGAGTATCGGCAAGGCGTGGCTGCTGCAATCCTCCGCGCATACATATGTATGTATCTACCTACTTGTGACGTATTTTTGGGGAAAGTGAAGCTACCGATTCCGACTCACTGACGAACATACACGCGTAGGGCTATACAGGTATGTATATCCTGTACATATATACAAGCATACCGATGACAGAGATCGTGTTTTTGGGAGCCTTGATGACGCAAGGGGATCCTGACGCAATCAATCGAATTTTTTTTTTTTTTTCTTCTACAAAAGTTGGGATCGATAGGAATAGTTTCAACAATTTGAAGCATCTGATAGGTCTCTTGAATTTGTGACAAAAATCGATAAGTTTTTTGTTTTTTCAATTATTATATCCAAAAACCGATACAATTTCTTTTATATTTTCTGAGATGATTTTTAATTCATTTTTTTTTTATTTTGCTTTTTTTGAATTATGAGAAAATAAGTGCAATTGTAATCGATCCAATGATTTTGTATCAGAAAAATTTTGAAAACCGAATGAATGAATCGCGTTTGATATTTCATTTTCAAATTTATTTCTTCTCTCTGAACCCCGCGGTGACACAGTTTGACGGTAGCAGAAATCTCGGTGGTTTTTATGGTGGTGAGGTTAGTTGGGGCCCATGGGAGTGTCACCTAACACCATCAGTTCTATTTTTACCCTAAAAACCCCTGCCTAACTTATGTGCATATGTATATATACCTATATACATATATATGTGAATGTGTAACCGAATGTGTGGCGTTGCAGCAAATACTAACTTTCCTCGCACATAGGTGTAGGTATATATATACATGTATATACATATATTCTCGTTTTCCCAATTTTTATCTTCGAAATACTGCAGCAAAACGGATAACCCGTTACCTTGTTAAGATAATTTTTCCGATTTTTTTTTTCCTCTTTACATTAAAGTACGTCACAAATATCAGAAAATACGTGACTCTAGCGGAATTTTTGTAACGATGTTTTGAGAGCGAAAAAATGTATAATGCATATGCCCAGGAATTGGATTTTCATCCAATTCCTTGAAATTTCTTTTACCGTCGAATTTATCCGGGAAATTTTCTTAAATTTTATTCAAATTTGGTAATAGCTATAATTCTACTTCAGGTTAAAGTAAGAGGAATGAAAAATTTAGGATATCGAATGACTTCTATATCAGCCGAATTTCTATACCTTCTGAAATATTTCAATTGTCATTCTACCCGCAGATTTCGGCGGGTATTCGAGAGGCGTATGAAATACGCGATGCGTGTGTCATACCCGACACGCGTGTGACTCTTTACGTACGTCTAGCGAGGTCTGGGCGAGACTCGCGTCTTCTCGAAGTGAGAAAAAAAGTTCTTTAATTCATTCAGTTTCTTTTATACTATATAGCAAAATTTTTGGCAGATTCAAAAATCGTTTAAATTTAAATACAAAAATTTGTATAATATATTTGCGATCTAGTTTTCCCGCCAAATTAATTTACAGACGGTTCGAAATCACATCCCGCGTAAATTTTAACGCGCTATATATATAAATTTTCTTAACAGTGCAGAAACTTACTTTTTTTTTTTTTTTGGGAGGATTTTCTGTATAGAGTTGCGTGTGCGGTTCTTCAATCTGCTTCACTGACTCGTTCTCGATTTCACTTTGCCGGTTAATTGGTCTTTATTTTCTGTCCGACAATTGATGTATATATATATAAAGATATATATAAAATCGAAGTAAAAAATGATCGAAGAAATTAAAGGCGAACAAAAAATCAAAAAAAAAAAAAACAAAACCGAAAATTAATCGAATATAGAAATGGAACAGAGATATATACACTTTGCTCTTTATTGTGAAAAATAAAGAGAAACGTCAAAATAAAAACCGAAAAGAAAAAAAAAAAAACAGAAAAACTGCTCGGAACACTTCACCGACACTTTTCAAATAATTTTTATTTTTTTTTTATATATATATAGTATATAATACTAACCGCGCGATTATTATAACGATCTATAAAGGAAACGGTTTCGTAAAATGATATTATTTATTTATCGTTAGTTTCTAATTTTTGTAAGTGAAAAAAAAACGTATTAATTTTTTCTCAAACGACTACAAATAATCGGCTACTCGATTGACAATTAAATAGCGATTATTTGGATGCTGGATGGAGATGTGCGTCTTGTGGAAGTGTAGCCAACATTGCCGCGCTGGGTGCCGCTGCTTCGAATATGGCTGAGTCGTCGACCAATCAGAAAGCCAGAACCCCCACTCACTCGAGCGTTGGTTTATTATTGTTGACGATTGTTACTTTTTTTAAAAAATTTTTTTCCTTTTCCTTTTTCTGCCTCTTCCTTCTTTCTTTTTTATTTTATTTCTCTCTCCCACCCTCTCTCTCTCTCGCTCTCTCGCTCTCTCTCTCGCTCTCTTGAATCGGTAATTAATAGGCTTGACTCGACTGCAACGTTCTCTATACGACAACTATATATTTCACCACTTTAATTTCTCATCCCCTTCCAATAAAAATCGGTTTCAATTCATCACCCGGGGGATTTCCTAGTCTGAATCAATTCTCCGAATTTTATTATACGTATACGAGTCTCTCACGAGGTAAAAGTACGATGAGTTTCTTACGCTGATTCCAAAAATTTGATCGAAGATCGATTTTCATACGCGATCGTCGCGATCTTATTAGAAAGTGACGGTCTAGTCAATTTCATATGACGATAAAGAAAGAAAAGAAAGAAAAAAAAAAGATCGGCGGCTAGTTTCTATACCTAAAGTCGATTAAAATCGAAGGTTGATAAAACTGTTTGAAGTACAAAAGTGCAAACTTCATCGCTCGTTGCGTCATCGTTCGATTCCGTAACGCCGCTTATTAGCCCGAAGAGATGAATGGATAAAACAAAAAAAAGAAAAAAAAAAAACAAGGTGAACAAAAAAAGAGTGATTATAATTGTTGAAAAAATTCCCCTCAACGTTTACGACAGCTTTACACTTGTATGTATGTATTTATGTGTGTGTATCCCTACTCTACAACGTTTTTGACTTTCCCACTATTATCATTATCATTATCATCATGCCGTTCCAATTATCCCTTGCGCATGACGCAAATCTGTCAGTAAGGATCGTCATCCGTTTCGTATCTCGAAAGGTTTAAGAGGTTTTTGCAAGCGACTGTAACGTTCGTTTACCTGAGAGAAAGTTCAAATTCTCATAAGTTTACGCGTAGCTAAATATTCCGTTACTTTCAAGACGGTCATTAAAAAGTCCGAACGATCGCGATCGCAAGATCATGCTTCATATATACGAAGAAGACGTGATCTAAGATCTTTTTACGTTTTTTTGCTTATCCACTTCTTTCGTTTTTTCGGAATCAATAACCGAATGTATACCCTGGCCACGTATATTTTACACACCACTATACCGCGAACCAGGGTTCAAAATTTACGCTAATTTTGCAACTGCGATAGTTCCCACCTTACTTTGCCGAACCTAAACAGAAGATCAATTACTCGGAATGAACTTTGACGAAACTCGAGGCCGTATAAGTTGAATTTTAGTCTACGTAATAGTCTAGGAACGATACTCTATGAATATATTCCATTCACTACTCGGAATAACGCGTTAATCGCGTCGAGTTTACCTAACGCATTGGGTTTTAGATAAATTTGAAAATTTCGACTCCTGCTTTGCCTGATAATTATTCAGCGACTCCGAAACCCGCGAATGATCGTTGAGCCTTTTTCACGAGAAAGATATCTCTGCTCTTGTTTTAATCAATTTTTATTTTAATCAGGAGCGAAAATAACTCGGAAGTGTATAAATATTTAAGAATGATATTTCCTTTGACTGATAACCTTGATGTTTCTCTGGGAATCTAATTCTCATTTAATTAGTACGAGGATAAATATATGTATGGAAATCTTTATAATTAGAGACCGGATATTACGCGAAAATGAATTCAGATTATATGGAACTTTTTTTACTTCTCCCAGGCGAAAATTATAAGCCCCGATTTTACGTCACGTGTGTAATAATTCGTCTTAGAACTAGCGATACATGAATGGTATTATTTGAACTGCAATGTAAATCGAGCAAATCCGTATCACAATCTACGCGGAAAGTTCTATAGTGTTTCGTTGAAATCAAACCATCAGCCGTAATTTGCCTTCACTCGCTCTATTTACTGGACTTAATTTGCAAACGCGTCAGCAATTCATATATGTTGAGCAAAAACTATATGTATATATGTATAGGCGTATATATTTCTAAGATGTGGTGAGAAAAAAAAAGTTACGTGCGTTGCAGCAGATAGTTGTTGCCGATTTTGTTTTCTTCTTGTGATATTATTCCTCGAGAGAGTTTGATTTCGAAGAAGACTATGTATAGTATATACGTCACCGTTTTCTCAGTTTTTGGCTACTTCCCTCTCTACCTATACCTACCAAAATTAAAGTAGAAAGATATATCTGATATATGCGATGGGTTACGCTACAGTTATACGGTTCGACTTTGCTCCGTGAAATTCATCTTTCCCATGCGTCAGAGCCCAGCAGCCGGTGGTCCATTCGTTGACTGGGAAGGATGTTAAGCTTGAAGGTCCAGGAAGGACCTGGGGATGGGTTCTCATCGACTGGTTTCCACTACAAGCAATGTGGTCGGGACCGCGGCGGGTAGAAACGATGGAGTCACGCGACCTGGAGGTCCCCGGCGTTTTTCTTTTTTTTTTTACTCTCTCTCTCTCTCTCTCTCTCTTCTCGTTTTTTTCCCTTCTTTTTTTTCTGGGATTGATAGTCTTTGAACTACGGGAGCAACGGTAAAAATTCAATCGTGCGAACAATCCCGAGTGCACTTTGACAAATCGATCTTCACATCCGAGAAGTATTATATTCATATAATTAAATTCTCCTCTGAACTAGGTTTTTTTTTTTCTTTTCATAAAATCATAAAGAAGTCATTCAAAGTTCATCACGGTCTTGAAAAATGTCTAGAATGTATTCGATTCAAACAATTTTCTTCATCTGGAAAGCGGGATAGATTTGTTTTTTTTTTTTTCTTATTTGTTTTCTCCCGAAAGATGTTAAAGAGAACTGTAAAAAAGCGCAGATCTCTTGTAACACGGATAATATAGACTGCGCGGTTGTACGGCTGTTTGTACTTCAGTTTTAAAATAGATTTAACCAAAGTGATGTTGCGCGATATAGTCAATGAAATATCAATGTTTCTTCAAGAAGCTTATAGGCTATATGTGCTCGTGAAAAAGCGGTGGGGAGGTCTCTCCGTTAGAGATGTAGAGACATATATACGTATGTACCTAAAGTTCGCGGTTTATCTTTCTATATCTTTTTCTTTTTTTCTTTTTCTATTTCTTCAACGTTAAATAAATCTTCAAGGCTGTATCCACTTCCAACGTAGTGCACAGTGTATGAAGTTTGCTTATTGATAAGCAGGTGGTAAATAGGCCCAAAATAACTAGTATAATCTTTATGCAATCATTTGAAAACACGACCTGCTATCTTGCCCGATAACAGAACGGAAACGATCGTCCCACATAGGTGTTTCTATTGTACACGATTAGTCATTGAATAGTCGGAATTTTTCAAAGTACGAATCTCTTAATAAACCCACGTTTTTACGTAGCTCATCATCATATCCGATGACCTCATGAATTCACGAAATATACGTCATATTCTTTGGGATCTCTCTTATCATTCTGCGTTTTATCTGTATCGTATACGTATCGAGATATCAGCTGATCTACAAAATCAGAAGATCGAGGAAAAAAGAAAAAGGAAGAAACGAATTGTAGGTCAAGAAATATTGAATATTTTTTAGCTTCGCACGGTTTTCTAGATCGCTTACAATTAGCTATATCAATATTATCTTGTTGACAGAAGATTTTTTAGAAATGATAAATTTCAACGAATATAGGTATCGGGATACACGTAATTAATTATCTAATTAGAATGGTGACTCTATGAAGACCTAACTATATCATCAAGATACGTATATATATATATATATATATATATATATTAATTATATCTTCTCGGAGCCGCAGAATTAATTGCGAATTCCGAATAGCGAATTACTTAGGAAAGATCGAATCACAGGTATAAGGAAATAATTGATTAAATGATGTCATTTCATGATCATTTTTGCTCAGAATTATGGAAAGTTACATATATTATTGCCGAAGTTAACCTTGTATATATATAAGTTCCCAGATAAATCTCACGTATTGATTAGGCGTTACAGTTCTGCAAGTCTTCGAAAAAAAAAAAAAAAAAAAAAAATTACGAGTTAATTGGAATGTTTTGTAAAAGACGGAAAATAATCATATCAAAACATATTTATACATATATGTATATATAGTCTATACCTATATAATACCAAACAAAACATACCTTCACTAATGATCGTCGCCTCGAGCTATGAAAAAAAAAACTAGTGTTGATGATAATTGAGTTCAAAACTCGTCCACTTAGGTTATTTCTGTCTTCATTTATATACCTGGTTATCCTTATAGTTACGTATTAAGTTATGAAAATAACGAAAAATTTGTTATTGAACTTTATTTCGTTTTTCTTCAATGAATCCAGTCCGGCATATAGTATATACAGATTAGTTGAAACAAGTTTTAAAATAACAAGTTAAATATATAAGTCTGACTCTAAAAATAGAAATATTGTTTTACTTACGGAACCTGTTACTTTCCAAATTGGTCATCATTTATATATACACAGACTGCCAAATATATCATCGGATTGCGTGACTTCGAAAAACCTGCCGGCGTCAGAAGACACGCTCGCTTGAAATTGTAAGACTGCGCCGCTAATCAACTATTTTGCAATTCACGCTGTTCTAAAAAGTGTCTAGAAATATTCTGCGAAATTCGGAATGTTGCTAAAAAAAAAAAAAAAAAAATTGAAAAAAAATTGGGGAATCGGATTGCGAAGACGAGGAGAAAAACTGTAACGACTGTTCAATCTGATGTAACGTATCAAGAGCTGAGAATAATTCGGTCCAGTGACCAGATGTTATTTGAACTATCGAATGATTCGTAGTAAAAAGCTGTCAGAGTCTCGTCCAAGGAGATACTGACAATGAACGAAAAGAGTTTACCGGTAAATAATGAAGCAAAGAAAAAAAAAAAAAAATCAGCGAAGAAGCAGTTCTGATGCTGGAGGTTTTCTTCGGTACTGGAGTTTTGGGAATTGTCCGCGAGAAAATATTCACGATGTAGTATCTCAGTTTTTGTTCGACTTCTCATTGCAGAAGTGAATTTTAACTTCATCCTTTCGTCACAATTTCCACGTCAATGATGCGCGGATTAGATGAATGGAAAACCACTTTGCGAGTTACGACTTACTGCACATATAATGGATATGTGTATAAATACACGTAATATTCCATGCTGATTCATTAACGTCGTACAAACTTGCGTATTAATTATAAAACGTAAAAAAGATGTTGGAGTACTTAAATCGCGGAGGATTTCCGCATGAATCGGAAGCCTGATTTACGTAGAAACGATCATCTCCAAGTCCCTGAGATGTTGGCTCTGACACGTACACGCGTATAGGTATAATAAAAGTTTCCGCGCTACAGAGTTGTATGGAATTGCGGTTAGGATAATTAATAATAACTCATTCTTGGTATAAATTATTTCTATTTAAAAGTGGCGCCTCGTATGGGAATAGAAATTATTTATCACACGGCATATAGATGTCTGGTAGGATTTGTCATAGATGTATATACCTACACTGTGAATAACGATTTTTTAATTATTTTGACACAGGAAATACCGACGTTATATCTCTTCAATATACTCGGCTCTAAAAGGTCGTTGAAAGAAGAGAAAAAAAAAAGAATTATACGGAAAAGAATGCATGGGATTTCCGAAAATTTCGTTTTATGTCCCTGCAGGATGTTGAGCAATGATCGTGGTTCAAATTTCGATACCTCTTCGCAAAATACTTCCGTAGACTTTATAGCCTCTTATTGGTTTTTTTTACTCTCTTAAACCATGATTTAGAATGAATTTTACTTTGAAAAAGTACGTATATTGCGTATATGAGTACGAATTCTTAAGGGGACCAGTACAGCTTGGTTTGGAAAATTTGGAGTACTCCAAAATTTATTTATTTATCAACCAAAGTTTATTTCACATCAAAAAAAAAAAATTTCTTCGAAAAACTTTGTCGTAAGGTTTCAGGCACATCGTTGGTCCAATCCAACCTCTCAAAGTCTTGCTCTCTTCAGACAGCGATTCTACATTTTATGAACGTAGGGATCGGCAAAAAAAAATTCCTGCGAAAAGTTACGGTCAATTGTCCAAAATTTCCAATATTTAGGCCACTAATTTGCAAATAACTTGGCCAACACGAAATTGCAAAAAAAAAATCCCTCGTTCACGTGATGAGGATTTCTTTTCTGAACAAAATGAGCCCTCAACGACCTTAATCGGAACAACGATGTGCCTAAAACCTCACGACAAAGGTTTTCGAAGAAAAATTTTTTTTCGATGTGAAATAAAATTTGGCTGACAAATGAATGCATTTTCGAGTACTCCGAATTCCCAAAATCAAGCTGTACTGGTTCTTGGGGCCATTTTTTTACCACAATTCAGGATGCAAGACTTGCAACTAGAAACTAAAACCACAAGGTGAAATATTTTCAGATTATTTTGATCCTTGCCCGTTGGGTTAATTTCGTTCCACGTCAAGTTCTGAAAAAACTAACATTATTGGTTTTTATTTTCTCGCGTTTCGCGGAACCAGAGATTCGAACAGGCTTCTACGAATTGAAAAATCCTTGATAAATCACGAGTCAATAAATTCATGAGAAGAATCATGAATAAATTAATGACCAACAAACAACATACGTGAATTGTGCTCTGGAACAAATCGCAACAACAGTTTACCCTCGGCATATTTTTTTCCGCCTCAAATCTATAACCTGCAACTTTTCCATATCAACGATCCATTACGATCTTTACGCTTCACCTTATCGCGGGCCAATTTTCATGCAACATAGACATCCATATGCATCACACGTTAACGGAGAGACAGACACCAGAAAAATGAACTCGTTCACGTACCGGGATGCTGAAGAAAATGAATAAATAAATAAAATAATATTGACCTGAAAAATGATCAGGTATAGGAGTATCAAGGAAAATGTGAAAGGATAATTTCGCCTGCAATTTGGGAAAGAACTGGCCATTTTATTTCATCAAATTCTCAAGAGGGAAAAATCGCATCGAAGCTTGAACTGCATATATACGTGTATAGGTATATACGCGCACAAACCCCAACCTATACATCCGTGGATGTGGCTTAGGTCCCAATTAAATTGGCCTTTGTGTTAGTGGCACGCTGGCTTAAATGACTCATCAAAGTTCCCACAGGGGTATTTTATTTGACACCAGTGCAGACCTTTCGATGTAGGTATAGGTATGTACGTTATAGGTACACGTACAAACTGATCTCGTATATATGTATGGATAGATGCATGAACGAACCGAACGGCGAGGAGGATATCATTCCCTGTGTACGCTCAATCAAGTACATACACTATATAATATATAGAGTCATACATAATTATTCTAAGTGTTTGTAAATGCGTTCAAGTCGCGTTACATTCATGTCCGTTTAGTCTCTCTCTCTCGCTCTCTCTCTCTACCCGCGTTATATTATTATTCATTAATTTGCGACTGTTTATACGGAAGTTTTTAACTTTCAAAATCTGCATAGAATGCAGTGTCTGTGGATAAAAGAGTTTATTATTAAAATTGATCTATTCATTGGGAATTAGCTCCAATCTCACAGCCACGTGCTTCTTTTGTTCCCCCGACGACCTGACTGAGTCTATAATTTATCAAAAATTTACTCTAATACAAGATTTTAGGCAGTCTCTAAGTCTCTCACCTTGTGAACAAGACGTGGATGAAGCCTGGTATTTGTCTCCTTAGAATGAAAAAAAAAAAGTATGAACGATTACTTATCGATAATGTACGCACAGGACACGAGCCACTATAGACACTGCCGTATTCCAAAAATTGAGTTACAGGTCGCACCAGCACCTTAAGTTTTTGCGTTCAAATTTAGGGTTTGTCGTTCAACCGTTTTCACTTTCAAAACTTACGTAACAAATCATGAATTTTGGTCTGGTTTTCATAATCACCCTGTAGAATCGCTCCATCGTATTAATGGTTAATATTATTCGACCATGTTTACCGGTCTGCACACTACTCGCCGCACTTTTTGTAATATCTTTACCGGAGATTTCCAGTTCAAATTCAACGTTGAACGTGGTTGAAAATTTATATTCCTTGCCAAAAATCAGCACCGCGGACTGTTTATCCAGAGTTCTTTTTTTTCAATTTTTTTTCTCTCGTTTAAATTCGGAGAGACGATTTAATCTACACAGTTTCCGATCTTTCGATTAGCCGATTTATTATATCGCCGATATGATAAACTTTGTTCGCTGTTTCGATTGTTTTCTAGTGAGAGAATGCCTCCCTGTACGTATATATGCGGTTCGACACAGTGTAAAGAACTCTGGTATTAGGGACTGTACACACTGATGGGTTAATGTCTGTATCCGTACCAGTCGTCGGCGTTCAATTTACGTAGCCAATTTTCTCACGCCTTTATTTCCGACTGTTCAATACGTATTATTCAATTAAAATTAATCAAACTAATCTGACATCGGTCGGGTATATGTACGTTTTTGATTACCGTAAAACTGCGGGATTAATTCTGCGACTCAGTTTTTTTTTTGTTTTTTCGCGATAAAACAGAGTAAGAAAAACTTCGAAAAATCTATGCAACTTTCGTAATTATCCGGTAAAATGTAGTCCCTCGAAAAATAATTTCCTCCCCGTTTATCGGATTTCCGGTTCTTTAGTACAGTCCACAATAAACACTCGTCGACGCAGCTTCCGCTTTTCTCTATCATTCTTGAATTCGAAACATTTATCGCGATCGGAATATCGCCTAGTTTGAACGAAAATTTTTTTTTTCAATACAATTCGATATCTCGTATCGATTTTTCACCGATGAGTACGTGAAGTTGCTGAAAACTGTTCCGCAGGGACAGTTATGCGATATCTTCGTATGGTAGACCGAGATTAATTTCGTTATCCTCAAATCCGTGCGAAATGGGAATCACAATATTCTTTCCTGCAGAAAAGACTAATTAGGCGTGACGAAAGATGGATGAAAAATCTTTTCTGAATCAGCACAATTATCAACGGCTTGACTTGATTAGCCGGATTCTGACGATTATTATATATGCGTATATGTTTTTTGGTAACACGGATGTTGTCGGTTTAATGCACAGCCACTGCGGATGTATGGGTACACATATACGTGACGCACGCGCGGTAATTATCACGTGTAAGTTATAATTAACCTCGAGTATAAAAATAAGTGTATAATAGTGAAAATATTTGTATAAATATTATATAGGAAAGAAAAATGAGCTGTCCTTTTAGATGCGTGGGGGCAACCGACGTTGCTGAACTGAAGTGACGACTACGGACAGCCTAGACCCTAACCGCATACATGCGGTACAGTAGGCTACGTATAATGGGCTAAGAGTGGCCCTAACTAAACCACTATATACACCTATACGTACATTGTACATTGTACATTGTAAATTCTACATACGAGCTCTTGCAACACGTCATATATCACATGTACAATGTTTCTCATATGTCCGACCGATGGAATACCGGCGCGAGCTACCGCCATGTGCAGTACAAGTACCCACATCTCGTTTCTAATTGACTGGCATGTGCATATGCGTCGAGATTTTCCAAAAAAAAACGAAAAAATTTGTCTGCGTTTGGAGATGAAGCGATTTTTGTTATAGATGCGCCTCTCGATCTGTACCGGGTCCAAATTTTGATTTTCGATTACCTTTACTCGGTTCTTTTTTTCCTCCCGTATAACCGATTTTGGAATTGATCGCGTCAGAACGAATAAGCCAATAAAGGATTGAAAAAAAAAAAAAGAAATCGCGTCAGAACGGCGTAAGGCACATGATCCAATCGTTCGGCGATATTGCAGCATACTGCAGGAATGTCGATCAAGGCCGAATAAAAATTCGAGCGACGAAAATTGGGATTGAAGTTTCGTCAAGCTTGTTTTCACGGTAGTCGCGGAAGAGACCGCGAGTAAGTTTGTCGTTCCGCATATTATGTTTATATCGATTGTAGTTTCTATTAATAGACGGCCACTTGTTACTCGCTTTACGAGTTCGCCGCTGAGAAACGTGACTGTAATTTTACTGTTGTTACAACGAGGTCGAACTTTTGGCCTTCTTGCAATTTACTTCTCGAACAGTTGCTGAGGCCGATCGGTTCTTGTTTTTGAGAGGTCAAGCTACCCGCGTCCTCGCGCAATGCCCCGCGCCAAAATAGAATATATGATAAAATCCGATTTTACCTATTCCGTACGATTTTGATCGATGCAATTACAAAATTTCATCAAATTATCTTCACTTTCACTAATTTTTTTATTTTTTTTTTTTTTTTATTTTTACCCAAAACTAACAAGTCCTGGGAGTCTAGACTCTAGACGAATGTCAAATCCGGTAGGGTCCACGAACCCCAATCCCATGAGACACCGCGTGACCCTGCTGCAGGCTCCGATATATTTTTATATAGTTTTATTAACGGTACAGTGTGAGTTAAAAATTGCATTATTAATATCGGTTATACAGCTCGTTATATATAGTTTATACGGTCAGTTTGTTATCCGCGATTACTTTACAGAGCCCCAGAGTAATAGGAAGTTGTATAGGTGTATCCATATATGGATGGATATGTGTTCTACTTCCGCCTCGATTGTCCTCTGCGCAGGGTTTACTTAAATCCGGTTTATTTTTAAAATAGTTTATAATTACGGCGGTAAAAAGTAGTTTGCCATTGAGACGGCAATAAAATCCGCTTCTCCCTCTCGCTCACTCTCTCTTTCTCTTTTTTTTTTTTTTTTTTTATTATATCGATATCCGGACTACGGAGGTCTCTAGGCTTCAATAATTATTGCACGTTTAACTTCCGGCCAATGAAGCAAGTATGGAGATTCATAAAATGAAGAAATAGTACGCGTCTTTAAAAAGAAATTAATAAAAGGTCCAGAAACTCTTGACCCCGTATATATACCTACTTAATATTCGAATATTATTTAAAATTTTTCTGCTAATAATAGCTTACAAGTAATACAAGTCTTTGGCATTGACTTCGCGGATTTACGCTTCTTACTAATTGTACACATTTAAAATTATAAGGTACAATTATATGAGTTATAAATTTTTATCTATTGCTTTTATACCTAACACAATAATTTTCTAAAACCTATATTATACGCAATAGAATACGATATTTCTTTCGCACGTGGAATGCATACAAGTTATTACGCGTTTCTGCAAGACCGAGGTAATATTGCAATATCTAGTCTACCGCGGAAAATGAAAAGGTCATTTGTCGCTTATCATACGTATAAATTATAAATCGTTTATATCGGTCCTTAGAGCCGCAGGGATTATACGATCGTTAAGTACACCGGCGCTGAGCACGGTCGCGATCTGCAGTAAATTTTTTGTATAGTTTCTTACTTATACAACTCGTTTTTCATTACCTTTCATCAATTCGAATAAAGTATATAAATATACGATACCTATACTCAAGCCGTATTTGTATATACCTATATATACATATCTGTCTGTAAAAATTTTTAATCGTAATATATAATTCAAGCGATTTAACAAAGTTTTAACATCATCAATCGTGGTTACGATCAGTACTCTTACTATCAGCTAATATCGTCGAATCTTGATTGAATATGAAGACACCATATATACATGTTTGTGATATCGTGGATAGATTTATCGCTGATCACCTGGATTATAACACAAATTATGGTGATTTGACGATGAGCCGTGTTATGTGCGATACAATGATGCCGGAGGAAATCACATACTCCGCGACGCGATTTCAAATGATATTAGTTTTAATGGTATAACAAGTTAATTAGGAAACGTTGATAAATATCATTCTTCGTATATGAAGAGTTATATTTGTAAAACCTGTTTTCTCACTGAACCTTCGATATATGCGAATACGAATGGACAAACCTGAAACCACCCACAGTAAAACGCTTCTCCCATCCTCGTTATAAATACATATAGTTGTACATACGTTTATATATAGTGTAATATATTGCCGATACGGAAAGGCAGATGCAGATTTATGATGCTGGACAAGCAAGTGTGTATGAATATAATATTAAATTGCGAACGCCCGGTGAAGTGAATTGAGGTAAAAAATGGATTTATACATTTGAAATCCACACAAAGATTTTATTATTTCGTCGATATAGTTCGATACCAATCGCAGACAGGTAATGGACCACTGCTTCCTAAAATCGAACGTATCCACCTTGTAGTCTTACCTTTTACTTTATTTTCATTTTTCACCTCATCAACTATTTCGAACAGCGTGACTCGATCCGATTTGGGCTAGCGATTCGGATGTGGTCGATGTTGAAAAATTGCCCAAGCGTTAATTTCCGACTAAACTATAATAAGATCCCAATAGATTTCGTCTGCCTTCACGTAATTTACCGATTTCTGATCTCTTTCGCGAAATTTATATATTCAGCGATGAATCGATCGACCATACCGCGAATGATGCGTCTGTACGAAAAAAGAACAAATTTACACAAAGAAGAAATGGTATGAATCCCTCGAATAACGCGTGTGAGAAATTTACTCTGATATAACAAAATGTGGGTCAAACTAAAGGCTAATTACATCAGTATAATAAGTTGTTAGTTATTTAGCCCTATAAGATTACTCGGAATAAATAGTTTGCCTCGTATTATGTTATGGGAAGTCGTTCTCAAGATTCTAAAATGTTGCAGAGAGAAGAGATATAGGCTTGTGATAAGAGACTACCGATGAATGTGATACAGGTATTTACGTTCTGTACATACATGTATGTATTATTTATTATACCAACCGTGATATTACACATATGTGTACGTATACGCGTGTATACACGTCAGATGTTTAACGCTGAGGTTGAGTATCGCACGTATATTCTATCCGTCACGTAACCCCTGTTTTGTGTCAGTGCAAGTATAGTAAATGTGTAGATACTAAAGAGAGTTACGTATATATACCGAGGTATAATGAATGCCGGAGATAAAAGCGTATTTCATTCATATATATGTTCCCGCACGTTATATTCGTAGAACCAGAACGGATGTATTTCGAGAATGTCGCAATGATAACGAACCAAAATATTATGCGCGAGAAGTGACGTCGCGTACAATTGCTTTAATGCACGTTATAAGAGAGAAACAAACAAATATAATATATATATATATATACTATTTCATAAGTTCATTCCACTAATACTAAGCATCAATTTTTTTTTCTTTTTTTTTCTCTCGAATTGGGTAGTCGAATTACGATAGTAAAACATTTTATCGATAGATCAGTACCGAGATATACCGAACACAGGATCTGGAGACCCTCCTTCGTATCTGTCGTGAAACATCACATTAGCTCATTCAGATAGGCGAAATAATTTCAACGTTCCAACAACAACAAAAAAAGAGTTGAAAAAGTAAAAAATAAATAAATAGCATACGAGCCTCACGTGAAATCAACCGGTTCTACACGTGACTCAATCATCTAGTCCGATGCCGAAGGTCAGTTGGATTCAATTAAAAAAAGAACATTTTCAACGGCCATAGTCTCTTCCGTTTGATAGTCGAGATATTAACTGAAAATTTTTACAATGAAAGCAATCATTATCGTCTTTCAATTCTCTTTCCTCAATTTTTGTCGCACAATTTTCATTGTGCATGTTGCATGAGATTCTGATTATGCTATGCGACAGCCAATGTCGTGATAATTGTGATTAAAATATGGTCCCAGCCCCCCCGAGAGGTTTTGCCTGCTATGAGTCGACCGGATGTTCCTGTTCCGGTTCTCAGTATTGCGATTTGCGTAAGTGATATGGGACTAAGAAATTTTTTGATGGTCTCGCGGAAGCTGATGATCTCTATTTCGGTGTAACTCTTGATCCTTGTTTAAAGTTCTTGTGTATGTAACGCGAAGTCATAAGTGACTCAGTATGACACACGAAATTTTCTCTGAAATTTTTATCAAATCTTGTTTGAACAGGGTTCAGATTTTTCACCAAACGACATATCGCACGTAGCTGAACTATAACCGTTTATTGACAGCTTAGATTCGCCTATCGTCTTTCCATTCACGATCAACTACACAATTATTGGGATAAGGGATTCCGAGTATCTCTGATTAAACGTTTCGAAGAACGATACTGAAATGACACGTATAAACCGTGTATGGACATCAATCATCGAATTGGATGTACCAAAATTGTTCACCAAGGCTGAATTCTATGTAAAAAAAAAAGAGGTGAACCTTGGTAAAGTCAATGGCACCAGTTCTATTTCTGACTTCTGGAGAGCGCATACTACTGCACCTTATTGTTGACAGAGTAAAGACACGTTGAGGATGAGAGGAGGAAGGGCGGTTAGATGATGTGATGTGACGTGACGTGTACCGGCACCGGTACATGGATAAGAAGTAATATAATTTCACACGAATGCTTAGCACTGTAACTAAGAATTGAATCGAACACCGGTACATATTTGGCATTCTTTCTCATCAAATATAAACTACCTGAAGAGTTGACTGTGTATAGCGAGTGTTTCGAGTATGGAGTGCAGTCCGTTGCAGTATGGTGTGGCGTTGTGTCGTCAGCCTCAAAGTCATAAGGATATTTTTCACTGGATGCCCACCTGCGCCGAGAATATTATACAGTCTAACGTATATATACACGTGTAAGAGAGAGGCTCATTTCTGATTGGCTACTGGCGGGTGGCGCGAGTTCTACTTTACTCCCATATGAACAACGGAACCACTATACACATGTGCCCGGTTATAGGATATGTGTACAACTACACGCTCCACCATGCCATGATGCATTCACCGATGGATTTTAACACGCCATATAGTCTGTGGTAAGTATAATCAACGCGTGGCATCATCAACCTTTGGCTACTCGGTGCGGGTCCTCGAAATTAATATTACAATCGATTCAAAGATCTATTCAAATCTCAATTGTACCCGATATCTTCCCATTCCCCGCCACATCTTCACCGCCATGGTTTTCGAACTGAGCACGCCACGAATCGATCGATCAAAAATTTCGGATGACTCAATATTAAGTTTGAGGTCTTGAGGAATATCGCTTCTGGTCGGTGACTCGGATGGTGAATACGAATACGTATGGTGTATAAAGAAGTCGATCGGAAAGCGTAATGCGCGAATACAATCAACCGGCTGGAACGAACAATGCAGTGCGTCACATCGGGTGGAATAGAATAGTAATAAATAGTTCAAACGAATCTATAAATATCGATGATATCAATGGGTTAACTGGTCTACACTCCTCCCGTGGCTTTAATTATGACGTCAACAATCTATACGGAGACACGTGGATATCGTTTTTAATCGATCATATATTATTGTTGTACGATGACTTTGGCTTGCAAACTTAGTGCGCAATTTTATTCATGCGATTGATGATCGTTATTCGAATTTCTAAAAATATCCATAATTATATAATATCGCGCACGTGATGTCTAGTCTCTTGTTGACGAATGATGCTTCGACGTTTCTACACCGTATGCTTTGAATATAGTTTTATAGTTCGTTAAAAATATTTTCAGGGCAATGTTAACCTTGGCGATATGATTATTCGATTTCATGCAAGAGGAAATCTATAGAACCGATTCAAATATTCGGCCTTCAATAACCTGACCTGTATTGATCTCTATCAAATAGCCGATTGATCGGAGATATTTTTTGCGATCCTTATCACTGTTGACACAGAGCTGTGATGCAATGATTGGCTTTCTATTCGCAATTTTTTTTTATAAAATTAAATGTCAGAACAATTCAAACTCTGGGTATAATTTTCTGTCAGATTTTAACCGTAATAATGATCTTGTGTATGATCGAGGCTTGCTACTCTTAAAAAGTAAGACTCAGATCTCCTCAAATCATGTTCATGATAAAGTGTTCTCAAATTAGGTTAATAAATCTCATCAATTTAAGTCGTGGGTCCTGAGTCTACTAAAATGAGGGTAGACCAAGGGATGATGTGGTCACAGTCACGTATACCAAAAATTTAGACTCCAAATTCGAATTTCGACAAACGCGTGAAATTGTTAGATTTTAGTTGCTATTTCGTGGGTTTAATTGAAGAATTATTTATGTAGGTTAAACGAATCTAATAGCGGCCTAAATAGACGCTATTACATTTGCAAATTCTTTTTTTGGTTTCATTTTATTGGCATTTGACCTAGTCAGGCCTTTGAGTGAATACTTTCTGACTTTTTGGGTCTCCAATTTTTCTCTTCCCTTAGTTTTTGCATTCTTCCTTTCGATATGTACGTATCTGAAATACTCCTTGCGACAAGTTTTGCCTTTTTCGAGTCTGATGAAAATCTACACGACACAAGTATGTCAAACTGACTAAATCCGAGTGAAAGTCATCGTCCAACCAATATCCGCGGCTCGTTGGTCTAGGGGTATGATTCTCGCTTAGGGTGCGAGAGGTCCCGGGTTCAAATCCCGGACGAGCCCAATTTTTGTAATTTTGTATAAAAGAATCGATGCGAATTAGGACAAAATTTTTAGAACTGGATCAAATGAATGATTGATACTTTTTTTTTTTTTTGGCGACTATAACTCATCGGTCTGGTAGTTTTGGTGCGATTATTGGAAGTTAGTAGCATTTCAAAATGCGATCTTTTTTACTTTAGTCGATAAAACAAACTTCCACCGTCCGGCCGTGGCATCCGTTTCTCGTTTCATCACGCGAATTATAATCACGCGATGAATGACGCGTGAGATCGTAAGTAAGAAGTTTGATAGGTATGTATGTATGTATATTGTTACGAGGTCCAACGAACGCGCTCTGGATATGATATCATCTGTGAAGTGTAGTGACAAGAAACAATTGAGATAAATTAAAGTAATAATTAACGAACTCAAGACGTTGCTGTTCGTCGTAGACTGTTGGACGCGACGCAACTTAAATATGTGCCACTTATTGTGCAAACAAATTATGCAAAGTTTTCCATTTTTTTTTTTTTTTGTCGTCAGTTGAGAACGAGAATTAAAAGAAGAAAATTAAGTTTCAGATCAAAAAATCAAAATTTATCATAAAATCAACCATCTTTTGACTATCTTTCAAATTCTAAGATCTGGAGCAATAACCTCAATAATTACGAACCGCATTCGTTAAAAAAAAAAAAAAAAAATTTTGTAAAGTTTTCTACGACCGCGAGGGGAACCGATATTCAGATATATTGTTTATAAACACGTTAGAGCTTATCATCTGGGTCAATATAGTATAAACTAGACGACTAGCTCGTGAAGCTTGAGATCCGGTTTTATCTCAATTGCAGAACCGCGTTCTGGTAGTACAAGCGGCATAAAAGATAAAGTTGAAAAGCTCTCGAAAAGTAACATCAAAGAATCGGCAAAGTCACGTGTTAGTTAACATGACTCGTATCGAGATCTCATTCAAGTGGTTACAATATTGGCACCAGACGTACAGACGGGCATGAGTAGGTATACCTACTACTAATATCGTATACGCAGTTCCGTTCGATTTGCCGATTTATTTACGTATTATTATATACCTACCATAAAAAACGAGAGGGGACTTTCGTCTGTTGTATATTTAGCCACGAGATGAGCGTTTCTCTCTCTTCGTTTGGTCGTTTTTCGATCTAACTTTAATTGAAAAAATTGCATTGAAAAGACCGCGACTGTTTTTTTGGTTTCGAGGAAATATTGAAAATCAAAATCTTTTACTCCCGAAATATTATTAAAACCGTTCGATTAATTTTGATAGTCCGAGTTGCAGCTTGCAGCCAAAACCCGATGGAATAAATGAATAAAAATTCAAACGAAATGAGAAATAAAATGAAAAGAAGTGAAAGAAAAATGAAGAAATTTGGACCTCCGTATACCGCGCCGCGCAGGGCGTCGTATAATATAAAGACAGAGCAGTTCACCGGCGTAAGAAACGAACAAGTAAACAAGTCCGGTCAACTTCTGGGTGATCCAACTGGATCTGCAGGTTTCCGATTCGATTATAACGCGAGCCAGGTCTTATTATAAGTACGCACGGTTAAGATTGAGATCACTTTATATTTAGAATGAAGATCATAAATTTAATCATACTTTGCCGATTCATGTCTTTTAAGAAACGGGATCTTCGAACGATTCCGGGTCAACCGCAGCTTTCGGCTGCGTGATCGCTAATTTTCTACCTCCGGATCAACGATCGATTTATTTTAATCTTTAGCCGTTAAGTTATTCGCGAATTTTCTTCACTGATGGAAATTTAATGAAAATTCAAAGAATATGAAAATGATTTTTCTCCTCACCTCGACGTGGAAGTTCAAGTTGAACTCGGAATCGGAATCGGAATCGGAATCGGTTGGTTCTAGGAGCGATGAGCGGCTACTACAGCAAGTCGGAGATGCCGTTTCTTGGTGGATGGTGCACAGGGTTGTGATGAATTCGTGGAGACTTCCTGCGTCTAATATACCTCGCGACGGGCGACTACGTCCTTACGACAACCACCCCCTGAACGATCGCGTACAATTGTGTTGGTGGTACAAACGCAAATGTGTATGTAGACGGTTAAACACATGTATGCGTATGTCTCCCGATGATGAGTACCTCCGCGTTTCTTAGTCGGACGTCTATACGCAATATACCTACACCCACACGCACACCCATACCTACACGTACAGTTCAGCTCTCTAATTATTTCATTCACCGAGAAAGAAAAAGAAAAAAATAAAAGAAAAATTTCCGCAGTGGCAGCTGAAGCAAAATTTCACGAAAAGTAATTTCTCCTCTTTCGCTTCGATTCTTGCGATCGCTTTTCCCTGACGAAATTTTTCAATTATCGAAACATACGATTAATGAGATAAGGTGAGTCGCTTTTCCAGGCGTCGCAATCACCTTGCATAAGAAGATTGGAGAGTCGTTGGTGAAAATTTTGTACTAAAAATTAGTCTGAATGTAAAAACTTTGTAAAAATCGCGGGCATCTATGGATTCGCGTAGTGTTAACTGCAGCGAAAATAAGTTCTCTGAATTATATTCAAGAGAAAAAGCGTGTTCATTTATGATTTAAGGGAGAGTTTTAAAGATAAATTTTCAATTAACGTTGGAGTATATGGTCTGAGTTTCTCGCTATCTCAGGATGGTAAAAATATTCATTCCCATTACCTAGACTTAGTAATAGAATAATCTATAACGATGACGTTGAATTTGCCAAGTTTTCATGATTGATGTCCCGCTATATTTAATTTCTTAGCAAAATTTATTGACGTGAGTATATATTTCGGTGCAAAAACTACCGTGCGCGTGCAGCTCATTTCTCCTGTATTATTATAGGTATTTTTACCGTTTTGCGTATTTGGCATGCGAAAATTATCTTCCAAAATAAAGGTAGCATCGCAATTTTATTTCCTCCAAGTAAACGTGTCTTCGAGTACAAAAAAAAAAAAAAAAAAAACGGTCGTTTATCCCACAGGTATAATATTCCCTATTTATTCCCCATCTCTCTTCCGCTCTCATCTTTCGCAGATCTTTTCGCTCTCATAGCCATGCAGCTCCTGAATAAAAAAAATAAAAAAAAAAAACGGCTAATTTTCAAACCACCGAAAGTAATTTTCTGTCATGCTGATACACTTCGCTCCTATCTACGCATCGCGCACCCAACGACAATAACAATTTTTCTCTGCACACGTGGAGATTTTTTTCTTATCCTCGTTTTTTCCTTTCTGTTTTTTTTTTTGCAAATGTTGATTTCCACGTGGCTGACGGAATGACGACGATCGTTCGCGATACCAAGTCGCAATGTAAGAAACTATACACACGCGCATAAACTAAACCCCTGTAATCAGTTTCATCCTGGAAGTAACAGCTCCTAATTGTAAAATAGATTCTAAAACGTATACCGAAATAGTCTAGACTGTGAATACGTATAATCGTACCCATATACTGTCATTATTTAATCTATACTCTGCAGTGCAAATTTACTTGAAAAACAAACAAATTAGAATTTAAATTCGCAACACGTGTAGCGTCCCTTAATCGAGCTTTCCTAACAAAAATTTTCTATAGACAGAAAATTCAAGCCTACCTAAACTCGAGTTTTACCTGCGATAATTTTTGTCAAAAACTCTCAGGGATGAACAATGAATGTACAATCGCTTCGTTGATGATGCTATAAAAGATCGTAATCCGGTAAAAGACAAGCGCCTTATGGTCGATGCGATAGATAATCGGTTCGTTGAAATGCCGGTGAGGAATCGTCGGGTTTTAAGAAGAGTTTAATTGTTGCGTATTGTTTGTTTAGCAGGAAAATAGATGAGTCGAAGGCTGACCTGTACAGGTATTTACGTAAAGAATAAATTTGAATAATTTTCACGTACCCAGAACGACACAGATTATTTAAATGGTTGTGACATCGTTTCGGTTTTTATATATAGCTCATTACCTTACTAAATAAGATGATATAATTGTTTTCTTTCCTTGTTAAACGTTCACGGCGAGACGCAAATGCGTCATAGCTGCAACAGCATTTCGTAGACGACATTAATTACGATCATCGAACAATTATAAATGCGTATCTGATTGGAAGAAAAAAAAAATAATAATTGTATGGAATTGGAATTGCGTTGTAGTAGATTATTTTTCCATTTCCTTCTCCCACGTCTGCCGAATTGACGCGACCTAATAGGTCTCGGGCAGACACATAGACCTAATCGAGACTCTGAATTATAAGATCAAAAGGCAAACCGTAAGCCTGATAAATAAATAACATATACCTATAATATGAAACGCAGAAATAATATGTGATAAAAGAAAACGTGGTGAAGTTGATTTGATCAGAAGCTGTAAAACGATGGCCTGCCGGGCAACTCAGCTTCTAATCATCCACGGATAAAGAAGTGTCGCCATTTACGTGATTAAAGAGACATAACCTGACGTCAGAAGCAATGTAGGACGCGAGATATCCTCGTTCTATGAATGGGTTTCAAATAAGAAGTGGGCGATTCTACTTGATTACAAGATCCAGTATATCTTTTATCTCCGCAGGGGTGTAGTTCGATACTGCAACATCAACCTCTCAACATTATATCGCCGTATAGTTGCTGATGTAATGTTCTATTTTCTTTCCAAAATTTTACGGCCCAGAGAAAGCTGCACACGCAGATCGGCAATCGTACATCAAGGGCTTTCGTGATTTTCAACCCCTTGGAGCAACCCTTTCATCGTCCTCTAATATCCAATGAGGAGGAAATATTGGAGTTCATAGTTAGCCGACTGCAGTTCGTCATCAATACTGAACAGGAAAAAAGTGAGGAATGAGTCGAATTCCAACGAACATTGTCTCGACAGGGGATAAGGATAAAACGAATCAACATTGACGGAATAATCGATCATCGGATCTCCGGGAATAATGAATAAGCAGTATTGATCAGTTTTGGATCGTTTATTTTGCGCGTGTCTTGATATATGATAATATAAATGGTCCGTTCATGGGAATGGTTGAGTCGATGGGGCGTCGCCTGGACTGCAACAGGTGAACGACTATCCGCCTGCGCATCGAATTGCTGATATAGAAACGACGTGTCCGCATTTGGTGAGAGCATCGAGTAGGTATAACGGTCGTTCGGAGTACGTACGTATGTACAACTATGTACATAGTATAGTTACATGATTTTCTCATTCGTCCCACTGCCGTTCAATCGACAGTAGACACGACAGCCGATCGAGGAAACGGATTGGAAAGGCTGCAGTGTCTGACTAGGCGTATAAGTGCCATAGGAATCTAACAATAAGACGAACAAGAAGTCCCTCGTGATGTTGTAGCCGATGACACAGGCAGACAGCCAGGAGCCAACCAGCGTTAATAATATCTCCCCGAGGCCTTAAGTCCGTGTTTAAGCTGGAGCAGACTGGAATTGAGACTAACGACGAGACTAGCTTCTTTTAGAAGAAGATAGGCGCTGAAAAAGGATAACCACGAAAGGGGAGAATATAGTGGACTGAACAAATCAGCGACGAGTTCATATCCAGATCGAATACGGGACTTTTTGAGGGACCAATTTGTGTCCTAAAATTGGTTTTCAATATTTTAGTTTTATAGCAGCAGTTTTCTATCTTTCGCGAAATATAATTAGATGTGGATGTTAGAAGTCAGCATTTTGTCAAAAAGTGGCCTGTTTATCTGATGGAGGCTTGTTGAGGTGGGGGTGAAGTTCCGAATTTCAAAAGTCCCGAATAGTCCGAACTGCGAATTTTGGAACTAACGATTCACAGTAAAAAAAAAAGAAAAAAAAAGTATTTTCCCAAAAGTCTGCATAGTCGGTTTCAAAAATTTCGAATCGAAATACACCGAAGGTTCAAAATTCCGGAACACGAAATTTTCGGATTCTTGGATTTTCGGAGTTTTGGACTTGCCGAGGTTTCGATCTTTCCTCATGTTGACAATCTGGAAAAATCTAAATCATCCCAAATGAATTCGTAATTTTGACGGTACGGAATTGTAAAAATTCGACCCCGGTTCGCTTTCTGAAAGATTGACGAATACTAAGATATGGTTGAATTTTTCTTTTCAAGGATAATAATGTACGTCGATCCGTTTGCATAGATTCCTTTTCAAGTTTGATACCAAATTTAAGAGCAAAAATTGTTTAAAAAAATTGATACGATCGAGAAAAACTTGATTTTCAAAGATTTTCCAATCTCGGTACTTATTTAGACCCAATAGACTATTTGAACGCCTTCGGTAGGTACCTACGCCTCGCAATCGTTTCCTCGTTCCATGCCTCGTTCCACTTATTCAACCAAAGAAGAAGCTTTGACACCGAAAGGAGGAACCGACTGCCAGAAAAACGTAAACGACGAGCAAAAACGTTGTAGAAAAAAAAGAAAAACGGAAAAAAAAGGAATGGAAAAAAGGAAAAAAACCGTGTCGACAGGGGAACAAGCGCGGCGGGCACTTTTCTCGGCAGGCGCAGCTGTGATATCCTATACTCATACATATCTATGCAGCTTATCAATGTGTATTGGTATGGAAAGAGAGAGTGTATATACGTGTATATTCGTATGTGTGTAGACCAACTAGCACGCGTGTCTCTGTATTATTTCCCGAGAGAAACTAAAGGTTTTTATAACCGAATAGACTAGACGGCTTAGTTAGACTTCGGGCTCAACAGTTGTGCTCGCGGAAGTGCCGGTTTCCCCGCTTCGGAGATTCAACTTATTTATACACCCAAACTACACTTATTTTTATAGTTCAATTTTATTCGGTTCACGGGGTCTTGGTGTCAACTTAACAGCCACCGCAGACCCGATCCCAATTCCCAATCCCAGTCGCAGTCGCAGTCGCAGTTACAGTCGCGGGCGCTAGAACCATTGAGAAATAAAAAAATCCACCAGACTAAACTGGTCTTCGATCCCCTAAACTCCGACTCGATTCTATAAATACGTGATTCTCTTAAGCGAAGAAATATCCACTCGGCTATATGTATACCAGACGAGATCTCTTTTCGATAAAATACATGTACACACAATTTTCAGAGCCGCGGATCTTCCGCTCGTGATTCCCCTCAGTACATCAAAATTTTTCGTACATATGCAGGTGGTCTGAAAATCACTTTACAGAATGTGCAAGGCAACGGTTCAGGCTACTTACAGCAAACCTGTAAAAGTCAAGTGATTGGGATAAAAACCAGAAACGCAGATAACCGTACCGACACATTTTGTATTAATGGGCGAACCATAGACCACAAAGTGTTATCATTGAAGTCATGATCATTGAATGATCGCAGATTTCGATGGGATACAAGTCCAGGGTTTGAAGTATCGTTCCATAATCACGAAGTCGATATCTGCAGTACGGAGCATTTGGAAAATTGGTAGAATTCGAAGAGGCTAAATTCGCAAACCGCCTCGTCGATGGATGCATCGTTCCATCCGTTCATTTCCGAATACCGCGTCGATATAAAATTTATCTATAAAGTGAAATAATCGAGATAGGTATTTCCAGCATAATCCATGAATATTATCGCATAATCGAATAGGATTCGCTGGTGCAGGTGCGAGTCTTGCTACAAAGAGACACTGCACGGGGGGGTGCAGGTTAAGATCGCGGTGTTTGAGAGTGGTGCGGTGGACGCGGCAGTGGCTTAGGTTATCTTACCGAGAAATCTTTAGCGCGGCATCTTAACGAAGGGAAAACAAAGACAGCGCCAAGGATGGAACATGCTGCTAGCGTTCACTACAGACAGCGTGGCACCGTCGGCACGGAGATCCTCTCTCCAGTCTCCAGCCAGCTCAGCTCAGCCGGCTCTAACCGACTATACTCACGATCAGTGCTGGTTCGCAGTACCTACAGCATCCCGCCACCGATAGGCTATCTCGGTTTTAAGGCGGACAGATTTATCGCCAATTTTTCTCTCTCTCTCTCACTCATCTTTAGATATAACGGTATAATATTTCGAGGAGATTATTATTCCTCTTTATAATAGTAATTAGAATCGCGATTCGAATCTAATAACGTGGGATACGAATGGTATATCTACCTAGCTGCAGTAGATTACGGTCACCTGGTAGGTATAGTTGAATAAAATGATGAAAATTAAAAGTACCGCAGTCCAGTTAGAAACTTGTTGGCCGTGATTAAAAGATCAATTTACTATTTGATCTCGTTATGGCATCCTTAGAGAACCTCGGTATAGGAGTCTTGCGTAGGTACCACCTGGTCCCGGGACTTGCGATTGCATCACTCCGGTGGTCCAGCCCAGCTGGGTTCTTAGAGTCTGCAGCAGACGACGACTGCCAGATCACAAGCCTTGATTTTATCTTATCTTATCTTTCGTTATATATCTTATCTTTTATTTACTCTCGTCCAATTATACACTCGGCAGTAATTATGCCAAGTACCAATTAAGCCCAACTTTAAACGGTAAGTTCCGTTCGCGGGGAAGCTGACTTTCTAAAACGGTGAGAAAAGGTTTTCTCTCTCCCTCCGTCTATCCATCTCTCTCTCTGTTGGTATGGTGCACGTTGGTATATCGGTTATACATCCAGCTGCGTATACGCATAGCCGTTTTAATAACTTTCATCACAATTATTGTACATATATAAATTCTCGATCCAGGAAATGCGGTGGAGTTAAAAAATCAATTTTAACCTCTTGCAGGGGGTTCCATTGATAAATGCACAAGTTTTTCTTTTTTTTCACATTCTAAAGTTGCGGTCAATGGATATAATTCCGAGAATCGTCGCCCGGGTACCTCGGTTCTCATGTATAAGAAGAATAAGAATAAGAAGAAGAAGAAGATGAAGAAGAGGAGCAAGAGGAGGAAGAAGTAGAAGAAGAAGTATAAGGTGGCCGTCCGAGGCGTGGCGATTGAAAAACAAACGGATGAGAGAAACAGAGAGAGAGAGAGAGGAGTAAAAAGCGAAAATCAAAAGCAAAAAGAAAATCGAAAAGGCGTGAGAGATCGCAACGAGAAAAGTGTATAGGTCGAGCAGCGAGCCAGCTCGCAGTCCACGTAAGAATACGCAGATGGCTGTAGCCTCGGTATAGCCTATGGATCTATAGATCGCAAGATCGTAAGATCTATAGATCTATAAGGGCGAGTTGTCTGACCGGTTTTTGCAGGGCACACGTAGACTGCTTGGCACCGGCGGGCGCCATTATGTTTTATCTAGTTTTTCACTCGCCACCGTTCGAACACGCCATCGGCCTTTCAAAGGCGTCTATGCGTATGTTTTACCTCCTTATTTAATCGCTATTTGCAAAACTTAAGGAAACAGTTTTCATTACTGCGGTCAGAGAAGATCCGTTAGGATTTTAAAAATAATATCTTAAAACTGTTTATAAATAAATTGAATTTTTCTCCGAACTCAAACTTCCTGTTTTTTAACTCTTCGAGAACCCGAGTGTAATACGATGCCTGTTGACCCTCGAGGCCACTTCTCTTTGCCCCTCATAAAATTGGCTCTGTTATAGTTGTTTGTCAATTTTTTTTTTTTTTTTTTCTTCCATCTTCCGAATGACGTAAGAGCCCACAGCATACTATACCTACCCGACCGTAAGGTATTGTTTTATGATCTCCTTTTTTCGTTCCTGACCCAAGTTCTATTTATAATACGTGATTTAATGGACCAGATAATTATTAACCGCTTTCTCATTTTGACAGGATCTGTCGAACAGATTGCTCCAAATTAGACCTCGATAAAAAGTGCAGATCTTATCGACACTCTATACCCGATGGGTATACGTATACATATCTTAATCTCTCTTTTCTCCTCTCGTACAATGTTGCTCACGGTCAAGTTCTCTCATTTATATACTTCGGATAGTTCACATCGTATGATTTATTCCACACAGAATCGAGTTTTACATTTCATGGAATTTTTACAAGGCTTTTTTCAGATCCTCACGACGTTCGTTGATACCCTAAAAGTCGTAATCATATTCTAAAACAAGCAGGTAAATCGGCTGACCACGATGGGCCAGACCTAAAACTTCCCGTCCAAATTTTTCAAGGAAACGAAAAAACAGATGTATGACGATTTCGTGAAATAATTATTGGTAGGCAATTTTCAGATGAGAGGGGTTAAAAAAATCTGTCCTTGTATTCGTGATCAACGGTCCAGAAAACCTCGAGATTCCAATTTTTATTGGAATCCGTCGATCCTTTCTCGAGATATCGTGGAATGAATTAATTATTTCAAAATTTTGTTCTTCGAATATCTCGAAAACTACTGGACCGATCAAATCCAGAATCTAATCAGTTCTAAGTTCGGAGAATCCGCGTTGATTGATACTAAATTCATAAAAATCTGATCATTCGTTCTCGAGATATCGTCGGACAAAAAAATTGATCACATACATACATACATACATACACACACACAGACGTCCATCTGAAAATGATCGGAGATGATTCTCTAGACTTCAAAACGTCGAGATTTAGTAAAAACTCAATTTTTCATTTTCGGGGTGAATACAATAACTTCCTCTTTTCTCTGATATCAGAGAAACGGGAAGTTAATAAGACCCAATATTCCTGGGACTCGCTACACTCGCTTCGTAAGATAATAATTAGCAGAATAAAAGCAAGCGTCGTTCCGCGGAGTACACATCCTTGATCTCCTCAAAGATACGGTAACCTGCACTCTGCTCACCTGCTGATTCACGTATCAGATAGTTATTCCTCTCGAATGTTATATTGCTGTAGATATGTTATTACTTTATTACTCTTTTGCCAGCTGGTATTGAAGTACCTATTGTCAGCTATTATTAGACCTAATACCATGTACTTATTAATGGTGACGAGTGATCAGCGATCCAGTATCCAATCTTCCCTCTAACGTCCTTCGATAAAGTTAGTGTTCGAACCCGGTTCAGTAACAGTTTAAACTGTTCACACGGATTAGTTTGACCTGATGAGAACTGGGACAGTATAAGAAACCCGGTTCAAACGTCAGTTCGAAATGAATCTCTAACGTATTTGTCAGAATTACGATAGGTCTTAGCTCTGAAGTGAATGGACGTCTCGTCAACAGCGGGCTCGCGGTTTCCCTTCTAAACATCAACTAATAATTATCGATAATGTCGTACGGTTGATTTACTGGTTAGAAGTAGTTTGAAAATTACGGGCTGCGTTTGTCGCACCTGGAATTAACTGGATTTTCCTTCTGTTGCAGCCAAAACTGGTTGCTCCACTCGTTCCGGCGTACTCCACCTGGCCACTCGGCCAAGTCTTGCTAAGTTTTAAACCTGAAACTATGCGTACGCTAAGTTTTCAGGGATAAACTCAGAAACATTGAAAATACGCTTTTTTATGCTATTTCGGAATCCTTATGATAATTAATGTGGAGGATTCTCTTTCTGCAGCAATCAAGTGTTCGAGAGAGGAAATATCTTCATTAAACTTCAGTTACGAGTCGTTCCTAATTAAATTCTATGCCCAGATGAATCCTTTCGCGTTATGTGGAATCGAGAATTGCCACGTCAATTTTTAATTGGGACGGATTATTACCAACGTCATAGATATTAAGCAGCGTCTTTAACAACGACGTTGCCGATTTATTCTGTTCCAAAAATAATTATGACTATAATCCTCTAACTGGATGACGAAGGATTCTTGAGATTGGGGTCTCTGACAATAATTACGACTTTAGCCTGTTATCACGGTATGAGATAATCTCCGAGATCAGATTCCCAGATTCCATTTGAACAATGGCAAACACGTGGTCAGTTCAGGTTCCGCGGGATTCATGATCTCGCTAAAATGGCCCGAGGAGTCCATGAGTCATACATTGTAGGATCGTGTATGTTATTAGATCGAACTTCCAGAACCGGATAATTATGAATGACTTGCAAACACATGATCGAAATAATCGTGAGTCATGCGGCACTTGTGGTATATCATTAAATTTGTAATTAAAGGTTTAAAATGGGTTAATTACAATCATGCCATATTCATTTAGAGAATGGGAGGAACGCCGCTACGTAGATGGCTAGAAAAAGAAATAAAAAAATGAAAAATAACCGTAGGTTTCACGTAAAGAAGTATATGACGAGCAATATTTTTTTTTGCGTACTATACACGATTGAGCAAGTCAATACTTTTATTTCGATCGGGTCGTCATCGGGATGACAGTTGCTGACGTAAAGCGTATATTTTGACGTCACGTGTGAATATGACATTGAGATCGGTCGTTTCGGACAAACTTAAATACGTAACATCTGTCAGCGAACAGCTTTACAGTGTGACGTACGAATGGCCTCAGAGAGGTCAGTTCAAGGTCAAAAGTTAACCAGATTCTTGCAAACTTTGCTGTCACATACGCATACATATACATAAAGTCTGGAATCTTCTATTGTGGACGTTGCGATTCATCAGTAAATTCTGCTGAATTGATTCGCTTCGTGCTTTTTTATCCTCTTAGGTGCCGTATTTTAGAGTCTGACAAATCAAGCAGTTTTTCTGTTGCTCTCTGTCAGATGATCACTGTCTGATACCGATTGAAATATTTGATCAAACAGTGACGTAGTACGTACATTATGAGCTTCTACACAATCCATGACGTTAGCTTTACTTGTATTCCCATTAATTGTCGCCATTGCCATTACCGTTGACATTGCAATTGAATGATTAACAACAATCGTGGGTATAATCGTGCCTGGTGCTCGGTTAGTACTTGGTACTTGGTGTGTACTGATGAGTTATTAATTTGATGCGGATTCTTTCCCTTGTTTGCTGCAATTGTTATGACCGCCGCCAATTACACCATCTTGATACGCAACGCTACATATATTGAAGTGTTCAAGACGACGTCAAGAAGGTCGAGCAGCAGGAAAAGCATCTCCTTGATCCTCTATTTATTTATTTCTTTTTCTCCCTCTCTCTCTGCAGCTTCAATTCATACATCAACTGAAATATCCCTCTGATTAATTAAACATTATACTCTCTCTATTTCTCTATGTAAATTTTTATCGAGCCTCACGCCGTTGATTCTTTCTTATTTTCAAATATTTCAACGAAAACAAATTAGTCTCAGACAATGTTTGATCGTTCGTCTAGACCAAAAGACGGAGACATACTGAAGGAAATCCAATATGCACTGTGCGGTATAAAAATTTTTGACCTATCCCAAACAAATTACCGAATACTTGTCAATTTATTCATGAGCATGTTGAGGTGTAAGAACATCGCATCTTCTTCTGTTACTTCGAAAAAAATAACCACGTTCCGTTAAAAATAGACGTTCAATTTTGCCCGATGATAATTCCGCAGTACTTGACTCATGCTTGAGAACATAATTGGCAGATATTGAATTGGGATTGATCCTGATGTTCCAGATGGAGCCAAGGAGCGTTTTGATATCTTATACACTGGATTCGTCGAAGAACCCCTTCAGCTGTTCCGGTACTTTGATTTCGAAGAATTGGGTTTTGGCACATGGCAGTTTGCTTGAGCCGTTGGTATTGCAGAGTGACGATTTGAGGTCACTTACGGATGATTTGAAGGTCGGAGTACTGACGAAACGAGACGAGAGAGTTCACAAATCTCCGGAGTTTTCTGTCTCTTGGGAAGTCAGAGATACTGAAATCAGTCCACCGCCATATTGCGGTGCCAAAGTTCTTCCGAATGTGAACAAAAGTACGGACGAATCGTCTTGCCAAAAATCCACATCATTTAGGACCGAAAAAGCCTGTTTAGTCGCCGCTTGGAAATGCCCGCTACTCGTAGAGGTTTTTGAAGGAATCCTATCCTCATGGAGGTTCTCCGAAGCTCCTAGAGGAGACAACGTCGCAGTTGCTGACAAGGAATTATTTTCCCTGCTCCTTCTGCTAAAGATCGAAGACCGCAGTGCCCCGATCGAATCGAACATTTCCGAGCCTCTAGACGCCCTGAGAAAGTTCACTAAAATTCTAGCTACACCTCAGAGAGGACAAGAAGTCGAAATTCAATCCACACCCTTCGGAAATCCAGTCTTTATGAACTCCGTGGCGAATGGCGTTGTCAGCAATGTCTTGGGCCCAGCAAAATCTCTTCTTCTGACCGATGCTAACGCAGTTATCGGCTGTGAAGGAGGACCAATTTTTATCAGATATAAAAGGTGAGTTTTTCATGGTTTCAATACGATCTGTAGAGTATTCGGAAAATTTTTCTATACAAATGAATCGCGTTCAGTTATTTATAAGTCCAATATTCGGTTCGCGATCGTTATTCGATTAGACAAGGTCGTGAATTGGAATTGGACGACGATGTCGTAAGTTTTGCGATGAATTAATATCATTAGATCGGTTATGAAGAAGAAAAAAAAATTTTTTTATAGCGGACACAGATCAGTCTGTGGTATTGTGGTTGCCCCGCTGAGTTGGTGTCGAGGTGAATGGGTCGGTTATACTCTAGGGGTATGTTTACTTCCGTGTTTACATCGGATTCTGAATCCTCCTGATGAAAACAGCAATTTTACGTCGCCCATTCCTGGTCCAGGTATAGTCGGTGAGTAAATTGCACTTGATGATCCTGATCTGCATGCGGGGAAAGCACAGCGTGTATATGTTTTACTGTGATGAATAAAAAATCGATTCGTGGGGTTTCTCTGCACCGTATTTTTCTTTCAATTAATCTCTGAGTCATTCGACTTCCGAGTGTGAAAAATTTCCACGTGCATTCCCATGACGTGTTTTAAATATGTGCTTGAAAATTTCTCGCGTTTTTGGGGTATGTAGGTATAAATATTTTAGTGTATGTATGATCTTAGCTCGGGGCCAAAAGTTCGCTTAGAATAAAAGCATGTGTTTCATTTTTCTTTTTCAAAACTCGTAAAGAACTCCTGGACAAAAGTGTGGTCGTTGTTAGATGTGGATCCGGCTGGGGTTCCGGAGTTTTAGTGGACAAGACGATGGGAATATTTTTGACGTGTTCACACGTGGTCAGAGAGGTGAATATTAAAGTCTCTCTTTCTCGCTTTTTTTTTACTGATATTCGAGACCAACATTTGCGATTTCAGATCAAATTCAAATTGAACAACGAGGTATAAGAGCTACAATAATGACGATTAAATTTCGACTCGTTGTTCACACGCTTAGATTTTTCTTATTATTCGATAATTACTAATGATAATTATCATTATTCTTACAAGGCACCCAACAGCAGAATCACAATAAGAAATCCGAATTTTTCCACGCGGGGTGAGTTAGTCTATAAAACGCCTGGCGATAAATCCTACGATTTAGCCATCGTGCGAGTTGATCCACAGGAAGTGTCATCTTTACAGAATTTACCTATGGGAAATCCACCGATTTGTAAAAGTGAGTTTTTTCCTCAGATAATTGACCTTTATATGTATGTCCATGCTTACAGTAAATGTTTCCTACTTAGGTTAGAGTACGGATTGATTTTGCAAAATAAAAAATACAAAAACAATAATAAGGCTTGTTTTTGAAAAATTGCGGAGATTAGTTTTTGTCTACATGACGATGAAAATGAAGTTTTTTGCATTCCAATTGTAAGTGCATTAAAGTATTGCGGATTCGGTTCAAGCATCTATAAATTTTTAGTTCAACGGCAGACCAAATTTGAATAGGTTCCCGCTCACTTTATGACGGCAAAGTTAGTTCAAGAAACCGCAAGTTAGGTGGAGTAGCTTTACAGTTGTATTGATGACGCCATCTTACAGAGCTTTATTCAACTTTAGAAATGACTATACGTTCGGATCAGGCAGTGGTCTACAGGCTGCGTATAATAAGGCGCGTTTGATGCATTGATTGCCAAGATCTTATGACAATTTTTTATCGAAAATATATATACATTAATGAAGGTTTCCTTTGTCTTTGAGATTATCCAAAATAAGTGACACGCCCAGACTGGACGAAAAAATAAAAAATCAATTTTTCTCAAGTACGATGAATTTCGCATGCCGGATCGATCCTATTTATCGTTAATCATCGAATAATTCCATTTATATCGTTTTTGATCAACGTCTTAGAGTTTTTCGCGAATTTATTTTTGGTCGGTTAAGGTAGGAGTATAGCATCCTCTTAATGAAAAGCACGGTGTTTTTATGTTTCTTCATATTAAACCTAAAATCTTATTTGTTCGGGCTCGCGATTCTATGCTCTACAAACTCCATGTAGACGAATTTTAGTAAATTTTGGTTTTGGGGTGAAAAAGCAGTTATCGAAATTAGCCACAGTTTTTAATTGCAACGGAGAACTGCACTGGACTTCAATCGAGTCGATTGAAATGAAATTTTGCATTCGATATACTTAGTATCTTTTCATATTTCACTAGTATGTTGAATATACCCATTTATACAAATACAAGATTCATTCGAATTCCGATTTCAATCGCATCACGTATTCTCATTTTCAAATTTTGCTTGTGAAGAGTACAAGCTTAGACGTTAGCTGAATTAGCAATCCTCTAAGACCTTAAATGCTAGATTGCAAGAAATTCAAATGTCCAGGTCAAAAATCAAAGAAAAAAAAAAAAACAGAAACCGAAAATCTATTCTAGGAGACGAAGTTCTTTGCGCGGGTTTTCCTTTAATCTCATCGCGAGATCAGCCTCTAATGTTTCCGACGATAACTCGCGGTAAAGTATCTCATCTATCGGCTGGGATGCTGCAAACAACATGCTGCATCCAGAGCGGTACCAGTGGTGGTCCGGTTGTCTCCTATCCAACGGGTGAACTTGTGGGAATTGTAGTTTGCAACGCGAGCTCTGCTGGTAGAAAAGCTCTCTTTCCTCGAGTCAATATGGCAGTACCCGTTAATGTCTTCAAAGGCCCGATCGAAGATTATCTTCGAACGCAAGGTACGTGGAAGTTTCATTTTACTTATCGGCTGTTGGAATTCACAATACAGAAACTCTAACCATTCGAGTTTCGAATTTGAACAAATTAATGTTCGAACTAATTTTAGATGTTTAATTTTTCCTGATCAAATATCTATGGAAAAAAATTTGCTTTGTTTTAGACGTAATGTCGTTAGGAACATTGGAAAACCGAGATGTCATGGTCCAGCGAATGTGGAATTTGAATTTAACGCCTTTTTCGAATTTGTAATTTTTTTTTTTTCTGGTATAGTGGGGTGGATTTAGCACAGGTTTTTTCGATTTTGTTTTTTCGTTATGTTGTTTTTTTGTTTTTTTTTTAAATAACAAATATGTCGGATCGCTTTACAATGTATTATATAGTATATTAATCGACGACGAGACATTACATATAGAATTATTTATGTATGTATATATGTTGAGTATACATATATAATCTATAGATATACTATATATAATCGCGTTTTTTTAAATAAATAATAAATTTACGTAGTACGCTATATGAAACAGGATGATCTAATCGCTGGTACAATACCATATACATAAGTATTACGTTTATACCTATATACTATAAGAACTTTCTTCAAGTAAAATTACTACCCTCCTATTATACTATATTATTATCATCATACAGTCTAGTGTCATGTAATCTATGGTCACAGATTAAGTACATACATTCTATTATATCATTAAAAAAAAAAAAAAAAAAAAAAAAAAAATTACATAGCCGTACACAATCATAATCGCTATACATAAATTTTAGTCAATAGTCCAATTCATCTCAATATTAACTAAACACATTATTATAGGTACAACTAAATTCTCGACGGACTGTATAACACGTAATTACATATACATATACACAGTCCCTGAGAATCCGAGCCAAAATCAAATTCGTTTTCTATTTCACTGATTTATTTTTCATTTTTTTTTTTTTTTCGTTTTTGTTTTTGTATCCTCGTTTCGCTAAAATCTACAATAATAATAATAATGATAATAATAATAATGATAATAATAATAATAATAATAATAATAATAATAATAATAATAATAATAATAATAATAATCAATTGATGGAATTCATCTTCAACTATCATATATCATAATGTATCATATTATATAATATAATATTATTCCTAGACAGATACACGCACACACAATAATTACATATTTATCTATCAATACAACAGATCTATAAGTTTTTTTCTTTTTTTTTTTTTTGGTTCATGTTTCAAGTATACTCGTACATTATAGGTATATAATGTTGGGGGGGGGGGGGGGGGGGGAGTGTCTTCGAAAATAATGACACACACGTGGAAATCGCTTATGGATATACTTGAAACTGTATAGTATAGGTAGGTATATCAATAATATAATAATTGAGAAATTTGTCTATTATATCTGCAGCCTAAAATAAGTTATATCAGCGCGTATCAGCGCTCGTCTCGGTCATTTATTCGAGAATTTTCTTCTTTTTTTTTTTTTTTTTTGCAATTATACTACTTGCACGTGTATTCTTCAATTCGATCTGTACACGTATCGCATTTTACGAGACAGCACCAATGGAACTTGCATCGACATTGGAAGACTTTTGTGTATTGATGGGTGTTGTAGCCTCGACCGCAGCACATCAAGTCACACCCGTCCGTTCCTGAAAAAAAATAAAAAATAAAAATAACACGATCAAAATTATATAAGTTTATAAAAAAGTGAAAGATAAATTATCTTATCATAACAATAAATCAATTATGATAAATTTAGCAATTTGTCTCGAATCATCGATACGAAATTTATTGTAATCAATAAGAATTTTTGACTGGCGTCGTTTAGAATTTGGCGAGATCAGATATAGAGAATAGTTGCGGGAAAATAATTGGATTTTTTTTTTTTTTCAATTTCTTTCGATTGGATGAATTTATATCCAAATTGGTCCATCAAAACCTTTGATCGTTATAAAAATGCGTAAGTTAATACGATTGGTAATTATACGACAAAATCGCGCGCAAGAGATTTAGTTTTGCGAATTATAATCGAGCCGCGGCGGAGATCGTTCGCGGCTCGCATTCATGGCTGAAAGAAAAAAAAAACTGGCTATTATCGTTTATTTCCCAAAGAGCATCCCTGCTCACCTCTGCTAGTACGATTGCAGGTGCGGCCTTGCGTGCCAAAGCTGCCGTGGGCCAGGTCTGGCTCGCAGTAATTGGGCGACGGCTGGAGATACACGAGCTCACTTCGTTTCGGGATCCGTTTTGGTCCATGTCCAGGTCCTCCGCTCGCTCTCGGCCTCTTAAGCACCAAGTGTGGCCTTCGTGGTTTGTTAGATTTTTTTGGTGGTCTTCTTTCGCTCCGCGATTTACTCGGGTCGTTTGGTTTCCCTTGTGTTTTCGCGTCGTTTCCTAAAATCGGTGTCGTATCCGACAACGGGGAGTCGGACAGAGTCTGCGAGCTCTGAAAAAAAAAACAAAAAAATCAACGACAGTCATATATCAAATTTCAATAAACTGCAGGTATATGATCGAATATTCGTCGGATCGATATTGAATATTCGCCATTGTCGATCGGTTTATCATTTTTGTAAATTTTTTTTGTATTTTATTTCGTTTGATTCTCTTCTTCTTTTTCTTACCTGTATTGTCGGTGGCGGGGGCGGTGTTATAGCCATGACGGGACGCGCCCGGTAATATTTTTTCATTAGAGCATCGCCGATCTGTCGGAAGCTCGGTAACTTTCGCCAGCAGGTTCTGACCGTGCAGGAACCGGAAATTCCATGGCACTTACATTCCGTTTGTAGAAGGGCCTTCACGATCTCAAATCAAAGATAAAAAAAATAGTCAATTATCAACCCATCCATAACACATTACGCGACAGATATACCTATATATATATATACATATACCTATATACAGCATATCTATATGCCTACTCGATAATAAGCCGTTAATCAAAGATCCATAAATCTTGGATAAACATCATATCCGAGGATGTGAAATATAATATCCGCGGCTAAGTGGATAAACATCACGTGTCTATATCGTCTCAGATATTTATTTCACGTATATGATAGATTTTGACAAAAAATTAATTAACAAAAAAAAAAAAAAACTGTCTAGATATATGACGTACTCGAAGGTATAGAGACACAGAGAGAGAAAGATAACTGCACGGCGATGTTTTAATTGGTATATCGTTGCGTGGTGATAATTGCGGTGAGATACACACGAGGAAAAGACATTGTCTCTTGAACGTGATTGGCTGGTGGTTATTGGGCAATAAATCAGTATTGATGGTGTCTGGGAAGCGACTGAGTAAGCGATATCTGGGTACTCGCGCTCCGAACACGCAGTCTGTATCGTATACCTCGTATAGATATGTGCTTTGGGCTGGTGCATATGCGTGCCACTGCACCGGTGAAGTTTATTTCTCGTTAATATTCACAACCTGAATTGCGTTACGTTATGTCTTATTGCGTTAGTACGGGATATTCTTGATCGTTTGTTCATCAGATTATATCAAATTTGTCCGAATATTATGAAGAGCTCGTTTCGGCACTGCAGTAAACCCCAAAATAGACACTGATTATGCATATTATCGATCTCCGTATATACGACAGGTATCTTTATTTTAGGAACTCCGGGTGAAACGGTTAAGTCTAATTCTGTCTTTATGCGCCTGGACGTTTGGACATTGTTAAGTGTTGCAATCAGGTGTTCTCGGATATATGTACTTTACGGAGTTTTACAAGCTTGTTAAAAGCCGTCCTTTATTCCATTCAGCATTCCAGTTTAGCTATAATTCGCGTTTATGTACTTCCAGCTTTCAATTCACTAGTTTGCCTTCGATCTTATAAGGTAAGGCGTCTTCGACGCCTGCAGATCAAAGCGCAAAAGACTTTCAATGAATATATATATACCTATATTCTCTCTCGACCTGGGCTGCACCATAAAACTCAAACGAAGTGACTCTCTGTGACCACATGTTCTTAAATGGTTGTAAAATCGACTTTAGCCGTACCCATAAAATTGACTCGTCCGTGGCTACTTGTTCGTCCCTGTTTTCGCTTTATGGACACAGCTTAACTATAAATGCCCAATGCCAAAACCGAAAATCAAACCCAATACCTGTACAACTTTATTACTGAACCGACATCATACCATCCCATCTCTCTTTCGTGATCACTGCAGATTAATGCTCACGATATCCCCAATACCTACCATTGCCGATATACAATTCTGAGTGCATGGTCATGGAGTGCAAATCGGATACCACTGCAGACAAAGTATTCTTACTTCTTTACGCCGTTGATTATGAACGATGGTTTAGTACTTCGAATTAAAGTCCGTCGAATTTGAATGTTGAAGAACTGCAAGCTTAGTTATTGGAAAGAATTTTGTTTTGTCGCGAAGTTGAGTATCCGAAGTTAAAATCTTCTCGTTTTTTTGTGCGGGTGGAAGCAAAACGTAAATGAATGAATCCATTACAACTACAATTCGTGTGATAAAATGAAGCGTCGCGTTTTACGATGCCTGTTAATTAACTATCGAACTTTCTTAACGTAATTATGAATTATTGGATAAAATGATGTAGAAGATCCTTACCTTTCGTCCAGCTTTATTATTGTGAAGATTCATCAGGCTTCTGGCATCCCCTTCGATTTCCCTAGCGTCAAGAAACCTACGCGCGAACCTAGCGTTAAAAGTATTCGTTTAAAGCGTGATAAATTATGGAATAATTATCACTGTTATATCATGAATTATAATTACTGTATGTACAATCATAGTCAACAGTTCAATCACATACGAAATCACTGCGAAACAAAACCAAACACAAAAAAAAAAAAAAATATATGTATACAAATTTTAAACAAGCTCATGAAATTTGAACGCCTCCGCCTATACACTTGCAGAGAATAACGACGAGTGAACTTATTATAATATGCTGATAAATATGATCACACCTTTACGATGAGCTGCAGAGGTGCAGGGTGGGTATATGTCTGTACCTACGTATGTAAGTGATGCTGACTTTAGATTTAGTATAAGCTCGCACGCGCGTGCTATTGCAATATATCTATAATAATTCTGGTTACACAGCTCTCGCAGTATGTTACTTTAGAGTATAAGATAGCAGGTAGAAACAGAAGAGATATAACTCACCTCATGCCGTATGTAACGTCAGCACTGCAGCCGCCCCATTGCCAGCCGCTAGGAACTAGTTCTTTGCTGGTTCTGTGGCACGAACGATTAACACAATTTATTCTTTGTTTTACTATTTTTTGAACAGATTTTTGGCCAATCTTCTAAGCGAGTTTAAATGAATGAAATCTTAGCTATTTTTTCATGCCT